>SCLH01000507.1:148552-211639 GCA_004367855.1 Oikopleura vanhoeffeni
CTCTACCAATTTGGTATTATTAGTGTGTAATAATTAAGCTTTTTTCTCGGAACAACTAAAATAAATTAAAAAATAGTTACTTTAATTTATATTTGAGAGAAGATTGATAATTTTTTTTTTATTTGTCAAAATTCGAATTTTTAAGCATTTTTTCTTATATTCGCGCGTAGTTTATCAATTTAATTTCTTCCACGAAAATAAGCTTAGGTCATAGGCACCGCAGCGCCTCATTGGCCCGTCTCATTTTCAATCAAGATTGATCAGAGAAATATTGCTGACTCATTTTTCGACAATCATCACATATCATGACCCAACCTACAATTCTATTTGCGTAAGGCCTCATTTTATCTGTACATGTATGGCTAATCGCATATCCCTTTATGACCTTTTGATTAATCTAAGAGATGTAGGTTGAGGGAGCCAATCCTAACACTCCTAAGACCCCTTCTAGCCACTCATGAGGCCGCTTTCTCTTCTTTTCAGCCCACATCTCTCAGATTAATCAAAAGGTCATATAGGGATATATCCTTTGCCCAACCTAGGTCCATCGTATGCTTTCTATATCTATAACGCGTGTTCGAATCCCAGTAATGTTGTCTGAGGGCTTGCTCGAGTGAAAACGCATCAATCAACTCTGGCGGTCCCAATATCTAGCATCCTTGCTTATTATCATACTCAAAACAATCAATAAAACAACATAAGTGGGATTCGAACACGCGCTATTGAGATAACAAGCATTTTTAAGATGGACTTAGGTTGGAAAAATACCGTAAGGTCGCTAGAGTGCAAAAACTAGTCCACACTCAAGGTCAATTTTTAGTCCAGTTTTTGGCTCTCTAGCGAGCTTACGGTATATAATTGACCCATAGTTTTTAATAAGCTCATCAGAAAGTCCACCCTACCGGTTCTTTTGACGGTACTTTCAAGTCTATACGATACATTTCGAATTGACTTTGAACTTTGACGGGTTATTTGAGGTCAACTATTGGTCGCCGACCCTAAAGAAAAAAAACGATAACCGAAAAACGCTATATTTTCACTGACCAAAAAATCAGCCTTCTAGCTCTCGATACGGCTTCGCTAGAACCGGGTTGGGAATTATCTGTAAAACTCTTGAACCGAAAAAATCAATTTTTTAGAAAATTTTTTGAAGAACTAAAAAAATCCTTGGTCTTAAAATGACCAGAAAAATCTCTATAAAATAGCTTAAAAACATTGAAACCCATTTTTGAGTTTTGAAATTTTTTATTTCAAATCGTCATTCTCATGCCTACGCTGTATTGTTTAGTTTCAAGATTCCGATTGTTTCAGGGTATAAAAGCATCGGTTCATATCTGTCTGACAGATTCTGTCATTTAAAATTATAAGTCTGGTAAAAACTGCAAGTTTAAGATGACTTAATAAAGACAATGTGTCAAAAACATCGCATTCGTATATCTTCATGCGTTGAAATCAAAAAAATATACCGAAAAATCTGACAAAATGAAATTAAGGGGCCCCTAGGGTGTACCGCCACAGGTATATCACGATGAAAATTTTAAAACTAGACCAAATCGGCCAAAAAATACTAATAATCAATCAGGTTTTCTACTGTCCCTTCTTGCTCACCCTTCTTAGTTATTCATAATTTGCGACCGGTATTATAAATCAATGACCGGTTTTTTCGTTGATTTATGGATTGTTCAAAAGTAAGAAATTTGCTCGCTGCTCATCCTATAGTACTATACTCGTGTAAGCTGTTTTGATTCATGCGTAGGTTTAAGGTATTAATTACGAATAATCAACTTTTTCTCAACGCTGAAAACGGCTTCCCCGATTAGTATAGTAGGTAAGCCCGATGATTCAATTTATAACACAAACTCGAAACGACAAAGAAAAGATAATATCCTTGGGAATGAGATTCTCCAGCTTGAGTTCTGATTCCTCTCACAATATAATAGGGTGCCCAACGAAAATATGGGATTTGAAATTGCATGAGAAACTTTTATAATTTTTTGAGAATTTATCAAGAAAAAAATACTGTGTCATGTAAAATTTATTCAAATCCCGAATCAAATGCAGTAAATACCCACCACAATCATCACTCGAAATGTTATTCGTCGTTCGTACTAAAAATGATATAATAAAATATCAAATAATAATCAACTTATAAATTTCACCTCTTTTTTCAATACAAAGTGTGTAATTTTCTTGCTCATGAAAAAATGGGGAAATGGAGAAAAAACGGCGGTAAAGAAGCATTATTGCTGAATTTATTTTTAGAGCGCTCATTGGCTAAATATGAACTCAATCTCAAAACCCTTTCTTTTTTTCTCGAGAAAGAAATTAACATATGTATTAACCAGTATAATATATACTGTACAAAACTCGAACTTATACCTGGTAAGACCAAACATAGGGTGCGCAGCGGTCAAAATTCTAAGTTTTAAACTAAAAACGATACAAAAAATGAAAAATATCGGCACCAAAAAGTTCAGCCTACAAAGTATTCCGCTTACGCATTATTTTGTGAAAAAGACTGAAATATTTTCAAAAATTTTCGNGACCGTCACAAGTATATCCAGATGAAAATTTGAAAACTAGAAAAAATAGGCAAAAAAAATACTAAATAATCAGTTTTGGATTCTGCTGATACAATCCGACTTATCTTTCTTAGTTAAATCGTACTTTTTCTCAACGCTAAAAACGGCTTCCCCCGATAGTATAGGTAGGTAAGCCGATGATCAATTTATAACAACCAAACTCAAACGAACAAAGAAAAGAATAATATCCTTGGGAATGAGATTCTCACCTCTGAGTCTGATTCCTCTCACAATATAAAGGGTGCCCAACAAAAATATGGGATTTGGTAATTGCAAATGAGGAACGTTTTATATTTTTTTGAGAGATTATCGAGAAAAAATGTACTGGTCATGTAAAATTTATTCAAATCCCGAATCAAAATGCAGTAATACCACCACAATCACAACTCGAAAATGTTATATCGTCGTCGACTAAAATTAATCGAATAAATCACTTATAAATTCATCTATTTTTCCGATACAAAAGTGTGTAATTTCTTGCTCTCGAAAAATGGGAGGGTCTCGAGATTGAAATCGCGTAAAGAACGCATTATGCTGAATTTAATTTTTAGAGCGCCTCATTGGCAAATAATGAACTCAATCTCAACAACCCTTTCTTTTTTTCTGAGAACAGAAATTAACCATATGTATAACCAGTAATAATATATACTGTACAAAACCAAACTATACCTGGGTTAGACCAAACATAGGTGTGCGGCGGTCAAATCTAAGTTTTAAAACTAAAAATGATACAAAAAATGAAAAATATCGGTACCAAAAAAGTTCAGCTTACAAAGTATTCCGCTTACGCATTATTTTGTGAAAAAACTCAAAATATTTCAAAAATTTCGAACATTTTAATTTTTAATAAAATTTATTTTCATAATAATATAGCAAATTTTTTATATAAGTTTTAATCATGCTAAAAATTAAAGTTAGTCAGTGCCATGAAAAGGATGGTCTTTGAACTGTATTTTCTTCTGACCACGAAGGGCCGAAAAAAAATTCTTGCGCAAAAAGTTTCATCAGCGGGTTAACTTATCCCTGTAGGGTCCCACTGCGCACCTAACTATACAGTTAAGCTTTCTTTAACTTTTCTGAAATGATACCGGTTTAAAAAGATTGTGATTTTTTAACATAACCAATTGCAGATTATTACGATTACTTTTCTTGACGATTCGGACCCGGCGAATAATCATCCATAAATGATGAATGACTGAATATATTCATTATAACATATAACATGTCACATTTTTGACGTTTCTGCTTAAAACCCATTTAATTTGAAAAGAAAAATGAATGATTTGATTTCGCAAAACTTTTTAGAAACACGCAATTGATTTTAAGCCAAAACAAATAAAATAAGCTTATTTAAAGGGGGGTTCCGATGAAAATAACAAATTTTTAAAAAATTTGCAATTTAGTGAAATTGGTCAAAGAAATTAGGTCTCAAAATCTCAAGGAACTTCACGATACACGGTCTTATTTTGAAAATCACCTCCTTCCGAGATAAAAATTTTCAATTACTGATTGAACATTGGAAAATTTTTCAAAAATAAAATCATAAAAAATTTTTACAGCTTTGTTTAGCTTCTATCACACTTTTGTGCCATATCCCGGCCCTACTTTTAAAAACACACTACGTTGGTAAATCAGGGCCGGGATATGCACAAAAGTGTGATAAGAGTGAACTAACCAAATTTTTATGGTTTTTCTAGAACAATCATATTTTTTTGAATAAAATCGATCTTCGAAGATCCGAATTTTGAATTTTTTGCTTAGTCGGCGCTAAAACGCGAAATTTTTATTTTTAGCTTTCCTTATTTTGGGCTCTAAGCGCCACATGTGGTCAAGTTACCCAGGGTTTTGTTATACCATTGCAGTTTACCAATTACGGTTATAAATTGGCGCAGACTTTTGTGTTTAAAAAATGAAAATATCACTTCTACAAATCCTTCCGCAACCTAAGTCCATCCTTAAAATGCTTACTATCTCTATAAGCGCGGAGTTCGAATCCCACTAATGTGGTCTAGTGATTGCCTGATAATGAATATAGGCAAGGGTGCTTAATATTGAGACCGCTAAAGTTGATCGGTGTGTATCAATCAAGGCAATCACGTGCGACAATCACTAAAGACAACTCAGTGGGATTTCCCCCCGAAAAAAAAACCCCCAGCGCTATAGAGCTAGCTAGCATTTTTTAAAATGGACTTAGGTTGGAAAAAGGATCTGACACTCTGGGGCGTGATACAAAAAATATTACAAATTCTCAGAAAAAGTAGTCTTTCAGTTTTTTTTCTGAAATAGCTAGGTAAACATGTCAGTATCAGCTAAAACTTCCTAAAATTCTGACCGGTATGCGCTGTTTTACATGTCACCAAAATCTTGATAACCTTTAATGCTAGTTTCATAAATAAACGTATGGCAAATCGCCATTGGCCCATGCCTGAAAAACGCATTTAAGCAGATTCAATCCGAATAAATAACTTATTATATATCATCATAAGCCCCATCAAATTTGGTTTAAGACTTTTTAAAAATACCTTAAAGACCTATATTATTTAAGCCCTTTTTTGCTTAATTTCTGATAAATCAAGATAATATCTTCTGAGAATTTAAGACAGAGAAAAATTAACCTGTCTGGAAATTAAGGAGGCAACCGCCATTTACGCTTTCCTAGTCTGGCCAATGAGCAATGCTTAAAGGCTGTGAATTTCCGGCCCATTTTACTCATCAGGACCCAAGAACGTAAAAAAAGTCCGTTTCAAAAACTATTTGATCTGGGGCTAAAGCGGGCGCAGAAAAGAGAGAAGTCACATTTGCCTCTTTTATACGCTCGTGTGCATAAAGACCTATGATTTAGGTAATTCACCCTTTATAATCATGTTTTGGTATTTTTTTAAGACTGAAGTTTTTTTTTCAACAAAAAAACAGTTCAGATATGCCAATATGGAACAGTTTTATTTCTCGGAAATATGGCGGCATGAAAAATAATAAAAAACCTATTCGAGAGAAAAAAAATTTTCTATTAGATTCGCATCATAAAATCCGTGACCCATTTTTATTTCGAATTCTTATTAAAAATTGTCCAAAGGTTATGCCGGGTTCCCAGAAAAATTTCCGAATTCATCAATTTTAGTATATTTCTCAGAAACATGGACAAAAGATAAGGTGAAGATATCGAATAAATTGTCTCCAAAGATAATTGCAAGAAAACAAATTGGAATTATCAATAACTGGCAAATTATAAATTGGAAAACTTGCAAAGGTCTAACACTCAAACATTAATCGATCTGTTTGAAAATTTCAACAAGTCTTCGGACAGCCTTTGAAAAAAGGTTAGTTTCCCAATAAAAGGTGTAAATACAAAAAAGCTTCAAGAAACCTTATTAACTTTCAAAACCGACCCACTAATTACCCACATTAATACCGTTTCATAATAAGGCAGGAACGGCTAAAGTTTTTGCTAAAATATTTTTAACTATGAAAAATGTTAAGGTTTAGCTCAAATTTTTTAATTCAAGCTTAAAAAAAAAGGCAAATTCAAAATCGGTTCTCCATTTTTAGCAGTAGCTTGACACTTGAAAACTGTAGTGAATGTCAATTTTTCAAAGGGCTACCAGTTTAAAACAAAATTTGAAAGAAATTCAGAGAAATATCCACCAAAAATTTTCATCAAATATGACTTTAGGAACCTAAAGAGTACATAAACCTACAAGACCTGAATTTTGGCGCGGACAACCCTAATTTGGCGGTCAAAAATTTTAAATTTTTTTTATAAAATTCATCATTTTAAGCTATTAATTTATCCCTCGGGCCGAGTGATTGTAATCAAAGTTTTCATGGAAAGTTGTAGCTGGACCTCGACAGGCCCTCACAGTCCGATGTTATCAATCTTAAAAATTCTTACCTGAACATAAGGGAAGTAAGAAATTAATGTTAACATAATTGGATAATATTCTTTCGTTTCTTCTGCCCAACTAAAATTATAGCAAATGCTGAGTCAAAATTTAAATTCCTTTTTTCTAAGAAAATTATAAAATCGATTTTGCCGCATTAAAACTTAAATAGATCAATCTTATGTTTAAGGGTAACCCAAGGTTAATTTAAAATTCAGTCATTGATATAAATGGGTATCTTTTAATATTGTTATACCGAAGAATGGACGTACAAACTCCAATCGATCAGAATAAATGCAAAAAAATATTGTTTTTACATTTTTTAACAAAAAATTTAACCGAATGTGATTTTTAACGACAAAAATTTTCGTTATTTCTTAAAAAAATTGTCAGCAGGTAGACAACTAGTCATTTTCTGCTCACTGTTAAAATTTTATGATATTAGAAAAGGATCTCAAATTTAAGGCAAAATAAAATGCTCTTTTGAGAATAATTTTCATATTTTTGTTCCCTATCCGTAAACATAAAGAATAGGAAAATGAAAAAATTGAAATTGTTTTAAATTATATTTCCCTTTACATTGAGATTCACGGGGTGTGTGAGTTTGTTGCAAAAAAAAAAAGGTTGGTATTGTGTGACAACCATAGCTAATACCATATAACAATACAGAACAATCAGCTGGTGTTTTTGGTCAAGGGTCGAGAAATATAAATAAAAAAACAGCTCGGTCAACAGACAAAGGCAACATACATAAGGCAGAGGTTAAGTTGATGAACTTGAATCCATCGACCATTGGCAAGTTTAACAAGAAATTTTCGTTTTCATCATTATTATCCAGTTAAAAAAAATTTCACGTGTAAAAAGTTTTTGGAAATTCAAAAAAAATTGTGACGAAATAAACGTTCTTCAAATTAAAAAATAAGTAAAATTTTTCTTGAAAGAGTCAAAATTTAGAAATTTTATAAATCATATCAAAGAATCAAAAAACTCGACATTTTTAATTCAGCTTATTTTCATTCAAAAAATCAGAAATTATTTGATATAAAAAAAGCTGATAATAAAAAATATATTGAAAATGAGCTAAGCACAAAAATCCATGAAAAAATATGCATTTTCGGATTTATTATAAAAAGAGAGGCAATTTCAGTTTTTTGTCTTTGGTCCTATACACTCAAAAAAAAATTGGTTTGGAATTATCCCTATGCCTAAGTTAAAAAAACTCGTCTCTCATCGATGAGGATCAGAATTAGCATATCGGGGATAATTAATAGAATAGTAATATCATGTATTTTTGGGAAAATTGGATTCATTTTTGGAAAATTTTTTTTAATTAGAATGAAAAATTAAAAATTTCCGAAGTTGATATTTAATCAAAATAATGGTCTGGTTTCTAATTTTTTTATGTAAAGGGGAAGACTTGAAAAAATCGTATTTTAGTGAAACAGCAACAAATTTCAAACTTTTTAATATGGCTCGAAAAATGTGAAGAAATCCAAATTTTATTAGAGATGTACATATAATTTCAGATAAAAAGAAAAGTGTAAAAAAATTGAGCTCAGTTTTCAAATTTTTATAGAAAATTTTATAAAAAATTTCACAAACATTTTTTTTAAATCGAAAATTTGACCTTTGGTGCGTCATTAGAATTATAACGCGCTCGCGTTTTTGTCCTCTTAGAAAGCACCTACGTCAAACAAAACGAGTTTGAGATAAAGATTATAGGGTTCCCGGGTGCCGCTAGATATTCGGAATTATTTTTTATTATGCAGGATGGTGAAATTTTCTGTGAATACTAAAAATGTGAATAGAGCTAATTTTTATTTTACCAAAAAACCGTAAAGAAATTCAAGTTTTTACGTCGCAAAATTTGCCTTTTCAATACTTTATATTAAGTTTTGATAGAACATAATTAATAGGTCTTTTTAAAATTTTTTTCAGAGAGTATCTAAGTTATGATTTTTTTATAAAAAAACAGGTAAAAATTAAAAAAAAAAAAACCTGTGAAATCTTTTTTGTTTTGATAGAACTGATAAAAATTCAATTTGAAAAAAAAAACCAATTTAAAGGTGAACTGAAAAATCTTCTTCATACTTACGTTCATTTTCTTATAATAAAGCTGTCAAATGTTGTCCTTGAAATTGAACCCCTTTTTTCAAAAAAGTAAAAACTTTTTATTATATTTGAAAAACTGATTCCCATAATCCCACAATCCTTGGAGTAAAGTGCATCAATGAAATGAATGGAGAATCGACAAGCAGCAAGAAATCAGCGAGACAAGATTGAAAAGAATAATATTTGTTGGTTTGCGCAGTTTGGTATGTCCGAATTATTAATTGAATATAAAAAATACAAGCGTCATTAAACCCACAGACCTAAAACCTAAAACCATTTATTACAAGTTAACCGAGCGGCCCGAATAATCGGTCGCCGAAAAACCTACAGAAAATTTCGACTGAGTTAGTTTTTTAGGCTAAAATTAACTTTCAGTGCTCATATTCGCCGATTTTTACGTGGGCGCTTATTTTGATACTTGATATTTAATATATTTATATTAACCGTAGACTCGAATTTTAGGGGCAAACGCGTTTTGCCGCACCCAATTTAATCGCGCTTTTACCCGACTGCTTAATCATTGATGAACAAGACAGTTATAAAGTTATCGGGATAAAAAAACTTTGAAACAAAAATGACCGTTTGTGGCGTTTTTTTTTTTTGAAAATTTACTGTATTACAGTACTTAATTTTTTTTGGCAAAAAATTTTTTAAAATCACAAAAATTAAACCTCTCATGTGGATCAAGAAAAAAAAATCTAAGACATTTTTTCATTACAATCATAGCACGAAAATGAATTAACGTGACCGTATATTTAAGGAATAAGGTTGGTAAAAGTAGTACTTTTTTTTTCCAAAAATTTGCTTAACCCGTGTGAAGCAAGAAAAAAAAAAAGAGTTCAGCCAAGGCAACCGCACCTTTAATAAAAAAGGTGACTGTTCAAAGCGCGTTATTACAGAAAGCACCAGGTAGTAAGAGTTTCAATTTTTTTTCCCGCATAAGGAAGTTCAATAAACGATATTTTTTGCATCCAACATTTGATATTCTAGAAATATTTTGATTTTTTAGTTATATCTAGAAAAATTTACTGAATAAGAGCAAAGGTACAAGCATATCAACGTGATACAATACAAGCTTTACAGTGGTGTTGCACAATTATTTTTGGTATCAGAATCGATGCCAACAAGGTCTGACCTATGTCATCTATTTAATTTTTGATTTGATTATATAGTAATCAATCAAAACAATTATTTTTAAAATAGGTTTTAAAAAAATTTTGAATGAAACTAAAATCACAATTTTCCATAAAAAAATTTGGTTTATTTTCCCCCCTATAAAGCAAGATTAGAACAACAACTTCTGATATTATTCTGGGTGGTCGATTATACTAATCAAGTGACTCCTGTGGACAATATTTTTGCTTCGAACTTAATTAATTTTTATATTAAAAATATTTTCGTGAAATACTTAAAAATTGAAAAATTTGAAATATTCCACTTTTGGAAAGAAAAAAATATTGTTTCCTGTATATTTCCAATTAATCTTTGTTTTAGTGTCCAACCATCGCACAAAACTCTTTTCTAAAAACGTGGCCTATTTTCAAATTTTAATTGACGCAATAGGTTTCGCATTTAATTTATTTAGAGGTAAAAGAATTGGAAAAAATCCTCAAAAAATCACGGCCTACACCGAAAAAATTTGTGAAACAAAATTTCCAAATAAAAATAAGTCACTTTTCTTGAAAAATCCTTTGCAAATTTCTTTATAATGTATACGAAGGAGACAATAATTTCTACGAATAGGTTTTTTTTGCATTATTTTAGATGATTTTTAGAATATAATGCAGTCACCTTTTAAAAGGTGTTGTGCTCAACGGTTAAATCAATTTTTGAAAAAGAAAGGAAGTGGTTGCTTTAGAGAAGTTTTTTAAGACGTTTTTTTTTCCGATAACACCAAAAGTCCAAAAGCGATCACGTGACCTTCAAATTAAGGAAATGAAGGTTTTGTGAAATGTAAAGGACATTAAGTGGATCAAATAAACGCCGAAAAATTTTTTGGCAATAAACCACACCACTAATTAAAGGGTTTTGAAACATAATATATTTTCCAAACAACGTCACGTGAATCTTTATTTTTAGAAGAAAAATAAGGGGATTATTCTATGACATATTTCAAAAAACGCTTATTTTTGAATTAATTTCGTCACCTGATTTTATCGGACATTAGGTGTAATGGAGAAAATTTCATTAAAAAAAACCCCCACGTTTAAAAGTTTGACGCGCATGAAATATTTTTTTTTTGAACTGTTAATTTGAGTACTCCTTTTTTAAAATTAAACTGGTCAATGTTTTTTCAAAGTACTGAAATCACAACGTGGAAAACCCTTTAAAGGAATCGTCACGAATTTCTCTAAGACTTTTATTTGGCATTTTACATTGGCCTCCGGTTTAATTAAGGCAAAGGTCCTAGAAGTCCAAACTTCCGGAACTCTCTGAATTACACATGAGAAATCAGTGAGTTCCCATGCGTAGGCGTGGTGTTTTTCTGTTTTTCTTTCTCACGAGAAATTAGATCCAAAAATAATTTAAGAAGCTATTATTACTAAAGAAATTTTGGGTAAAAAACATATATTATTTTTTTTTTTAGACAGCAGAGCGATAGAAATCATTTGAAGTTTTAATTATATGAGGTAATTGGCAAATAATAAATTTAGGTTTAAATGTTCATCTTATTTATTGCAGACTTTGCTCTTTAACAGGTGGTAATTTTCCCCGCAACTTTTTGTTTTCTTATCCTCCATTAAAAATGCCTTTTAACATTCGTTTAATAATTTTTTTATTTCTCTCCTCATTTGTATAGCAAATAATTGGGCTGAATATTATTTTGAAAGCTATTGAAAAATGAATGTTGATAATGAAACTTTGCTAATAAATGGCCGATTTAAAAAGTGAGGCAACTTAGTTTGGCTCAAATCGAGCCTGGTTACGGATTCTAGTCCTAAAGTTCCCTACGAGTTAGGTTGATTCGGTAAAACTATTTTTGGTTATTTGGTTATTTCAAATCGAGAAAAATTAAACGAGGATTTTTTTCGAAAATGTTTTTGAAATTTTTCTTGAGATTTCGTTTAGTGGGGAAATTTTTGACCAAACATTTATAATTTCAGTCATTAAAATAAACCATCATACTTCGAAAAATTAATAAATTACTAAACAATTACCCTTTTTTAATAACCGGTACTTTTTCAAAGTTTTTACAATTTTTTTTTATTTTTTTGGTGGCTTTATACGTTATGTAAGCTTTTTGAAAACTTTATTTTTTTTGAAAGTTATTTTTAAAAAACCTTTTAATTTTGGATGAAAATTTGAGTGAAATAACTGAATTACTGTATATCTTACCAGAGACAACAAGGAATAGTCCGACTAAAACAGTATAAATTGGTCCGTTTGAATTTTCATTATTATCCATTGAACAAGAAGTGAACCACATAACAGGATCGCACGCATCTGCATGAGTACGATATAATGAGTTGTTTTGCAAATACCATGTCTAAAATTAATAAAGATTTAATAAATCCCAAAAGGTCCCGAGACACCTAATTAATCTTTGTCTAAAAATATTATAGTTTAAATAATATGATTTATGTTTTAAAAAAAACAGGCTTCGGACTGGGGAAAATCAGGATCCAAAGTTAAATTTTGAGCCACCTATTGCTGAGGTTGCACAATAAGAGTTTTTGGCCTTTATTTCTTTTATTTTTGATCAATTATTTTAAACAAGTTGTATTAAAGTTATAAGGAGGTGGCTCACCGTAAAAATTTACCACATAATGAAAAAAATTAAAAAAAGCCGTTCTGAAATTTTTTAAAATTTTTGGTTATAAATTTATTTTAAAACTAAGTTTTTTAAAGTTTGCAAAAGAAAAAATATGATAAAAAACATGAATGATTTTTTCTCGTCTAGTCCGTCGGACTGTCCGAAATTGACTGATTTTAACAATTAAAATAATTTCAGTTCAGAGCGTGATTGGGCTCTATAAAAAATAGGCAATTAAAACAAATTGTCTTTGATTTTTTGAGACATGTTAAAGGATTTTGTTTATTCATAAAAATGAAAAAATTGATAAGCTTTCGATGTATTAGATCATTTTCAAATCAGAATAAAAAGTAAAAAAAATTATTTTCGCAGGTTAACAAAAAGTAATTTTCGCGCTCAAAATAATTTTGGAATAGTAGGCCTCGAAATTCGGTTAAAAGCATACTATTCCTACTTTTGTTAACCTCCTCACACCCAGAAACGGACGAAACTTCCGCCTCACACCAAAAGCCTATCTAAAAAGGCACTTCTTTGAAGGCTATTCACGGGAAAAAACTGGAGTCAAAGATTTCCTTTAATATTATTTATCACTGATGATATCAAAAATGAATTAAGTGTAATACACGTAACATTTTCAAATTTCGAAGTTGTGAACTAGATAATCTGCGAAGAAAATAGGTTCACTCCCTTTGTTTTCTTGAAAACATACATTTTTTACAATGACATTACAGTTACACAAATTTACAAGTGAAACTTTAGCTACTTATACGGGTCTCAAATTTGAAATATGATATCCCGACGCCTTAAATTTATATCGCGTTAATATATGCAGATGATGCTAAAGCAAAAACTCAAAAATCAGTATCCACTTATGTTCTACATTGATGATTTGTCTTGGTCGGCTTTATTTGGGTTACATTTGCCTGTTCAATTCTTTCAAAAAAAATTTTTTGAAGAATAATTTTTTTTCATTATTTTGAGTTTATAAAAATCATTTGTGTAAAAAAAATATTTCTTCGTCATAGGAGACTCGCAGATAAAATAAACTTATATAAAAAGAATCCTCAAGTTCTTTCCTAAAAACTGGCTACCTCAGAATTTTGATATTATGTATCGTTTTCACACAATTAATTTTTTAGGAAATTTTTGCGAAAATTCTAAAAAAAGTAGAAAAAATAACTTTCGAACGGCTAGCCGCGGCTAATCGTATAAAGTTTTCAACAATATTTTTGGAAATGAAATTGCAAACTCTATGACATATATGAATTGTAGGTCTGTGACGATGTTATTTCTCCGCTGTTTTGGCTCCCGAAATTTTTTTTGCCTTTAGATAGTCAAATGGTGTGAGGGGGTTAACCTGCGAGAATAATTTCTTATACTCTTTATTCTGGTTTGAAAATGATCTAATACATCGAAAGCTTATCAATTTTTAAGCTTTTATGAATTAAAAAAAGTCAATTTAAACCTACTGTGAAAATTTTTATCGATATTTTCTAAGTTTCTAAATTCTACATAAGAACTTTTTTTTTTAGTTAAATTTTTTCGTTTGTAAATTCCAATGCTATGGATATTCCAGCCACTAAAAATGCTTTGTTATGTCTTTGGAAAAACACGCCATTGTTTGTGCCTCATCACTGACCAATCACAGCACTCGATTGGTGAAAGTATACATAGCGTTACGCGTTGTAAGGGAACGATCTTCAAAAAAACGGAAATCCTGTATTTATAAGACACGTAAATTAAATGTTTAAAAATTGAGAAACAAATTAAATTACTTAATCAGAGATTTAATTTATAATCAGAAATTCCTTATTTGCAAAACCTATAACCTCCTTAATTTAATTAACACGATTTTACGAAAGAATTTTTATAAAAATATATTATCATTGCACATCGACAGAAGAATATCGACAGTTTAGGATTACATGGTTTATATTTCATATTATAATTGGCAATAATTAACTGCACTATGTCGTGTTAGACAGTGTCTACTAGACATTCCTTCTTTTATTTAAAAAATTACAGTAGTTCTGATGCTCGTAAAGGCCTCTAAATATAACGTCGATCAGAGCATTATTTCAAGCATTATTGTCGACAAACATTCTGACATAAAACGTCATAAAACGTACTTTTAATACTGTTGAAACATGATTAAATATATATGGACTAAGGGCCCTTCACCGATATATCGTGACTATTTGAAAATGCGGAATCCGAGCATTTGATTGGTTGTTCCACCCAAATCTATTTCGACTAATATAATTGGCCTATTCTGCAATTCAGGGTTCTGATTAGGAGCTAGTATCTCGCGTTGTTTGGATCCGTCAAATAATCACAATCTGTCAACTGAGGGCCTGTAATTTATTTATACAATATCGATATATACTTTAAATGAATATTTTAAGGTTGGTAAAAATTTAAGTAATTCTTTGTATATCGAAAATCCTGCCTAGTCGTCGAATTCTATGACTATGTCACAAAAAGAGAAATCCAGTCAATTCATTCGTCACTTCTCGAGAATTTTGTCATTTCATTGGTCACTTTAAATTTTAGTGACGAAGTCATAGAATTTGACGACTAGGCAAGATTTTCGATATATTCAGGTGACAGGTCATGTAAAACTTAATTTTTGACAATAATTTAAAGTCATTTTGAAAAAAAATGTGTAGGCGGGAAGACTGAAATCGCCAATTCAAACCGAGTTCCTTAATTTATCTCCAAATTTTTATCTCAATCGACGTACAATTTTAAATGCTATCGGTTAAGCTTTATCTCATGATTAAGCTGGCTTGAGCACCTCACTTAATCGTCAATTCAAAGTTTGAAATGACATTTTCCCCGAGAAAAGTTTATGAATTATTCTTTAATTTTTAAAAATAACCCTTAAAAATCTGCACAAGTCACTGATAATCAGTTGCTTATAACCTTATTAGTTTCAAAGCCGACTTTACGCCCGGTACTGACCCTGGCCATCCATGGCTTTTAAATCGTTTTCAATCGAAGTTAATGCACATTTTTTGATTATATATTATTATTGTTTAGGCTACGCTCCCTAAAATAACGATGAAAGTACTGAGAAATTCTGAGAAAATGTGCCTCATTTTGGAAAGATAGTAATTCGTCGAAAATGTTGTTCGTCGAAAAATTTCAATTTTTCAAATATAATTTTCTGAAAAATTTTCGGCCCATTGATTTTTGTGCCAAATTCATAAATTGGCGCATGAAATAACAGTCGTGAAGAGAATGCAACTTCTGTCCTAGAATTTTTGCCTAAATGGCACTTTTCAACTACAAGTGTTGTTTATTGCTTTATACTTATCTTCGACCTAAATCTCATACCCAAAAGTTTTCGTTGAAATTTGCTACGCTGAAAAGATCGTGCCGAATACATTTGTCAAGTAAAGTTCTTTGTATTTGAATAATAAATTTTTCGCTGAAATTTTTGCTTGCGAGTTTTCGCCAATTTTGGAAAATTAATAAATTTGATTTTCAACTAATTGGTTTTTGTTTCCACGTATCTAAATCGAATGAATTCTTTCACAGTGGTCAGAATTAAGTAGTTATTTCGACTAAAATAATTAAAAAACGCAAAAATATATATTATTATTAAATCAAATGTATCGATAATATTTGATTCAAAAAATGTATCACATATAATTTGATAATATTCTAATAATAAATTTAAGGGGTTTCATTAACCACCCGAACAAAACTTACAAAAAAACAAATTCGTGAACATATTTTTAAGAAACTTTTTAGAAAGAATTTCACAATTATTAAATTGAAATTCCGGTTCGAAAGTCAACCACGATGGTGAACCGCGGCTAGAAAGTGTGAAATCTTCAATAATAAATCGAACAAACAAAATCAATAATAGCAATGAACAGTGCAAATTTCCAAATATCCAACTAATCACTCATAATTCAAAAGTATACGTAGGTGTACGACAGTAAAATCGAGGGTTCAAAGTGAAAAGGGTTATTTCTGCATGTGAAAATGGCAACTAAAAAAATATGATAAAAACTCTATGATCGAAAGTCTACGCGAAAATCAATTTTTATCGTCGCGCAAATCAATAGCTTAGAATAAACGAATGAAATCGATTTACATTTAGCAGCCACCAATTCATATTCTCACATTTTCAATATCATTCAAGTTATTCAGATCTTTAGTCCAAGATCGTTAATCCATATGATTACATGCCCCGAGTCGTGTATTCAAATGTCTTTTTTGCTTTTATGCAGGAAGAAACCTTATTTTTGGGACCGATCGCGTGATGATTATCGTGACTGTTGATTATATTGTAATTAAGCCAAGATTACCACTTGCTACCTACACCTCAATCGGACCAATAAAAAATAGATAAATGTTTGGGTGTATCACCATAGAAAATGTTTGAGAAGTGTCCGGGTCGGACCAGTAACGGGACGATGTTTTCGACCAACACAATACTTACAGCAGGATAGATTATAGTCGGAATTTGAATATTTCCGTTAATCTCACGCCCTTTTTTATCCAAAATACTTCTTCTACCAGAATAGAAGAAAATTCCTATATCGAAATCCTGCTTAGTCTCGATTATCTGGAGCGGTCATAAACTATGATTAAAGTGGCCAATTAAATCTGCTGGAATTCTTGAATCAGTCGGGTATTGTGATTGGACACTGCTCAAAGTTTATGACGCTCGAGCATAAATCGAAGAAGTAAGCAGGATCTTTCGATGGTGAAACTTGGGGCATCGTTAATCGATATAATCAGGATCTATGAATGAAATCTGTTGGATATAGTCATATAATAATAGCATAATATCATATAGGTATTACTTTACGAGTGGGTTATTCTATTTTATTACGTGGCTGTATATCCCCTTATTAAAAAAACCCCCCCCCCTATTTCGATTCCCTTGTTCCCTATACTGCTTGACTGAAAGCAACTTTTCATCATCCTCCTCGAGTCTCATGTCTAATTTCCTCTGACAGAGAGGGTAGTGTTCCTTCTCCTCCGTGCGTGGTTGTTTTGCTCTCCATCAAATACTCTCAATGCGGTGGGGTCTTCCGAGTTTCGGCCCCCCCCCCTTCTTTGGACAAAAATAATTACAAGAACCCTCGTCTCCTTATATTTTGGTAACTCAAATACGCCACTCACAGTGGTGCGCTTGGTAACAGCTCGGTGGGACGGGGAGCGCGATTTTTAAGTTTGAAAAAGGAATACTGATCAATTAGACAAAAATCACTATTAGGGACTCACTCATGAATAAAATATATTTGATCATAACTCAAAAGTGCCAGAACTCGAAAAATTAAGATTAGATATCAAAATTTAAAAAGCTGCACTCGCATTGCTGAGTGGATTGCTGATATTTCCGTTAATATAATTTTTTCAGTTTTGACGTGTGATTTAGGGCCCGCTTGAAATTTTTGGGCTTTTTGGACTTTCACATACAAAATATAAATATCAAAAATAGAATTTTCCTCACCATACATCCTATTCGATATGAAAAAAATACGAAAGAATTGTCCCAAATCTTTAAAACAGAAAAATATAACCAAATCCTTTTTTCAAATTTAAGCTTTTTAATATCTTTAAAAAAGGAAATAGACTTGAAAAATTTATGATAGACTAACTCTCCTTTTTACTGTGGAAAAGTAAGTCATATGAACCCTTAAAATTATATTATTTAATAATTTATCCCAATTAATTAATTGTGATCACATTTTTTTGAATTCAATATTATCGATTACATTTTGATTTAATAATAATATATTTTTGCACGTACGTTTTTAATTATTCTTAGATCGATAAATAATAACTACATTAACTTAATTCTGTATGATGACCCTTTGGGTCACTCGTTGAAGATTTTGAAAAATTAAATTACAAGAGAAGATAAAATTTGCTTAGTATACGCTTGGAAACAAAACTTTGCAAAAATTATATAAGTATTGTGTGAATTTAATGATCAGTCAATTTTAGATCCTGGTCTGAAATTTAAGTTACTTTTTTCCGGGCTCTCTTCACACAAATAAAAAATTATATGTAGAAAAATCAACAGTAGAAAATTCTTTCTTTCGCTCTCAAGAGAGACTACAAAATTCATCCGCCAAAAAATAAATAATTCTCTCAAATAACTCCTCAGTGTTTCCAAAAAAAATACACAAGCAAAAATTTCATTATATACACTAATTATTACAGAGATTTTTGTCTTTTTTCAATTTTCGAGACTATACTCTCTCTTCGTTTTTCACCAGCGAGACATTAATCTTTATCATCCGAGAATTATACTCTGTCTTTATACTTGGTGCTCATAGTAGTGTCTAGGCTTCCGCAGACTCGATTAAAGTGTTGCGCCGTTTAAAGCAAAGAGGAGACACAACAGCAGATAAATTTAGTATGAAACATTAGAGACGAGTTGGTTCAGTCATTTTTAGGTGTGCGATAAATATTGCCTAGAGCAGAACTTTTCCGCCATCTTCATTATTCTAAAATATATCATAACTTAAAAGTGCCTAATAAAACTCTTTGGCCGAAAAATTTAAAATTGCAATTAGATAATCTAGGGTTTCTCAACAGAAGAACATTTTTCAACTGCTTATTGAAAATTATATTTGAAAAATATGCGATAGAATTTTTTAGTCAGTAGGCTGATATCGGTAATATAATTTCAGACGTGAATTGAGCATTATTGCTCGGATCAGTATTTAAGCCGCTGAAATTTTGGGCTTTTTTGGACTTTCACATACAAAAATATAAAATATCAAAAAATAATTTAAGAATTATTCTTCCTAAGTTCCTTATCGTAACTCGTACAAAAAAAAAATTGAGTCCTCAAAATTTTCACAATATTTTTAATACAATCACAGAAGATTAATTCATTAACAAAATTCCTTTTTTTACAATTCAAGGCTTTTTTTTAATCAAACTTTTCAGCTAATAGTGAATTTAGGAGAAACGTCGTCGTACGAAATTAAGTAAACTCAACTCTATATTATTGAGTCTGAAATATAAAAAGTAATCACTTATAATCAAAATAAAAATATTCTTGCGTTGGTCTGTGAGACGAACAAAACGAATAAAAACTTGCTTCGATTTGAATTAATTGTGTGAACGTACATATTCTAGGCGCTGTTTGAAAAAAGTCCTTAGGCAACATTTTGTGTCTGGCCAGGGTCGGGACTTTCACATAAAAAAATAAGTATCCGGAAGTTTCCAAAATACGACAGTTTTTTTATAAGAGCTCTGCCTTTTAGTCACATAATTTTCCTAAAAAAAGGTTACTTTATTCTCCCAGACAACTCTCGTTTATTTTCAAAACCACAAATATTCAAAGACACTTGTGCAAAGTATAGTTTTTTTATATCTTTTAATTTAACCTACCCGAGTTGCACCTTACGTTACAACTTTTTGTCCTAATGGAGACTCCTATAGCAAGAATTAAGGTCATTTTAAGAGAGCGTGCGTCTCTGTGATCGTGGAGCAGAGCAGGAAAGAGAGGACGCCCAAGAGACCAAATGATCAATTTCGTATACTGTTTTTTCGTAGCTTAAAGTCTGTGGGAGCGACTTAACGTGATATTAAAGTTATGGAGCGTGGTATATTATTGCTAAAGCAAGCGTGCCCTGGTTGCTAACTTATAGCTCAGACATCTGCACATCTTATCGGATGAGAATAGTTTTTCTCAATTTAACCGATAGAAAGCATTATAAAACATATGATACGTCCTCGTTATTTGATATAGTAATACATAATAATATTTTGGATGGATCAAAAACTATGAATTGGAGGAAACCTCCGGCATCTTTTGAATTCAAATAACCGGGAAAAGTACTAATTTTGTGTGTTCCTGATTTAATAATTGATATCAATATCTCTCAGTCTGATTCGCACGATTCACTATATACACAATTTTTTTATCAAATATACTCTTTAATTTTTTATATTTTCGCTTTACACATAGCTAGATATTCCGTACATAATAATACTCTTGTTGCACTCATTATTTGATGCGAGATGCATTGCGTGAGAAGAGCCACAATTTCTTATCTGCGCTACATATGGTCGCTAGGTTGTGTCCATAATGCTCCTTTCTTATGACACTTCGTCTGTATATCTCCGACTGCATTTTGTGTTTTTAGATTAGTCATCTCAAGAGTAGAAATCTCTCTACAATGATATTATACAGCAAAACAAAAATATATCCTCGTGGAAGATGGGCAGATCGAACCAACCTTATGTTTCATATTGATCTGTTCTTTGATATTCATTTTCTATTTATGTGACATATAGTTCATAGAAATTTACGACTCGAGCAACATAAGTTCTATAGTGAGAATGTTTTTCGATATACAAACTGAATTGACTATAAAAGTTTTCTATAAGCCAACTTTTTAACAAACTCATATTCTATTTTACGTATGAATTGACAAATATATACATCTCGATTATTTTTTAGCGTATATAGATTATTTATTATTACTAGAGCCCCATCTAAGTTTGAACCGATACATCTATTGTGATCCTACTTTGATCAGAGTATTCCCCAAACAAACGGCGAGCTAAAATACTGCCTTCCTATTCAAGAACTTCTTCTGAATTGACCATTGAATTGGAAATTGCGATAGGCCAATTATAAATTAGGGCGCCGAATTAATTTGGTTTGAGAATATCCAATGACGAGAGTGATCGTCAAAGAAAAATGACCTTTCGTGGTACTTCCTCCAGTGCAAATAGTCAACGATTATTGTCTCTGGTATTATATAGAAGAGCCCTTAGTTTCCAATATAATATTTATATGCGGATATTTTTTTTCCCATCAACACAGTCATTATATATATTATATAGCTTTACGGCTTCTTGTGATGCGGACGTTTTTTGTATCCAGAGAAATCGCTTAAAAGGTTCTGTACAGTGACCAACTAATCTAATTTGCTTTGAACGAAAATATAGGGATGCTCCTCGATCCAGAGCCTCTGATCATATCACGGATTTTTTTGCCCGATTTCATCCCGAGGCATCAGAACTACTGGTGTAGATTATATTTATAAATATAAACACGTCTGATTCTAACTTAATCGACCCCCACAAGAACGGAACATGTCGATGGTCATTAGACACTGTCTAACTAACTATAAACAAATACTAATAGTTATGACAGAGTGTACCTTTTAATTTGATTTGCTCTTTATAGTTAATAATACTGTGAGAGCATAATTATCGTAAACTTATTGTGTGCGAAAAATACCTTTATAGAACTTGATTCGATATTAATAAATATTTCGTTTCTTGTCTGTTATGTTGCAATGACTGTGAGTATATTTTTATAAAATATGTCTATTCAGTTAAAAAGGACTACGTTGATACATATAAATAATTTGCATCGATTCATCGAGTCCAGAGGTTGTCATTGGTGTATATGTGCATAGATGAAAGAGACGGTTTTTTATAGAACGTTTTTTTCTGGCATGTACTTTATTTTTAAATTCATCCTCGTAAACGTGAGATTAAGTTACGTTTTTAAATTTTGTTTCTCCCATACTCTCTAACAGTGTTATATATTTCATCGATAATGACTTTAAAAATATAAAATTATATTATACAGGTGTTATTTCTCTCTGTGTTTCTCGTATTTGAGAGTATGCAAACTCGATATTCCTTCTTTACAGATTTGATTACATTAATTACAAGTATTTCTTGTTTTAGACCGCGATTAAGATGTGTCGTATACTTTTTCAACCAATATTTCGAGTTATTGTTGGCTGTCCTCGATTGAGGTTTTCACATCAAATATATTTTTTTATTTTTGGCCAGACAGGACTTTTTTTGAAAAAGTACGTCTCAGAGGACAATCCACGCTATATTCAAATTTAGAACGCTCTGGGACATTCTACCGCCTACTGTGTGACAGTTTGATTTTGAGTAGTTCGTGAAAGTAGAAGCTACAGAACTCTCTTGATTTCAAGATATACAGTCTTTGTTGCTCTCTCTCATTTCAAATGTTCAAGACTGAATTACTCATTATGGTATTGTTTGTTCGTGAGTGGTCGTGCTGTGATCAAGTCTCTCGATCGAAATAGTATACCAAAATTTCACAAAATGAAAAAGTTAAGAGTCAAATAGACTTGAAAAGAGTCCAAAATTTATGACCTCTCTCGGGTTAGAACTTCAATCAAATATGAAACAGTGTGACACGATTCAGAGAAGATGACCCCAAGGAGCGAGTAATATATTCCTCAAAATCTCAAACAACCTTGCCCCATTAATCAAAAAAATTATAAACAGGGTTTTCTCCCTCCGTAGTAGTTAGATAATCTGTTATGCAGGTGGATATGCCTAGAGACGCTTCAATTTATTCGATATACTAAGTATTGGTAAGAATTTTGTCATTTAACTACTTAGTCAGTTTTAGGTGTGTGTTCCGAGAGTCGGACTTTTTGTGATTATCATTTTCCATTCACAATACAACATAAGACGTTAACTTCTATTAAAGACATTTCTATTGATTTGGTATCTAGATATCTATATCTTACTCAATAAGACCTGTAGTATATCAAATGAGAGTATAGTATTACGAACTCTTCATATATATCTATCGCGGGTGTTAAGCCTCTCCTTCGATACACCCATTTGAGCGATATGAAACTAAGAAGGTTAGAGAGCACAATTATAAAAAAAGTCCATATTTTCTACGTTAGTAGGACAACAGACAACCAGCACGGAACAGAAGCGGACTGTGCATTTAGAAATTGAACATCATCACAGAGCCTAGCGTAAATAAAACTCTCCTATCCTATATGTCATAAGTGAGGGGGCCTCTTAAGCCGCTTTCGGCTCCTTCACTTACACCATACGCTTATAAAACCATTTTTTTGCGAAAACAACACCTACTTATATCTACATCTATCACGCGGGTTAAGTGTAGCCCTTCTGAATCAGGAGAAGTTGTTATTATATTTTGTTTACTACTCTGCTCTTAGTTATTCACGCGTGAGATATATGTCTTGGGTCAAATAATTCTGTGCCAATATCTCACTCAAGTATAATAAGTACTTTGTAATATCGCTCGCTTCGAAAGTACACAGATTAACATAAACTATACTCGAGAAATTATTTAAGCGAGGAGCCTAGGGTATTAATCTATGACTTGATTACGAGCAATATTCTTGAGGATTATGTTTTATATATTTTAATTATTGACGTTCTAGAAAGCTTGATAATATATATGATCTTTATTTCTCTCAGCGCAAAAAATTATTTACTTAATGTTCTTCAAGTTAATTATCTCGTTAGTTAAAAGTATATATATTAAATAAAGCTTAATTTGTAATATAACACAGATTATGATTTTTTATTTAAATCTCTGTAAAATAATGAAAAATTATTCTAGTATTATAATTATGATTATTTGACACATCTTCTATAAATTTTTTTTCTCTCGATGTAGAAGCTAAATTAGGCTATATTTGATATTTTATGTTATTGTATGAGTGCAACGTCAACTAAAGAAAGCCCAAAAATTTTCAGGCGGCCTAAATTGACACTCAAACTGGGAAAATTTATATTAACGGAAATATCAGCATCACTCAGCAAATTTCAGTTGCAGCTTTTTAAATTGATAATCACTTAATTTCAGTTCTGGCACTTTTAAGTTATGCAAATATTATTGAGATAGCTCTTATGTCTTATAGCAAAATTAATACTAACTTCGTCTCTTTATAGCCTCTTTTCTCGTTGCTCTCCGGCGCCCCTTGAGCCACTGCTTGCCAGGGAGCCAAAAATTGTAAGTAAGGTGACAGGGTAAGGTTAAATTGAAAGACTAAATTTGTTCTTAATTTGCTGTTTTACGGTTTTGGATAATTTATTTTTTGGAAATTCGATAGAACTAAAATTCTATTTTGATTTTTTATATCTTTTTTATGTGAAAGCCCCGAAAAAGTGCTAAATTTCCAGCGGCTAAATGACCGTCAAAAATTAATATTCAAAGCATTATTCTTTTTTTTCAGACACCAAGCATAATTATAGACTTTTTCACTAAAATTATTTTACTTAATTTTCAAGTTTATTTCTTTTTAAAAGTTATTAAAGCTTAAATTAAAAAGATTTTGTTTATATTTCTGTTTTAAAATGATTTTTGGACAATTCTTTTTTTTTCATTCGATAGAGCTGAAAATTCTATTTTTGATATTTTAATATTTATAGATATGTGAAAGTCCAAAAAGGCCCAAAAATTTCAAACAGAAAGAGACTAAATGGACACACCCTCCACCCCACTCCGCGCGACACAATCCCTACTCCCATCTAACCGGAACATTCACCCATCACTAACCCCCAAAAAAAAAAACAGCAATTCAGTGCAGCTTTATAAATTATATAGATATCTATCTTATTTTCGGAGTTCTGGCACTTTTTCAAGCTTACCATGCGCAATATTATAATTGAGAGACCTATAGCATTTAAGCCAGAAAACCCTAACTCGTCTTCCTAACGCTCTTCTCTCCCGCTCGGCTCTCCGGGCGCCCCCGACCACTGCGCTCTGCCAGGAGCAACACATTGTACAGTAACCGTGGACAGTGATGGTAGGTTAAATTTTGAAAGACTAAATTTGTTTTTAATTTGTGTTATTAAACGGTTTTGGATAATTATTTTTTGGAAATTCGATAGAACTAAAAATTTCTATTTTTGATTTTTTATATTTTTTATGTGGAAAGCCCGAAAAGTGCTAAATTTCAGCGGCTAAAATGGACGTCAAAACAAATTTAATATTCCAAAGCATTATTCTTTTTTCAGACCAAGCATAATTAATAGACTTTTTCACTAAAAATTATTTTTACTTAATTTTCAAGTTATTTCTTTTTTAAAGACTATTAAAAAGCTTAAATTGAAAAAAGGATTTTGTTTATATTTTCTGTTTAACATTGATTTTGGACAATTTTTTTTTTTTCATTCGATAGAGCCTGAAAATCTATTTTGATATTTTATATTTTTGTATGTGAAAGTCCCAAAAACGCCAAAATTCAGCTCGCGCTTAAATCTGAACACTTCAAACTGAAAATATATTAACGGAAATATCAGCATCACTCATGCCACAATTGCTCAGTGCAGCTTTTTAATTTTGATATCTATCTTAATTTTCGAGTTTCTGGCACTTTTGAGTTATGTCAAATATAATTTTTATTCAATGAGTGAGTCCCCTAATTGTTGATTTTGTCTAATTGATCCAAGTATATTCTTTTTCAACTTAAAACTCCCGCTGTTCCAAGCAAATATGTTTGAGGTTTACAAAATATTAAAGGAGACGGAGGGTTCTTGATATTATTATTTGTCTCAAAAGAGGGGTGGGCCGAAATTCCGAAGCCCCACGATTGACCCAAAGGACAACAAAAAAAAAAAGATGGCACAAAAATCACTTCAAAAGTAAATCTATGGAGGATTAAAAATTGTTCAGTCAAGCGTAGGGAACAAGGATCGAACATAGGGAAAATAAATATAAGGGTGTATATTTCTCTATTTTATACCACTTTAATCTCAGTGTACTGTGTCCAGTTCACTTCGTATTTATTATTATTACCACATATATGCGTATGTGAATAAATATAATTTCGTTACATTTTATCGAACCTATCAATAATAAAAATCCTTCTGATTGCGACTTCAGGTTGATTAAACTACACCCCGATTTCAATTTACCTAATTATTATTATGGGAATCACGGTTGCAGCAAAAATATTAATTTCTTCCTGTTAATTTTAGGCTCTTCAGCGCCCACGTTTGATCTAACCTAGAAAAATCGAGCTCGACTTTTGTGACGTTACCAAAGAAAAAACCTTGAACTATCTGAGGTATAAAATAGTTAACGTTGAAGTCTATTAATCTCTATAATTACTTAAGTTTTTTTATCAAATTATATCCAAAAAAAATTAGTTTTTTAGAATTTTTGGAACAATTCAGGCTCTTATGAATAAAACCAATGAAACATGACATTGGTCAAAATCAAAGAATTAAATTCTAAGAGGAAGGTACTTAATTAAACCAAATTTTAATTTTCTTGAATAAATACCACAGAAACATAAAAATATTTAATCTAGGAATTTTGGTCGCGAGAGGCTTTCTACTTCATTATTGCCTCTCACCCAAACCGCTTCTCCCAGTCCACGACCACACTCTCCCCTCCCGAGCCGTCCCACATACCAGTCCCCGCGCCACATTCCTGTCCGCTAACTACACTCTAAACCCAGCCATTTAGGTAGATCCGACAACACTCTTAAGATATCAACCCCCCACCCCTTACGGCACTTCCTCGCCTCTCACCGCCAACAAGCGTAAACCACGCCCTCCTAGCGAATTCCGGTTTTAAGATAGATCTCGCGCTCCGCGACATCGCCACTCACATCCCTCCTACACCCCCCAACACCAAAGAGTTCATACACTTTCTCCTCTTTCTCCCTATACTCCTCGGTGAAGAACTATTTTGGGACCAAATCGCGATGATGACCCACGTAATGTTGACTCACACACTGAAATCGCTAGATCATAACCTACAGTGCCTTCCCCCTATTTATTTGCATTGGCCCGCTCTGTCCGTCGCGCGGCCCGCTACCCGATGCAAGTTAGTTAGTGGTGTGATTCGGGCGTCTGAATTCAAATATTTCAACAGTTAAACGATAATCATCAACGCGAATTAGTGTCCCGAAATGAATTTAATCACCGGAATATAAACCAAAAAAAAAATATTTAATATGAACTCGAGACAATCGTTAATAATAATCGATAAAATATTGGAATAACTTAAACGAAAACATATTCATACTCCCACCACGTTCCTTCCCGACGACCGACAGTATCTTGGTATTACTGTAAATTGTTTCGCAATATACGCAAAAGCAGATTGAGGCTGGTGGCGAGAGTGTGAGCATGGTGTTGAACTCGTGCGACGCTGTTGCAATGAGTGGAAGAAGCCGGTCGAAAGGAGAATTGGAGTAAATGGTAGTTGCGATGCTTGGGTGGAAGGATTTAGATCGAGGGAGTGCAGTGTTTCGCGTTCAGGATCGAAGATAAGGCTAATGAGGATTCGCCAGGAGGCGCGAGTTGAATACACAGCTGTTGTTCATAAGAGCTACAGTTAAGAGTTAATGTTCGCAGATTCATTTTTCCAAGGTCAAAAAGTTACAGATAAAGCTGGTTTGCAAAGAAAAGAGAATTTTAGAATTTTAAGGAAGGATGAGAGCTGGACAGTTGATAGCGGGGTGTGGTGCAGGAAGGTGATAAAGAGTGGATCATTGTTGTAGGAATATGGTGGCGTGCGAAAAACGGCGCTAGAAAGAGCCGAGAAGAGAGGGTATAGACCGGAAGGTGGTATCGTTTGCATGTCCAGCGGGTGGAGTTTTTGATGAGATGGTGATAGTGTGGCAGGAGTGAGGACGGAGATTGTGCAGACTGTGTTTCGAGAAGAGTGTTCAGGACTGCTGGGATAGAGCGATGTTTCAAAAGTATTTGTGCGGTGAAAGGATTAGTGTAATATTCGTGATAGTGTTAGATTGCTAAGAGAGAAAAAAGATATTGTTCGGATTGTGCTTTAACAGAACGCTCATGCGCCGTACCCGACCGAGCCCGCCCCCCCACTGCCCTTTCACACAATACCAGCTGTGCACACTTCTTCACGGCCTTGACCCTCAGAACCACCAGCTCGCTCGATCGGTCATGTCAAATTTTGCTAGAACATTTCGTACATTGACGCGCCTCACAGCGGCTTGACTTCTCATTCCTACACCACACGTAGCTCCACTTCTCACTGCGAATGCGTTAAAACATACCGGTTTAAGTTGGAAATTTTTTATTATTTTCAAAAAAAAATAATTTACAAAAAAAAAATATTTTCCTTTCATTGACAAATACTTATCTGTGGGAGGCGTTTCAGAGGGCGGCGGAGGTTCAAAGTTATTTAATACAAAAAATGAGCTTTTCTTCGGGAACGCTCCCCACGATCAGTAATGTACTACGATGATAGCTAGTTACTTCAATTTTTTATTCAAAATTTTGATTTTTCTTCAAAAATTTTATATTTTCATTAAAACAAAACAAAAAATTTTCGTCCAAAAATTTTTCTTTGTCAAATTTATTTAATATTTATTCAATTAAAATTAAAAACACGAAATAACGAATTTTGAACCGGAAATTATAATTATTAATTCACAAGCAAAAGTATTTGACCATTTTTTCCCAAACTTAAAATCTAGCAACACGATATTTTAATTATTATTTTATGCTGAAAACTTAACTTTGACGCATTTCTTTGAAAAGAACAAAAAAATGTCAAACATTCCTTCCATAGGGGGGAACAGGCCCTTCGTCATATGTCTATTAAAATCAACCATTACCATATTTTATCCGTTTTCAATGATTTATTCATTCCTCTAATAATTTATACCTCTGCGTACACACACAAAAACACCACACACCCACCAAAGGCACCACACTCTGACCCTCGCACGGGCACGCCACAAACTCAACACCCTTCGTCTTTTCTCCACGCCGCCCGCTTAACAAAAATAATGAGTGCAAGAAAAATGATTATTGTTCGCAGAGAATTAAGCAGGATCTCTCTAGGTGGGCGCTCATTTCAATACGAAAATCATAAATCACCTATTAATTGCATATGATTCTCACATATTCTACTAATCATAACTCTTCTAGATATATGTCAAACACAACCACCATACCTACTTCGTCTATATCTTCCAGGCGATGCGCCACTTTCACTCACGACAACAACTTAACGTCCCCCACACATATACACCTCAGGCGCGTTCCGCCGCATTGGTGATTCTCCAATTGGGTGAAACTTTAAATCAAACCCTAAGTCCATCTTAAAAACAAATGCTTCACTATCTCTATGGCGCGTGATTCGAGTTCCACGAATGTGAATAGTCTTAGTGATAGCTTGAAGTATGATTAGCGGCAAGGGTGCTTTGATATGAGACCACTCATAGTTGATCGGTAAGTGTATCCACTCAAGCAATCACTAAGACAAATCATTAGTGGAGATTCGAACAACAGTACCGCTATACGAGATAGTAAGCATTTTTAAGATAGGAAATAAAGTTGAGGAAAAGGAATATAGATATTTTGTTCCATATTAAACGATTCTGGCAGGTATTGGT
The DNA here is from genome assembly GCA_004367855.1 of Oikopleura vanhoeffeni. NCBI lineage: Eukaryota > Metazoa > Chordata > Appendicularia > Copelata > Oikopleuridae > Oikopleura > Oikopleura vanhoeffeni. Next base: position 178,029 of record SCLH01000507.1, read on the forward strand.
ATGAAAATTTCATGAAAATTAAACAATAGATGGAAAATTACAATCACCGGAAACCAGCAATTTTAGGTAAAAGCCACTTTTCATCAGCTTTCCGGGAAAACGATATCACTATGTTGAAATGTGTCTATACATGACATGTCAATGATAATGTTGACTCACTTATTCATGTATAATTTTCTTTTCTTAACATCTATATCAAAATTCATTAAAAAACAAATTTGCCTCATTGATGCAAATTTCAGTAATCATATACTTCTACCAACCAAAACTACATTTCTAAAAAACGTTTACTATCTCCATAGCGCGTGTCGAATCCCCACTAATGTTGTCGTTAGTTGTCTTTAGTGATTGCCTTGAGTATGTTTATTTGCAATTGGTGCTTGATATTGGACCGGTAAATTGTCGGTGTGTAATCACTCGAAGCAATCACTTAAGACCAATCACTTTAAAAAAACTTTAGTGGGATTGAACACGCCGCTCAATATAGCGATTTATGTGAAGGAGCGGGTTTGGTGAGGATGGAGTTTCGTATAAGGTTAAAAGCGAGGATTTAATAGAAATCTGGCCTGCTTATATTTGTTTTTTAAGTTACAAAAATGGTACCTGAGATCTCTGAGTTTTTCAGCTGCATTTAGCAATATTTTTCACANAAAAAATGCAAAACTTTGTCTAGAAATTTTGCCTAAATGGCACTTTTCAATAAAAAGTGTGTTTTTTGCTTTAACTTTAATCTTCGACATAAACTCATGAAATATAAGGTTTTTCGATGAAATTTTACGCTGAAAAAGATGGCCGAAACAAATTGTAAGTAAAGTTTTCTTTGTATTTGAATAATAAAAATTTTTCGATGAATTTTTGCTTGCGAGTTTCGCCAATTTTGGAAAAATAAATTTTGATTTTCAACTAATTTGGTTTTGTTTCCAGCGTATCTAAAATCGAATTAATTCTTCACAGTGGCTCAGAATTAAGTAGTTATTTCGACTAAGAATAATTAAAAACGCAAAAATATATATTATTATTAAATCAAATGTATCGATAATATTGATTCAAAAAATGTATCACAATTAATTATTGATAATTTTAATAATAAATTTAAGGGTTCATTAACCACCCCGAAAAAAAAACTTACAAAACAATTCGTGAACATATTTTTTTAGAAACTTTTGAGAAGAATTTCACATTATTTAAATTGAAATTCCGGTTCGAAAGTCAACCACATGGTGAACCGCGGCTAGAAAGTGTGAAATCTTCAATATAAACGAACAAACAAAAATCAATTGAATAAGGATATGACAACAGTGCAAATTTCAAATCCAACTAAAGTCACTCATAATCTCAAAGTATACTTAGGTGTACGACCAGTAAAACAAATGAAATCGTCTTAAATTTTAGCAGCCACCAATTCATATTCTCACATTTATCCTTCAGGCAAGAATCGTTAATCCATATTGATTACGATGCCCGAGTCGTGTAATACAAATGTCTTTTTTGCTTTTTGCAGGAAGAAACCTATTTTTGGGACCGAATTCGCGTGATGATTATTCGTGACTGTTGATTATATTGTAATTAAGCAAGGATACCTTGCTACCTACACACTCAATCGGACCAATAAAAATAGATACAAATGTTGGGTTATCACCATAGAAAAATGTTTGAGAAGTCCGGGGTCGAACCCAGGTAACGGGACGATCGTTTTCGAGCCAACACAAATACAGCAGGATAGATTATAGTCGGAATGAAGATTTCGTAATCATCACGCCTTTTTTATCCAAAATACTTCTTCACCAGAATAGAAAGAAAAATTCCTATATCGAAAATCCTGCTTAGTCGTCGATTTATCTGGAGCGTCATAACTATGATAAAGTGGCCAATTAAATCGCGGGATTCTTGAACTCAGTCGGGTATTGTGATTGGACACTGGCTCAAAGTTATGACGCTCGAGATAAATCGAAGAGTAAGCAGGATCTTCGATGTGAACTGGGGCATCGTAATCGATATAATCAGGATCATGAATGAACTCGGTTGGATATAGTCTATATGATATAGACTATATCATATAGGATATTACTTTCGGGTGGTTTATTCTATTTTATTACAGTGCTGTATATCATCATTTATAACCACCAATCAGTGACTGCCAGTCACTTCGATATATTATATACACATATATCGTATGTGAATAAATATAATTTTCGTTAATCTTATCGAACCTATAATAATAAAATCCTTCTGATTGCGATTCAGGTTGATTAACTACACCCCCGAATTTAGTTTACCTAATTATTATTATGGAATCACGGTTGAGCAAAAAATACAATTTCTTCCTGTTAATTTTTAGGCTCTTCAGCGCCCCAACGTCTGATGCTAACCTAGAAAAATCGAGCTGACTTTTGCGAGTTACCAAGAAAAAACCTTGAACTTATCCATGGGTATTAAAATAGTTAAGTGAAGTCTATTTCATCTCTATTTACTTAGTTTTTTTTTCAAATTATATCCAAAAATTAGTTTTTTTAGAATTTTTTGGACAATTTCAGGCTCTTATGAATAAATGAACATGATTGGTCAATCAAGAATTAATTCTAGGGGGTCTTTTGAACCTTTTTTTTCTGATTTCCCGCATAATTTTTCTAGAATTTTTTCCAACTTTTTTAGTTATTAATTGTTCAAAAGGTACCAGACGAACTCTGCGAGAGTAAATAAGTCCGACATTTTCGTAGTAAATATTAAAAGTTATTTAGGTAGATGAAAATTTAAGATATCAAAAATTAGGATTCCTCGGCCTCTACGCAAAAGTAAAAGCTTAGGAATCCGGTTTTAAGATATGATCTGGTGGACATGCATATCGATTACAACACCAGAGTTCATATAAATTTTTTTTTTATATTCTGGTGAAGAACTATTTTGGGACACAAATCGCGTGATGACACGTAATGTTGGATAACACTGAAATGTAGATCATAACCTACAGTGCTTTATTTATATTGCATTGGCCCGCTTGTGTGCGTAGATGCTAAGTTAGTTAGTGTATTTCGGCTGAATTCAATATTTTCAACAGTTACGTAATCATCACGCGATTAGTGTCCCGAAATGGTTTATCACCGGAATAAAACCAAAAAAAATTTTATATGAACTCGGGCATCGTTATAAATATCGGTAATTTGGTAAACTTACGAAACATTTCTTCCACCAGTTTTCGACGACGACAGTATCTGGTATTATGTATTGTTTCGTATCGCAGCAGTCTGGCTGTTTTCAAGTTTGACATTTTAACTCTCACGCTTTCAAATTGAGTAAAAACCGTCAAAAAATGATAAATTATTCATACTTGGTGAAGATTTAATCAGATCATTTTCGCTTCAATCAAATAAGGCTAATAATTCCCAGAGCGCATAATACACACTTTTTTTCATAAACTAATTAAGAGTTAATTTCACAATTAATTTTTCCAAGGTCAAAAATTACAATAAAGCTTTTTTCAAAAAAAAATTTAAAATTTTTAATAACTGACAGTTATAAACGGTGCAGAAGGTATAAAAGTATCATTTTAGAATCTTGCGTCGAAAAACGGCGCTAAAGAGCAAAAATATAACCGATTATCTGCATTCCAGCGGTTTATTTTTATAAATTATGAATATTCAATGAACAAATTTCACTGTTTTCGAGAAATTTTCAACTTCTGGAATACATTTTTCAAAATATTTTGCTGAAATTATGTAATTATTCGTGATAGTTTAGATTCTAAAAAAAAATATTGTTCGGATTGTGCTTTACGAGCTAATGTGTGTAGACGAGCTGATGCTTAAAAATACAGTGTGACATTTTCAAGGTTGAATCAGAAACAGCCCGCTGATTGGTCATGTCAAATTTTGCTAGAACATTTGTATTGATTTTCACAGGTTGACTTTATTCTACACAAGTAGTATTTCATGCGAAATGGTTTAAAACATACCGGTTTATGTTGAATTTTTTATTTTTTTCAAAAAAAAATAATTTACAAAAAAAATTATTTTCCTTTTCATTGACAATACTTATTGTGGGAGGCGTTTCAGAGGGCGGCGGAGGTTCAAGTTATTTAATACAAAAAATGAGCTTTCTCGGAACGCTCCCCACGATCAGTAATGTACTACGAGTTAGCTTAGTTACTTCAATTTGTATTCAAAATTTTGTTTTTCGTCAAAATTTTATATTTTTCATTAAAACAAAAACAAAAATTTCGTCCAAAATTTTTTTTTGTCAAATTTTTTATATTTTTTCATTAAAATTAAAAAACACGAATAACGAATTTTGACGGAAATTATAATTATTAAATTCACAGCAGTATTTGCATTTTTCAACTTAAAATTAGCAAACGATATTTTAATTATTATTTTATGCTGAAAACTTAACTTTGACGCATTTTTTTGAAAGAAAAAAAATGTCAAACATTCCTCATAGGGGGGAACCAGGCCCTCGTCATATGTATTAAAATCACCTTCCATTTTTATCCGTTTTCATGATTTATTCATTTCCTCTAAATATATACTTGTAAAAAAAAACAAAGACAATTGACCTCGAGGGACGCACAAAATCAACCTTGTTTTTAGCTTAACAAAAAATGAGTGAAGAAAAATGATTATTGTTCGCAGAGATTAAGCAGATCTCCTAGGTGGCGCTCTTTTCTTCGAATCATAATCACAAATTGCAAGTATTTCACATAATTCACAAACATAACCCCTAACAAGGTCATAACAAAATATATCGTCTATATTTTCAGGAGGCATTTCATAGAAAATTAAGTCCAATATAATCAGGGTTGCGCATTGGTGATTCTCCAATGGTGAACTTAAATCAAACCCTAAGTCCATCTGAAAAATGCTTACTATCTCTATGGCGCGTGTTCGAGTTCCACGAATGTTGTCTTAGTGATTAGCTTGAGTATGATTAGCGGCAAGGGTGCTTGATATTGGGACCGCCATAGTTGATCGGTGTGTAATCACTCAAGCAATCACTAAGACATCATTAGTGGGATTCGAACACGCGCTATAGAGATAGTAAGCATTTTTAAGATGGACTAAAGTTGGGAAAAGGATATAGAGTATTTTGTTCCATTTAACGATTTTGGCGGTCTGGTATGAAATTTCTGAAAATTAACAATGATGGAAATTCAATCCCGAAAACCAGCAATTTTAAGGTAAAAGCCACTTTTCATCAGTTTTCCGGGAAAACGTATCCTTGTTGAAATTGTGTCTAATACATGACATGTCAATGATAATGTGACCTCATTGATGTCATGTATAATTTTTTCTTAACATCTATATCAAAATTATTAAAAAAAAATTTGCCTCATGATGTCAAAATTTCAGTAATCATATACTTCTACCAACCAAACTACATCTAAAAACGTTTACTATCTCCATAGCGCGTGTTCGAATCCCACTAATGTTGTCTTAGTTGTCTTAGTGATTGCCTTGAGTATGTTTATTGGCAATGGTGCTTGATATTGGGACCGGTAAATTTGATCGGTGTGTAATCACTCAAGCAATCACTAAGACAATCACTTAAAAAACATTAGTGGGATTAGAACACGCGCTATAGCGATAGTAAACGTTTTTGAGATGGAGTTTCGTTGGTAAAAGGATATGAAATCTCCGCTTATATTTGTTTTAAGTACAAACAAACGTGTTTAGGCCTTTGAAATCATAATGGATATAGTCAAAAAATGACAAAAAAAGTTTTCGTCGAAAGTTAAAGTATTGCCAACTGACGCGTCATGACGGTTCTAGTTATATTTCAGAAAAAAAATGGAAAATTTCAAAACCGGAAGTCAAATTATTTGTGATTTTTCAATATAATTTGAAGCTTTTTTTTAAGACCTTAAAATATGAGGACCATCAGAGCATTTTCCTCGACTGTCTACGAAATTATCTTTGGCTTTATAGATAAAGATACTTAGAAATTTATCCCATTTAGCTGAAGTATTAAGAAAAAATAAAAAATTCTGAGAAATTTTTGCATTATTGTGCTTCGGTTATTTTGCGGCATTAATTTGCCTGATTTTAAAAGTACAATCCACTCGTGGGCAACGCTAGAAGCGTGTATCAATACGCGTCTCTGATTGGCTCTCCTAACAAAATGATAGGAAACTATAAATAATAATTTGCGACGAACGTCGCTGCGCCCCGAGTTGATTGTAATAAAGGTGGTACAGCCTCATAGCTTCGATTTCACCCTTCGGCGCCCTCTCGTGTGAGAACCGATTTTCGAAGAGACGCGAAAATTCACTGTAGTATTTTCAAAAACGCTGAGAGCTCAGTCAGGGTGTCTGGTCTCACAATTAACACTAGAAAATTGTCAATTATATCCCTCGACACAAGCTATAATTAATTGACAAAAAGTTTTAAAACCTCGTGACCTAGAATTTCAGGTTTAAATGCAATAATCGACAAAAAAACAATTTAATTATTAGTATGACAGTTGAATCTGAAATTTAAATTTTTACATTTGAAATTTTTTCAGAAATTTTTAGCCAACATCGGTTAAAATTTGATCCAATTGATACCAAGTTTATGTCAGGACGTCAACAGGGACGTGAATTTTTCACCCAGGCGGTAGACCGTCAAAATTGCCTATACTTTGCTGAAGATTTTGACTGTCTAGCCGCCTGGGTGAAAAAACGGAGAAATCGAAAAGACTCACGCTGTAGAATGAGCAAATTTATAAATTTAAGGTGACTGATTTGAAGTGAATAACGTCAATTTCATAAAAACTGGTAAATCAAGTTCTGACCGGTAAAATTTATTCTGTTTTTTCGATAAAATCTCCATGAAAAATGTTTATTACTGCGTTTCAAATTCGATTTTTGGCCCTGCATGATCCATAGTGATATCTGAGAAATAAGGAGATTAATAATTTCCAGAAAATATATTCGGTCAAGATTGTGACTTCCATGGATTTAGTTTTTCAGAATTCTTCGCCAAAAGACGCTTTTTAAAGATGACATCTCACGTCATGACGCGTCATGTTGTTCACGTCACAAAAAATCTATTTTTAAACTTGATTATAAGATCAAAAATCGTCAGATTGCAGTCAATAGAACTTTGAAGCAGCTTATAATTTTGAATCCAAAAACGTTAAATAAATATTTTTAGCTATTTCTCAGTCAAATTCAGCTCTTACAAAGTTAATAGAGTTATTATCTGGACTTGACAGTTTTGCGGCATTAAATTAAATTCTTTTTATACAACTTTCATCTCACTGATACTACTGTATATTTCTAATTACTTAAAAACTTCATTGAATCTAAGATTGAGGACTCTTGGCCTGGCGATTAGCGTTCGACCAATGAAAACACCAGAAATATTGACGTTGACCAATAAAAGCTTTGAAAATAAATTTAAACGTGAACCGCCAGGTCAAAAGATCTAAATTTTAGATTTATTTTTTGTTTTTGCGCGGGGTTTAAAAATAAAGAGAAAAAATGTTTTGTTTGAATAGTCAAAAATACAAAATTTTCATCTAATTACTTTTAAGGGTACTCTAATTTTTATTTCGGGCTATGGCCATCACCGAAATTCACCGAATGGATTTTGAGAAAATTTTGGTTCAATTTAAAATTTTAGCGTTTTCAGAATTCTAGAATACAGTCCCTAACCCCTTGAAATAAAAAAAATACAAAAAAAATAGGCATTTCAAGGGGGCAAAGGGGATTATGCGCATTTCAAGGGGTTAGGGATTGTATATGATATATTATATATGATATATAATATATCCGACCAAAATTTCAACCTGACGTAAGCAGATTTTTTATTCACTAGACCATGAGCTTTCATTTGGTGGCATTTTTAACTTAAGATTAAAATCTGATCATCTTAATTTTTCTGGAAATCTGAAAAATTGACATCCGGCTGTACTGAAATGCAAGAGCATAAATTTTGTTCCAATTACAGCATGTCACATTTTTACTCTGATTCTTCGTTTTCGCAGAAGCTCCTCTCCGCCAATCAAAACGTTGAACTTTGGCAAGCACCTAGTTTATTTCAACGCTTTGAAAGGCGGAGTAAATTTCTTCAAAAACTAAAAATGGAAGCAAAAATGTGACACCCTGTGTTAGGTCCTGCAACCCCCTTAAGGGGCTAGCATCGACTCGGCAGACTTGAGTCAATTTAACTTACGAAATTAATTAGCTATTTTACTTTTTTGTGCTTATTATCGTTAGCTGAACCAGAATAAATGTGCAGCTACTTATAAAAATAATTTTTGTCTATTTTAGGAAAAATTCGAGTCCGAACTTTAATTTTTGAATTCGTAAAATTTAAAAAAAAATCAAAGCATTACGAAAATTTTCCGCATTTTTAATCAAAAATTTCTTCTTATTTTTTTTGAAATCTGTGAATAAAATAAAAAAAATAGCCATTTTAACTTTTTTCATGCATGTCCACATATTTTCTGACAGCCGTTTGAAAAATCATATTTGCATGTTTAAAGAACAGGGAATAAGATATTTATTTACGCCGGATCATAATGGATATAATTTGGTGTTTGAAAACGATTATCTGATTAAATCTCTTTAGATAGCTCACAACTGACACGAATCATCCAGAGATGAAAACAATTAACAAAATGGTTAAAAATCAGACCCATTTCTTAATTTTATTAAAAAAAACTGAAGTATAACAATTTCAGTAATCTCCGAAATAATCTAAAAATGGTCTGATTCGGATCAATTTTTATTTTTTTCATCTTATATTTTTGCTTAGCTTTCAAGCTATCCAAGAACTTAATCGATGAGTCGTTTTCAAAGGCCGAATTATTAAAAAATGTTGGGTGAAAAATCTACTAATATGGTCCAGGAGATTTAATTTGGTGGTCTTGTTTTAACAAGACTAATTTTTTTCACGTGACCTACATTTTTCCGTACGTGACTATTTTTCTATATATAAGTATATGTATGTTAGAAAACACGAAATATTCTTAAATAAAATTTTTTGCTCAACAAAATTGGGAATAAACAAAAATCACAATCTATATTATTTCTAAAAAGTTTGTGAATAAAGATCTCTCATATATATACATATTTTTAATATATATACACGTCTGGAATGTTTTTCGACATAGTTTCCGAGCTAGTGTAAGGCTATTTCGAAAGTTCACTGGGTATTTCACTGGGTGTACTTGGGTTACCTAGGGACCGCCACGAGAAAATAGTTAGAAATAAACTTTTTCCAACCTTGAAAAGAATAAGCATCTGGACAAAATTTAAAAATATTCATTCTAATTTTTTGACTTTTTTTAAAATCGGTCATTCTGATCAAACAAGAAATTATCGTTTAATGCGGATTTTACATTCCGTACCGTTTTTTTAAGTGTTCTGGATTGTTAAATTAATATTATACTATAATTGACAAAGAATAGTTAAATTAATTTGACAGCAAAAATTTCATCAAGTGAAATCCTAAATAAAAAATCAAATTTGTATAGTAAATAAAATTTCATATTGTTGACAACCGAATATTCGGACAAACCGAAAGTTGAAAAAATTTTTAGTTCACTTTTCAAATCTAGATTATATTGATAATTTATGCATACATTTTCCACTGCAAATTTTGGTGCTTATTCAGTCTATTTAACAGTGTCTATTTTATACTGTATTTTCAAGAATAACTAAAATCCGACAACACACACTGTTCACATTTTACGTTTTTTATAAACAAAGTACTGTAAACATTTTTAACCTTATTTTTCAATTTGGATAACTTGCTACTCGCCAATGATAACACGATCACTTTCGGCAATTAACCACGTTTTTCCAGATTGAACCAATTCAAAACGGTGGAATCAGATTTATCGAAATTGGACAAAAAGGTGAGCAAAAATGTTACATACTGATAGTATTAGCAAAACAATTCTGTCGAAAATTGGAAAAAAATTAGAAACCAGGCCTGGCGTGCTAAAATCCAAGTCGAACCAATCCAACTAAACGTGCTCTTCGACTCAAAAACCCAATCACTTTAGTTCATTGCGGTCATGCTGAAAATGTTGTGACCCCTTTTATCTTTATTAAGTTACGTGTAGGGTTTCCTGAAATCTCTGATATATTTCAAATTTCTTTTTTTATGAATGATCTTCGGCAAATTCAAAATCGCCTTAAATAAGTTAAGTACACTGCAAGTCTTTAACCTAAAGTCAGCACCACAAATATTATTACCGCTTCACTTTTATACTAGTTTAATCTTTAAGTTTATTTAAAGTCATTATTATGATGGGCAACTTAAATCATAATCTGATGAATTAAAACGTGCTGATTGATGTTTTCATATTAACTCGAGCGTGCAAAGTGGTTACAGGAGTTCTTTTCTTCTATATTAATTTGATTAAAAAAATTTAAACCCCGACTCATTGAGTATTGATATCCCCCTGAGACATGAGAGCCACTTTATGGCTTGAACTTTGAACTCATATTATGGGGGCAAAATAAATTTTAGCGACTATTGTTGTAAGTCATTGAGATAAGGATAGACTTAGTTTAATATAATTTAGTATTGAAGACAGATCAAATTTCAGGCACTCATTCTCTGCTAAGAAAGATTAAATAGATTTTGTAAGCTAAAGTTTTTTCAAAATTTATGAATTTTAAGAAAACTCTCGAAAAAATAAAAGAGGCAGTCAAGACCTCAGAACAAAAAACTAACCCTTAAAACAGAGCCTTCCTCAGAAATAACATTCAATTCTCGGTCATCCAATTACAGAGTGATTTAGAATTTTCAAAAAATCAAGAAAAAAAAAGTAAAAAAAATCTAATATTTTTTCGAATATTGATCGAACTCTATGGGCGGATTTGAACTTTGAATCTATATTTTAATTATTTTTGTCAATTTCGGTTTTTCAAAGAATGAATAGCCACTTTATAGGCTTATGTCTCAGAAGTCATAAAGTTGTTAAGAATCTATAATCGATAACGGAAGCCCGAGTTCATATAATATTATTTTCTAATTCTGGTGAAGATATTTTCGATGAGAAAAAGGAGTGTGATTACGTAACAGCATTAACGTACGGTAAGAAAGATCATAACCACGCTGCTCATCAGGTTATTTTATAGGCCCGATTAAGTGCACGTTGCCAAGTTAAGTGAGCTGGTATTTGGTTGAATTAATGTTTATCAACAGTTACGTAATTCCCAATCACGTCGATTCGTGTCCCGAAATGGTTATTTCACCCAGAAAAGAAATACAAGAAAAAGATTTAATTTGAACTTCAAGCATTGTTCATCGATATAGACGTGACGGAACTGTGCAACGGTAGATAGTATAAATTTATTAGCGATGACCGAGGTTAATAAAATATTTGTTGTGATGTTTTTCCTACAAACCTGAATGTGTCATAAATTATGACTCATAATAGATAATCGAGTACAGTTAAATTAGCACCTACGCCATTCAGATTGATCAAAAATAGTTTCTTTCGTCATGCCTGAATGCTTTGCAAGATACGTAATAGATGTATTCTAGAGAAAAAAGAGATATTGTGCCAAATTTCCCGATCGAGCGTTCTTATTTGATCTTAGCTCATGACCACGTGTTCAGATATTTTCTTAACCAGCACATTGTGACTATAAAATTGTCACAAGACAGCCCTTATGTGCTTAATCGACGAGATCGTTCTAAAATGATCAATGCAGCGCATAGACCCCTTAAGAACGGTTAATGATGGACCGTGTGCTACTTCGTCTGTTTGTGCGACTGAAATACAGCATATGAATACATGTAGCTAACGTTTAGAGCTGTATAATAGCAGCTCATGTTTATATTCATGAATATTTTTCCCTCAGATTTTGATTAGAAAAATAATTTCTAATAAATAAAAATTCTTACGATTTTCTTATAAAGATTTTGTATAAAACAAAAGTAGTTTTTTTTCTTATTTATAAACATGTTAACTTAGTTATGAATCGGATATCGGTTTCGAACGGTCGTCTGAGCTCAGAGGTTTATTTATAAATCTTCTTAAAAGAATCGTCGAAAACATATCGTATTCGAATCACTGAGTCATCGGACGAAAAAATAATATTAATCATTTTTGAAAATTTCAGGATTGTCAAGTAAACTTTTCATGTTAAGCTTGTTTCTTCGAATTTGGAAATTTTCTAGAAAGAGGTTTCAAAATTTTTCAAATTTTAAGAGAGAACTTTAACCTTGAATCATAGAGCCGATATATCGGCTCAGCCACTAAAACTTCTAAAAAGGCAAAAAAAATGTCACCGAATTGTTTTCTTCCAAGAATTATAAAAATTTTGCGGTGATTCCAACTAAAATACTCATTTATTTTTTGGATATTTGTTCGAATATAAGGAGTTGATTTTTGAGATGTTCGCCGAAGTTTTACCTCCCGGATGACCACTTATTTCGTAATTAGACATCAAAATACGAATGTAGATCAGCCAGTTTGTAGGAAATTTAGCACACAAAAAACTTCACATTTAAATTTATTCGTATTTGGGACAGAGATATTTTTTGGAAGTGAAATTTCCAAATTTTCATTTAAATATTCCATGAAAAAAATTATTTAAAATTATTAAAATTTTAATCAATCACAAATTGTCCACACTGTGATTGAATTACTATATAAAATTAAAAAATAATAATAAAGTATATTTATTGCTTTTTATTTGAAAAAAATAGCCAGTTTTGCATAAAATTTCGTAATATTTTCATTATTTTTTATTTAACTGTTTTCAAAATAGACTTTTGATGCGGTGTATAAAAGATGTAATCAAAATTAAGTGCATCGTGGCAGATACTTGTGCGTTGTACCGCATAAAAATATAAATTGTGAAGACTACGAATGAGCACGTATCCCACGTGATATGCTACATCCGTGTTTTGCAAACTATATTTCTTCAAATAAAATTTAAATTCTAGAATTTGAAATGGTTTGATGCAAAAAATATTAACTTCTTAACTTCTTATTGGCAAAAGTATTTGAGCTCTCTACCTGAGCTTCGTAAACAACGTCCAAAGTAGAGCCGAAATATATCGGCTCTAGTGCCCTGGCGGAAACTTTTTTTTCTGTGATTCCAGGGGTTATAAAAAATATTGCACTGGTTTACTTCGCAATTTTTCATATATTTCTCATGTCCGATGTAGTATACTAGACCTGACCGTGTGAAACCCTGAGACTGATCAAAATATCTTATTGAATTTCTGACATAGTTTCAATCGAAAGTTGTGAGGATTGTCATACTCCACTTACATATCCTAGTAGGAGTAAAAATCAAGAAGAAATAACTCAAGATAATTTTTTCGGACATACATTTTGTATACTGGAGTATCGACTTTTAAAATTGAGATTTCAAGGGCGACGAGGTATTAAGGACGGTATTTACGGTTCTTGCTGGCTTTTTGCCACTTTTCAGAGCTGTACCGGATAGATTATTATTTAATTTTGTCTAAAGAAAAAAAGTGTAATAAATTTTTATTTCTGTTGCAAGAATCATTCGTTCAAAATGTTTGTTACTGAAGTATTGTCCCATATTGATGATAACAACAAAGCTCAGCTAATACAGTAAAAGTCATGCCTATACGAGATAGAAAAAGGATATGCGTGACCATTGATCAGATTCAACGACGCAGTTTAGTTTATACTTCTCGGAGTTTTTCATGCCTATTATTCTTGACTAAATTTCTTGACTGTGAGTTGATCTCAGGACAGGTTTAATATAATTTTTTCTACTAGAATAACTCTCTGCTGTAATTGAGGGGTCCTTTGGGGGTTTACCGAGGTGACGTTTAAACTTATTGTATATCATATAATCTCGTGAAGACGCGTGACTCAAAATCACCTTTCACTTCAGATACGAGAAGATTACAATCACACTCAGTTCTCAGTGAACACGCTTATAAATCAATGACATTTTGGAAAACAATTAATGAATCAATATTTCACTCTGGGTATATTCCTTTATCACACTTTGTTAATATCCCGTCCCTACTACTTAACAACAACACACGTTTGCTAATTCAGGCGAGGCCGGGATTAATAACAAAAAGTGTACTAGAGCATATAGATTTTATTTCAACAAGTAAGAGCATTTTTAGAAAAAATAAAATTGAAAAGTTGAAGAAAAAATATTTGACCTGACACCTCAGAGTTGACCCAACAATTTTTCGCTGAATCAAATTTGACCAAATGTAACTGTTTACGTATTAAAGTTTCCTCTAACTCATCAAAAAGGGGACTGCCCGCTGGAGCTGACGCGATATACAGAACACTTTCACCAATATTGGTTACCGGTAAACTGCCAGTAATGACACTCAGATTTAAATAAAAAGGATTCCTATAATTGTTTATTGAAATTGGGGATATTGGGATTGAATATTTGGGCTGGAACGAACTCGGTAAACGTCAGTGGCTATTTCATACGATCATATTTATGCAGCTTATCTCGCGATATAATTAGTACAACCGTCAACGATCGGTAATATATTGACAAGTCCATTTACAAGATTATTTGTTGGAAAATAAATTTGAAACGGTAAAGGCTTATTGCTACGGTCGGAGCTTGATTGTGATCTTATTAGAGCTACCTTGAATTCACCTAAGTGTCTTCGAATTGACACTGATTCGGCTGTAAATCGACGACAAGTGCGCGTGAAATTGAAAATGTATCCCTTAAAATTGCATATACGTTGCTTATAGATTTGGTGTGTCTAGCGGCTAGACTCTATCCGCTGGGTGAAGAAAATTCCTAATTAAAATGAAACCTCAGGCGTTAATGCCAAAAAGATTTCTTGAATAATCAATTTGCTGGAACCATATAGCAACTATGGCTCTTATGTTTGAGCACAAAGGGGGCTAGAGAATCAGAAAATGAAAACTTAAAAAAAATGCTAGAATCTACTGTGGGGGGGGTTTTTAAGAATTTTCACCTTCACTGTTATGTTCAAAAATTGCCATTCGGTCGCGCACTTTGTAGATGTATACAAGCCAACTCACGCCGAAATTCGAAAGATACACTCCCAAGGTAAGATAAAAGTAAGCCATAAACCGCAGACTGGAATCACTTATAACTTGACGAAAAATAATAAGCCAGGTATATTTTTTTATGGCTTATTATAAGTAGGTGAACCGATATAAATAGTGTTTCAGCTTGATAGAATTATTGTTTAGTCATTTAGGAAAAGATTTGGTTCGACGTTTTTTTTTGAAAATCGTAACAAATTCAAAAAAATTCAAACTAAATGAAATATTGTTCCACATTTTGTCAAAATTGTTTTGTATTTTCAAATCTTAGGTTATAACCGGAAAAATAGCACTTAACTTTTCCATGATTCCTAAATATTTCTGACGCGCTGTTTGAAAATCATAAAAATATTATTTTTCCTTTTTTACCGCTTTTTAGAAATATATACAAAAATTTCCGCAAATCATAGCCAAAAATTTAATTTTTGTTTTTCGAAGTTCCCAATTAACAAAAGTATAAACTAACCTTCAAACTGAGCCAGCAAAACTTTCCGATAACAGACCATTTTTCCAAATTTTTTCAACTAAAAACTGAATTAATTAAAAATTCAGTACTCGTCAAAAAAAATTAAAAAATTGTCATGACTTGGAACATTTTTTCCTATTACTAAACTTTGTGCTTCAGTTTGAGCTATCTAGATAGCCTATCTAAAACTTAATCGAATAAATGTCTTTAAATGCGAATTATATAATTTCCCAACAAAAAGTCACACTATTTGTCGTGAGGGCCCCCGTGATTGATACAAAACAAATGAAAATAAAGATAATTTTTGAAAAAAATTAAAAAAAGGATTGCTTCAAATGGTAAAAATGTGTTTGATCTTATTTATGGGAGTTGGTGTCGCTGATTTTAGCCTCTTTCCAAAGGCATTTCCGCCAACTAGCATAGTGAATCCAAAAAAATTTGTTACTAACCAGAACAACCTTCGCGGTAATTTTGAACTTAACAGTAATTTGATAGCAATCCCACCTAACGGCCGACACTTACGCTTTTAAAAAAGCTTGTTAAAAAGACAGCAGTTCGTACCTTCTCCTTCATTTTCCATTCATTTTTTTATTATCTGTTTTGTGTGAGACTCCGGTGAAGCTCACACATAATGCATTATTGTTCTTTACTCGGAATTTTGCTTTTTGCGGCCAAAAAAAGGCCAAAAAACGAAAACAAAAATTATTGATTATTTATGATTTAAATTGAAAGTGCGCTAATTGTTTTCTTTTGAACGCTACTGGAGTTACAAATTGCAGCCAAAGAATCCTTAAAAGGTTTGTATTAACGGTAAAAATTATTTTGAAGCAATTTTTTCTGGTTTCTAATTTTTTCAAAAATTAAGGTTCAAAATGAAGAGTCGACATGGCCCCCCAAGAGACGCCGACTCAAATTTCAAAAGAAAACTCCTGATCGATTGTCAAACCAGTCTTGTTGCTTTCAGATGCAGTATGAAGCTCATAATATGAGCCGAAACGTACTATTTCAAACTGGTGGACGGAGATAGCTTTTGCTTGACCCTCCAAAACTGACCATTCAACCAATTTCCTAAAAAGAAAAAAGTTGACATGGCCCCCCAAGAGACGCCGAATCAAAAATTAAAAACTCTTTCATGGATTGTTCAAACAAGTCTTGTGCTTTCAAATACACAGTATAAGTCGAAACTATCATCTCTCAAACTGGGGGAGATACCTTTTTTGCTGAGCCTCACCAAACTGTTCATTTCAATTCAATTTTTAGTTTTTTTGGCGTTTTTGTCGCCAAAAGCAAAATTTTAAACCAAAAGACAATGATGAAAAGTGACGGAGGGTAGGTACGAACTGCGTGTCTTATTAACCCCTTGAGCATATAAAAAAATTTCGCAAGGCACCAGAGCACAATTGTGGCTCCAGCTTTGAAATGTTTGTTCACAGATAAGCTTAAGGCATTGAATTTAATTTCTGTCTGCATACAAGGAAGTTTGCAAGGTCATATTTTTGCATTCTACATTTCATATTCTAGAATTTAATTTTGAGTTCTAGAAAAACTAGTGAGAAAAAGCAAGGTGTATCATATCACGTGATAAGCACATCACACAAGTTGTCTCTACAATTTTTAATCTCTGTCGAAAAACAATGCACAAGAAAATTGGCCTACGTCAAATTTTGTCCGTTTTGATTTTTATTCATAAATCCAAAAGTAATTTATAAATAAGTCAAAATTTGATTGAAAAATCATGATGTTTTGATGAAAAATTTATATTTCTCTAAAGCAGATAAATGGCATTTTTTCTAAAAATTATTTTCGAGTAAATATGGTAATGAAGTCAACTGTGGACAATGTTTATTGGTTAAATTCACTTTTATAATAACTAAATTTTTTCATTGATACTGAAGTGAAAATTTAAATATTTCACTTCCTAAGAAAAATGTCCTGCCCTAGATATATATAAATTTTATTTTCAACTGTTAACACACAAAACTTCCTAAAAACTGGCTAATCTCACATTTGATTTGTATGTCAGTTTCCGGAATAATTTTTACGGAAAGTGACAAATAGGCTAAAAATCCTGATAATCAACTCCCGTAATGCCGGAAAAAACATTCGAAGAAAATTCATTATTTTCTAACCCGAATTAAAATTCTTTATAATGTATTCTGAAACAAAAGATTCCTCGATCCAGTTTGTCTTTTTTCGATGATTTTAGGTATGCTGGAGCCAAATTGTGGCTCTGTGCTCGACAAGGTTAAGAGGCTTTTTTAAAAGCGTAGGTGTCGGCGTATAAGATTACTGTTAAGCTTCAAAAATACCAAGAAGTAAGTACTGTAAGTTACAAATGTTCTTGGAAATCACCTTTTCTAGTTTGGCGGAAAACTGACCTTGGCAGAGGCAAATCCACTCCCTTAATGTCATGTTTACGGAGCATTTATTCAGTACCTTAGATTTTTTGCTCGGGAGGCTGATATATGATAGGGCAGCCCTACTAGGGCTCCCAGCCCGCCTGCGGACCAATATAATCTATTTAAGTGCTTTGTAGAGCTAGCGTTGTGGGAGGGCGAGCGCTTGAATACATAAGAGTTCAGTACTTTTTGTACTGTATTTTAATTATATTTAGAATAATATATCTTATGTCGAATAAAATTAATGCTCTATTTATCGTTAATAATTAGAAGTTCCTGAACTCAAAATTGTGAAAACTGTAAAAACACTAATATGGAAGTTTGAATTTTGACAGTTATTTTGATATTTTCCCGTAAAAATATAATTTTAAAGTTTTGCCGAATTTATCAAATATATATGTTGGATCTAACAACTTGATGGGCAAAAAGAAGAAGTGAGCATAGTTTATATAATTTGATAAAATTTCTGATATTGTGCAATGAAAAAAAATTTATTACAGTCGATGTAGTCGTTTAATTTATAAAATAGTATTGTTGTATATATGTACACTGTATTATAATAACTGAAAATGAATTTATTGCAAATAAAGTACGGTTGTATCTTTTTCTATTTTGAAGCACCATAATGTTCAGCTCCAATTCAAAGTATATAAAGGGATTATTATTGTACAATTGAAATCTCAAAAACATTATCTTTAATCAAACAGTTATTTTTAATCAGATAGATAGTAGATAATTTTTATTTATTTTATTATTTTATCGATTTCCAAATGTCTAAAACTCACGAATTTCTCAAAGCCTAGAAACCATATGAAAGCATTAAATTTTTTGTAAGGGAGTACTGATCGCATCAAAGAGACTCAGTCCATGAAATCTCCCAGATTTAGGTTGAAATGTTTTATGAAAATATGGTCAAAAAATAGTTTTGATAAGAAGTCAATTTTTATTATATTGTCATCAAAAAATATTTTTATCGCGATTTACAAAATAATTTCTATCGTTTTGTCAAAATGTCGGGGAATTCATTTTCAAATACATTTGAACTAATATCGTAACTGACGGATCGTTTTTCTGATTGGTCAGCAAATCAGAAGGTCTTAATATTATTACAGCAACAAAAATTTGTTCAATTATCACCCCCTTAAATAATGTTTTTTGAAGCGATTTGGCCTGTCTCGACATGTCGTACACATCATCTCTCAAATTAAGATATCTTCTGACAGGTTTATTTTTGGTAATTTGATTTATTTTAGAGTTTTAATTTATGAATCTCATAAATGACGTAGATCTGAACTCGTCCGTGTGTGCCTAAAAATGCGAATTTTAAAAAACTAACGACATATATGCTTATATCCATAATTGATCGATTACTCCTTAGAGAATAGACGAAATGATTTTTAATTGACTGAATTAACTATTTTTACCTTTAACTAGTTAATCATCTTACGAAACTGCAGATAAAGGAAGTTGTATGGTCTTCAAATTTAACACAGAGGGGGGCTCAATATCGTCGAAAGTTTTTTGCCAAAAAATTTCGGCGATATTGGCAAATTCGACGATATTGGCACATTCGACGATATTGGAACAAAAATAAATTTATTTGATCCAAAAATATAAAAAACGCTAAATTATTCTGTTCCAAAAATGGTAAACACGTAGGCGTTCGAAATGACGTCATATGTCGAACAATTTTTGAATTTTATAAGGAGTTTCACGATAAATTCTTATGAAGTAAATCACCAAAATGCGTAGAATTTAATACTCCCCCAAAGGACTAGATTAAGTAAAGTGAATCCTGGAAATGACGTCATTCATAAATCTCAAAAAGTAATTTGAGATATAAATCTTAAAAAATTCGGCAATATTGGCAAATTCGACGAAATTGGCACTGGAACTATTTTAGTTAAAAATCGTGAAATTGCGTAGGTTTTTTTCGGCGATTTTGGCAAATTCGGCGATATCGGGTCTCTCCCTGTATTTGGCGTTTTAAAACGCCTACTTCAAGTATAAATTAGATGCTTTAACATTAAATTTACCTATGATAGAAACAATTGAGTCACATAAAACTGAAGCCAAGAGTCCCGACCGTTTAAAAACTTTCGCGTGAAATGGTATCTGCCATAACTAAACGGTTAACCAACCGAACGACTGTTTTCTTATTATAACTTATTAAATTTATATCGAAAATCCTGCTTATACGTCTAATTTTATCATGACGTCACAAGAAAAGACAGAGTCCAATCACACGATTGTCGAGAATCCTGTGATTTCATTCGTCACTTTCTCTTCCTGTGACGTCATGATAAGATTGACGCATAGGCAATATTTTCGATATCATATAGCGCGCTATAGCGTGTTTAGTTCAAATTTTTGAGCTGGAATCAAATCACGAAAGACTTTAAAATATTCTTAGGAGAAAAATGTATGGCGTTATGGGTATACATATAAACAATGTGGAATTTGAATATAACTATATCGAAAATCCTGCTTATGTGTCGTCCTTTATCACAATAATACAAATCATGTAATTTTATTGGTCACCTTCTTTATTTGTGACGTAGGGATAAAATACGACACAACGGCAGGATTTTCGATATGCAGACGATTGGCCAGACTGTTATTGAAGCATTTTTTCGAATTTCGCCTGAGCTCGAAAAAAATACGAAAGTTTAATTTTAGCTTTTCAAAGGTCGTAAAAAAAATTTGAAAATATTTTCGAAATCTCCGTGGTCGGTTTAGTTATAAACATAAATCATTTATAAAAATTGTTCAGCAAAATCACATTATCAGATTTAAAATTACCTAAAAAAAATTTTTCAATTTTTTTTTCTAATTTTTCATAAGTCAACTGAAAACAGCGATCAGAGTAAAAATCTAAAAAAGGCAGCTTATGCGATTTTTAAGTGAAATTTAAAATGTTTCCATTTGTTTTATATTTAAACTTATAAAAATGAAATCCTGAACTTTTCAGTTTTGCCTCAAAGTTAATTTCTTAAAAGCTTGACAGAATAATATATTAAAAAAAATCTTAAAATTGTCTGATAATGTATGACCAACAAAACAGGCATCTGACGCACTTCAAATATCTATGTCATTTTATGCTCATAATTGACATAGATATTTTAAGTGGCCCAAAAGCTGGTTTCTTTATTTAAAATTATTTCTATATGGATTGAAGATCCTCGACGAACAGATACTGAAGATTTGAATGCAAAATTTTAAGACAATTTCATTTGCTTATTTTGAAAATTAGGGTGTCGATTGGTGACAACGTTTGTATCTTAAAAATATTTAGGGTCTGTCAAGCGGTGCCTTTAATCTATATTATACAGAACTATATCTATTATGGAACCTCCTGAAACATATAAGGTAGTTTTTGAGCCAACATTTCTATATCGATTATGATGCCCGGGTAACATAAATATCTTATTTGCATTTAAAAGATACAGGAATAATATATTTATGTTTACCCTGTCATAATGAATAATTTGGTGTTTGAAACGACTATTGATTAATTTTTAGATGCTCAAACTGAGCACAACTATCCAGAGATAAAAAATAAAAACTGGTTAAAATTCAGACATTGTTTCTATTTTTAAACAAACTTGTAGTAAACAATTTCAGTAATCTCCAAAAATTAAAAAATTGGTTGATTCGGTATTCAATGTTTATTTTTTATTTTGCACTTGATATATTTTTGCTTAGTTCCGCTTCGACGACTTATCGGATGAGTCTTTTCATAAGGAATTATTGAAAAATGTGGTAACATTAGCTAATAGTGTCCAGAATTTAATTTGTGTCTGGTTTACAACTAATTTTTTTTCACGGTGACCCACATTTTATCAACGTGACTATTTATCTCAAATTAGAATTGCAGAAAAACACGAAAATTATCTTTAATAAAATTTTTGGCTCACCAATGGAACTAACAAACACATCAATTTAGTTCTAAAAGTTTGGATAAAGATCTTCTCAATCAATTCTTTATATTATTTAACTGTCTGATGTTTTTCACTAGATTTCCGAGCTAGTGACGCATATTCAAAGCTTTCACTGGTATCACTGCGGTGGTCACTGGTTCACCTAGACGCCACTGAGAAACTAGTTAGAATAAACTGTTCAACCTGAAAACTGACTAGCTATCTGGCAAAGTTAACTATTTACATTATTTTTTGACTTTTTTTTAAATCGTCATTCTGACAAACAAGAAAATTATCGTTTTATGCGGATTTTACATTTCGTACCGTTGTTTTTTAAGTGTTTCTGATCTGTTACATATTAATATATATATATTGACACAATATTAAATAATTGACACAAATTGTCATCAAGTGAAATCCTGAATAATAAAAAATCAATCTGTGATAGTAAATTTCTATATTTGAACAACCGATATTCGACCAAACCCTAATTTTGAATAAAATTTTTAGTTCCTTTTCAATCTAGTTATATTTAAATTATGCATACATTTTTCCACTGCAAAATTTGGTTTCTATATTTACAGTTATTGAACAGTGTCTATTTTATACTGTATTTTCAGGACCTACAAAAATCCGTCAACAAACGGTTCATTTTACCGTCTTTTTACAAATGTATGTACATTTTTTACTTATTTTTTCAATTTGGATAACTTGCTACCCCAATGATGAAACGTTATTTATCGCATTACTACGTTTTTCCAGATTAACCAATCAAACGGTGGAATGTTAAATTTATCAAATGGAAAAAGGGAGAAAAATTTACATACTGTATGTATGGCAAAACAGTCTGTCGCAAATTGCGAAAATTAAACCAAGGCCTGCGTGCTAAAATCCAGTCGACCAATCCACTACACGTGTTCTTCGACTCAAAATTACATCACTTTAGTTCATTTCGGTCTGCTGAATATTGTACCCCTTTTTTCATCTTTTTTATTTACGTTGTAGGTGTTCCTTGAAATCTCTGAGTATTATTTCATTTGTTTTTATGATGATCTTCGGCCAAATTCAAATCGCTTAATATGTTAATGTACCCTGCAATCTTAACCTGAAGTCAGCACCACAAAAATTATTACCCTTCCCTTTTATTACTAGTTTATCTTTTAGTTTATTTAAGTCATTATTTATGATGGCATTATCATTAATTGATGAATTAAACGTTTGCTGATGATGTTTTTATATTAACTCTAGCGTTTGCAAAATTGGTTACAGGAGTTCTTTCTTCTATTTATTCATTTTGATTTAAAAATTTAACCGCGACTCATTTGGTGTGATCCCCCTAAAATGAAGCACTTTTATGGCTTGAATTTGAATCATTTATGGATGGGAAATATAGTTTTAGCCTTATTTGGCACTCATTGAATTATTATAGACTGTAAGTTTTTAATATTATATTTGAGGACATCAAATTTTTCAGGCTCATTCTCGCTAAGAAATTGTATTTTTGTGAGTAAATTTTTTTTCAAAATTTATGTTTTAAAGATAACTCTCGAAAAAATAAAAGGCATTCAGACCGCAGAACAAAACTTACCCTTAAAGAGGACTTCTCAATTCATTCAATTTCCGGTCGTCCAATTCAAGTGATTTAAGTTTTTGCAAAATTCAAGAAAAAAGTAATTCTAATATTTTCGAACTATTGCTCGCAACTCTATGGCATTTGAACTTTGACTTATCTTTTAATTATTTCTTGTCTTTCCCGGTTTTGTCAAAAATGAAAGCCTTTTTCTTTATGCCTCAGAAGTCAAAGTGTTAAGAGTCTATATCGATTACGACCCGTTCATATAACTTATTTTTTCAATTCTGCTTGAAGATATATTTCTGAGAGAAACAGGAGTTGTGATTACGTATCAGCATTACTACGTAGAAGTTCATAACCTACGCATGCTTCTCTTTATTCTCTATAGGCCATTAATGCCATCGTGCCATAGTTAGTTGTGTTTTTAGTTGAATCAATGTTATCAACAGTTACTATCCTCACGCGATTCGTGTTCCGAATGGTTATTTCACCAGAAAAAACAATAGATTATAATGAATTCACATCGTGCGTATATCACGTGACCACTTTTGCACGTAATAGTTAAATTTACTTTAGCGTCGATTCTTGGTATGTATTCTACAACCATGAATGCTTTTTTATGTCCTTAAATTAGGACTCATAATGATAATCGATGTACAGTTCCTTAGCCTACGCATTCAGTTGACCAAAATAGTTTTTTCTGTTCTCCTAGCTTTGCAAATTACTGTAAGATTTATTCTGAGAAAACATATGTTGATGCCATTCCCGATCGAGCGTTCTTATTTTGAGTTAGCTTACCTACGTTTCGATATTTTCTAACAGCACCATTTGATGACCTGTTTAAATTAATATTTGTCACATTTGCACAGTTACCCTTCGCTTTAATCGAAGTTCTAAATTATCAGCGCATAGACCCTTAGCTCGTTTATATGACGTGTTACTTCGTCTGTTTTGTCGACTGATACAATATGCATCATGTAAGCCTAACTATCAGCTTTCTAGAGCTTCATTCGTTTCTATTCATAAAGCATTTTACCTCATATTTTGAATTCGAAAATAATTTTAATAAATAAAATTTTACATTTCTTTAAAGATTTTGATATTAAAGACAAAGAGTTTTTTTTTGTATTTTATAAACATTACATAGTTAGATCGATACGTTTTGAAAGGTCGTTCTGAGCCTCAAAGGTTTTATTTATAAATTCTCTTTAAAAAATGTCGTCGAAAATATCGTATTCGTCATCTGGTCCGACGCAGAAATATTATATCAGTTTTTTGCATTTCGATTTCTAATAAATTTTCATTTAGTTTTTTTTTGAATTTTGAAATTTTTTAGAACAAGGTTTCAAACATTTTTCAAAATTTTTTTAGATGTAATACTTACTTGATCATAGGCCGATTATCGGTCGCTATAACTTCTAAAAAGGCAAAAAATGTCCCGAATTGTTCTTTCCCCACCCTTTAAAGTTTGCCAGGGTTATTCAAATAATAACTCATTTATTTTTTGCTTTTGTTCGAATATTATGAGGGTTTATTTTTTGATTTTTCGCCGAAGTATTTACTCCCGGTATGATTATTTAATTAGACATTAAATTACTAAGTGATCTTCCATTTGTAGGAAAACTGGTTTGAGCAACAAAACACTCACTTTAAATTTATTGTATATCTTGGCAGAATTATTTTTGGGAAGTGAAATTCAAATTTTACTTTATTTCCATGAAAAACTTATTAAATACAAGAATTTTAATCAATCAGAATTTTCCCACTTGACTTGCTTACTACATAATTAAGAATAATTAAAAAGTATTATTTATTGCTTTTATGAAATAATAGCCATTTTTTCATAGACATTTGTAATTTTTTTCATTTTTTTTTTACTTTTCAATAACTTTTGATCGAGTGATTATAAAATGTAATCAACTTCAGTTGCAACGTAGGGCAGTTTACTTGGTTTGTGATACCATAAAATAATTTGTGAAATCGCATGAGCACGTTATTCACGTGATATGCTAACCGTGTTTTAAACTTAATATTTTCTCAATTTTAAATTTTAACTTCTAGATTTGAACTGTTGGATGCAAAAATATAACTTCTTAACTTCTTATTGCAAGTATTTGGAGCTTCACCTTACTTACTTTCTGTAAACAACGTCCAAGTAGAGCGATTATCGTCTGGGGCCTGGCGACTTTTTTTTCGTGTGATTCAGGGTTAAAATATTTTGCTAGTGTTTACTCGATTTTCCGTATTTCGTCTTCCTTATGACCTGACCGTGACACCTGAACTTGATCATATCTTTTGGAATTTCCAGGTTCATACGTGTTTGAGGATTGTAACCAATTACTATACTGCTAGGAGTAAAATCAAGTAAAATAAGTCTTCAATAAATTTTTTCGGCTCTTTTTTATATGAGTTATGCTTTTTAAATTGAATTTCAAGGCGACGGGTATTACTGACGTTTACTGTTCTTGCTGGCCTTTTATCCCTTTTCGAGCTTACCTTGATTTATTTTATTTGTTAAAAAATGTTAATACATTTTTTTTTCTGTTCAATTATTCGTTTCATTTTGTTTCTAGGTATTGTCCCTATTGAGATAACTACAAGTCATGCTATACAGTTATCTGGCCTATTGGATAAAATAAGAGTATGTGCTTTGAATCAGATTTCTACGACGCAGTTTATTTTAGCTTCTCTTTTTTCTGCTTTATCTGTTGACTAATTTCTTGACTGTGATTGATTCGACAGGTTTACACTATATTTTTCTTCTCTTCAGATAACTCTCTGCTGTATTTGAGTGTCCTTTTGGATCCGAATGTACGTTTTCTTATTTGATTCATATTACTCGTTGAGAGCGTGACCAAAATTACTTCTTCCAGTATCAGAGATTACAAGCACACTCCAGTTTCGTGACACCTTATATATCTGAATTGGAAAAAATTAGATGACAATTATTCCTTGGTAGTATCCTTATTCCTTTTTTAAATCCGCCCTACTACTTACACATACACACGATTTGGCTTATCAGGAGGGATATTAACAAAGTTCTAAGGCATATATGATTTTTATTCAAAGTAAGCATTTTAGAAAATAGAAGTAAACGTTTGGAGAAAGTATTTGACCTAAACTAATGTTGACCTATAATTTTTTTTCGCTGAATCCATGCCAATTACTGTTTCGTTTAGTTTCCGGGAAACATCAAAGGGACTGACTCTGGAGCCAGCCTGTTGGAGGTTTGAGTACTCGCAGTATATTTAAACTTTCAGTCCACTTTCACAACCTCTGTTACCGCTGGTTAAACTGATCATTCATGTGTCTTCAGTTTTTCAACAAACCGGTCTATATTTTTTATCGGAAAAATAATATTTCTGAAACTCTCGGTAAAACGCCTTTTCATGTTTTTTGCTGCTTTTTCTTGTAGAAAGCGTATAAATTTTTTTGGATATAGAAGCTTGATTGCTTTATTTCACCTGGAAAGTTCTGCGATTTTGACCTTGATTGCTGTAAATCGACGAAAAGTGCCAATGAAATCTTACTTTAAAATTGCTTACGTTTGCTTAGATTTTTGGCTGTCTAGCGGCTAGACTCTAGCCGGCCTGGTGAAGGAATTCCTAATTAAAAAACCCTCAGGCTGTTATGCCCCAAAGATTGTCTTGAGTATGATTTGCTGGCAATTAGCCATCTATGTCTTATTTTGAGCCAAGTGTCTAGAGATCAACACATGAACTTAAAAAAACTCTAGATCTATGTTTTTATTTTTTTCCCTTTCACGTTTGTTTCAAATTCCATCGTTCCGCCGCACTTTTTTGTCGATTTACAGCATCACGCGAAATTCGTAAAAAATATCCCCAAGTAGATTAAAAGTAACATAAACCCGCAGTGATCATTATTCTCACGAAATAATAGTCAGTATTTTTTTTTCCTTATTAAAGTTAGTGTGAACATATAATATGTTTCAGCTTGATAAATTGATTTTAGTCATTTAGAATAGATTTGAGTTCGAGTTTTCTTTTTGATCGTAAAAAATTTTTTTTTCCAAAAAATTCAACTTATAATGATATTTGCACTTTTGTTCCAAAATTTGTTTTTGTATATTTATCTTGTGTGTTAAAACGAAATAGCACTTTACTTTTTCAGGATCCTAATATTTTTCTGACCTGTTGAAGATATTCTAAAATATTATTTTTTCTTTTTACCGACTTTTTAGAAATAATCAAAGTTTTCCGGCCAAACATCTAGCCAACATTTGAATTTTTGGTTTTTTCGACATTCCCAATAAAAAATATAATAACTAACTGAGCACAAACTTTTCCGATAAAGCCATTGTTTTCCATTTTTTTCTAATCAAAAACTGATAATAACAATTTCAGTATATCTTCAAAAAAATTCAACATTGTCTGATGGATCATTTTTTCATTATTTACTTCTAACTTGGTCGTTTGACTATCAGATATGCCTATCTAATAATAATCGATATAATTGTTCTTAGCCGATTTATAAATTTCCCAAAGTCCTATTTNTATTTGTGACGTAGTGATAAAATACGACACATAGGCAGGA
Source organism: Oikopleura vanhoeffeni (assembly GCA_004367855.1). Taxonomy (NCBI): domain Eukaryota; kingdom Metazoa; phylum Chordata; class Appendicularia; order Copelata; family Oikopleuridae; genus Oikopleura; species Oikopleura vanhoeffeni. Next base: position 205,935 of record SCLH01000507.1, read on the forward strand.
TTTTCGATATGCAGACGATTGGCCAGACTGCTATTGGAGCATTTTTTCGAATTTCGCCTGAGCTCGATTTTAAAAAATACGAAATTTTAATTTTAGCTTTTCAAAGGTCGTAAAAAAAATTTGGAAATATTTTTGAAATCTCCGTGGCCGGTTCAGTTATAAACATAGTGAAAAATTTTATTTCTAAAAATTGTTCAGCAAAATCACATTATCAGATTTAAAATAACCTGAAAAATTTTTTTCAATTTTTTTTTCTAATTTTTTATAAGTCAACTGAAAACAGTAAAAATCTAAAAAAAGGCAGCTTATGCGATTTTTAAGTGAACTTTAAAATGTTTTCATTTGTTTTATATTTAACTTATAAAAATGAAATCCTGAACTTTTCAGTTTTGCCTCAAAGTTCATTTCTTAAAAGCTTGACAGAATAATATATTAAAAAAACCTTAAAATTGTCTGATAATGTATGACCAACAAAACAGGCATCTGACGCACTTCAAATATCTATGTCATTTTATGCTCATAATTGACATAGATATTTTAAGTGCCCCAAAAGCTGGTTTCTTTATTTAAAAATTATTTTTATATATGGATTGAAGATCCTCGACGAACAGATCCTGAAGATTTGAATGCAAAATTTTAAGACGAAAATTTTAAGACGATTTCATTTGCTTATTTTGAACATTAGGGTTTCGATTGGTGGCGACGTTTGTATCTTAAAAATATTTAGGGTCTGTCAAGCGGTGCCTTTAATCCATATATTATACAGAACAATATCTATTACGGAACCTCCTGAAACATATAAGCTAGTTTTTGAGCCAACATTATTGTATAATTTCGTGTTTGAAAACGACTTATCTAATTAAGATCTCTTTAGATAGCTCAAACTGAGCACAACTATTCAGAGATAAAAAAAATTAAAAATGGTACAAATCAGACCATTGTTTCCAATTTTTAAACAAAAACTGATAATAAAACAATTTCAGTAATCTCCGAAAAATTCAAAAAATGTTCTGATTCGGATCAATTTTTATTTTATTTTTCACTTAATATTTTTGCTTAGTTTCAGCTATCCAAGAACTTAATCGGATGAGTTGTTTTCAAAGGCCAAATTATTTAAAAATGTTGGCCGAAAAATTAGCTGATATGTTCCAGGAGATTAAATTTGGTGGTCTGTTTTAACAAGACCAAGTTTTCTTTCACGTGACCACATTTTTCACACGTGACTATTTTTATCTCAAATGAGAATTGCAGAAAAACACGAAATTATTTTTACATAAAATTTTTTTCTCACAAAATTGGGAATAAATCCAAAATCACAATCAATTTATTTTAAAAAGATTTGTGAACAAAAAATCTCTCAAAAACAATTTTTCATATTATATATACCAATTATTTGTCTTTATTCTCATGAAAAACGATAAATAAGGTCTGTATGTTTTTCGACATAGTTTTCCGAGCTAGTTAAGGCTATTTCGAAAGTTTTCACTGGGTATTCACTGGGTGTTCACTGGGTTTACCTAGGGACCGCCACTGAAGAAACATCGTTAGAAATAAACTGTTTCCAACCTGAAAATTAAATAAGCCATCTGGACAAAAATTTATAAATATTTATATCAAATTTTTTATTTCGTTGAAACCGGTCATTTCCTGGCAAAAACAAAAAATTTATCGTTTTTAATTAATGCGGTTTTTACATTTCCGCACCGTATATAATTGACAAAAAATATTAAATTATTTGACGGCAAAAAATTTCATCAAGTGAAATCCTAATAAATAAAAAATCGAAATTAGGATAGTAAAAAATTTCGATATTTTGACAACCGGATATTCGACAAACCAGAAGTTGAAAAATTTTTTGAGTTCACTTAACAAATCTAGATTATATTTCAAATTTATGCATACATTTTCTACTGCAGAATTTGTGGTGTCTATATTTACAGTCTATTTAACAGTGTCTATTTTATACTGTATTTTCAAGACATAAGTTATATGACATAACTAAAATATCTGACAAACAAACGTTCAACTTTCCTTTCTTTCTTATACAGTATGTTACATTTTTTAAACCCTTTTTTCGATTTGGATAACTTGCTATCCCCCGATGAAAAAGATCATTTTTGGCAAATACCTACGTTTTTTCCAGATTGAACCAATCAAAACGGTGGAATTTCAGATTTATCCAAATTGGAAAAAAAGGGAGCAAAAATGTTACATACTGTACTCCGGTATGTATTAGCAAAACAATTCTGTCGAAAACTGAAAACAATTAGAAACCAAGGCCTGGCGTGGTGAAATCCAAATCGACCAATCCAACTAAACGTGCTCACTTGACTCAAAATGACCCAAATCACTTTAGTTCATTTTCGGTCATGCTGAAAATATTGTGACCCCTTTTTTCATCTTTTTAAGTTACGTGTAGGGTTTCCTGAAATCTCTGAGTATTATTTCAAATTTCGTTTTTTTTATGAATGATCTTCGGCAAATTCAAAATCGCCTTAAATAAGTTAAGTACCCTGCAAGTCTTTAACCTGAAAGTCTAGCACCACAAAATATTATTACCGCTTCACTTTTATACTAGTTTAATCTTTTAAGTTTATTTAAAGTCATTAATTATGATGGGCAATTAATCATTAATTGATGAATCAAAACGTGCTGATTGATGTTTTTATATTAACTCGTAGCGTTGCAAAGTGGTTACAGGAGTTCTTTTCTTCTATTATTTAATTTTGATTTTAAAAAATTTAACCCCCTGACTCATTTGAGTATTGATATCCCCCTAAAACATGAGAGCCACTTTTATGGCTTGAATTTGAACTCATATTATGGGGGAAAATATAAGTTTTAGCGACTTAATTGTTGTCAAGTCATTGAGATTAAGGATAGACTTAAGTTTTAATATAATTATATTGAGACAATCAATATTTTCAGCAGCTCATTCTCGCTAAGAAAGATTGAATAATTTTGTGAAGCTAAAGTTTTTTTCAAAATTTATGATTTTTAAAGAATTAACTCTCGAAAAAATAAAAAGGCAGTCAAAGACCTCAGAACAAAAAACTTAACCCTTAAAAGAGACTTCCTCAGAAATAACATTCAATTTCCGGTCTCCAATTACCAAGTGATTTAAGAATTTTTGCAAAAAATCAAGAAAAAAAGTAAAATCTAATATTTTTCGAACTATTGATCGCAAACTCTATGGGCGATTTGAACTTTGAACTTATATTTTAATTATTTTTGTCATTTCCGGTTTTTTCAAACAATGAAAGCCACTTTTATGGCTCTATGCCTCAGAAAGTCAAAGTGTTAAAAATCTATATCGATCACGAAGCCCGAGTTCATATAATTTATTTTTCAATTCTGGTGAAGATATATTTCGAGAGAAAAGGAGTGCTGATTACGTAATCAGCATAACGTACGGTAGAAAGATCATAACCTACGCTGCTTCATCTTTATTTCTATTGGCTCGATTAAGTGCGTCGTTGCCAAGTTAGTGAGTGTATTTTGGTTGAATTCAATGTTATCAACAGTTACGTAATCATCACGCGATTCGTGTCCCGAAATGGTTATTTCACCAGAAAAAAAACAAGAAAAGATTTTATATGAACTCAAGCATTGTTATCGATATATCACGTGACCAACTTTGCAACGGTAAGATAGTAAATTTACTTTAGCGATGACGATGTTCAAAAAAAAATTCTTTTTTTGTGATGTTTTTCTACAAACCATGAATGTGTCATAAATTATGACTCATAATAGATAATCGAGTACAGTTGAATTAGCACCTACGCATTCAGTTGACCAAAATAGTTTTTTCGTCATCCTGAAGCTTTGCAAATACGTATAGATTGTATTCTAGAGAAAAAATGATAGTTGTGCCAAATTTCCCGATCGAGCGTTCTTATTTGATCTTAGCTATACCACGTTCGATATTTTCCTAACCAGCACATTTGATGAACTGTTAAATTGATAATTTGTCACAATTCTGACAAGTTTGCCCTTCGGCTTTAATCGAACGTTCTAAATATCAGCGCATAGACCCCCCTTAGGCATCGTTAATATGGACCGTGTCTACTTCGTCTGTTTTGCGACTGATACAATATGAATACATGTAGCTAACTTTATAGCTGTTTATAGCAGCTTCATCGTTTATATTCATAAATCATTTTTTCCTCAAATTTTGAATTAAAAAAATAATTTCTAAAAAATCAAAATTTTACGATTTTCTATTAAAGATTTTGTATTAAAGAACAAAAATATTTTTTTTTCTTTATTTATAAAACATGTTAACTTGGGTTATGATCGGATACGGTTTTGAACGGTCGTCTGAGCCTCAGAGGTTTATTTATAAATCTCTTTAAAAAATCGTCGAAAAATAATCGTATTCGATCATCCTGAGTCACGACGAAGAAAAAATAATAATCAGTTTTTGAATTTCAGGATTTCAATAAATTTTTTCATTTAAGCTTGTTTTCTTTGAATTTTTGGAAATTTCTAGAACAAGGTTTCAAAAATTTTCCAAATTTTTTTTAAGATGAGAACTTAACCTTTGGAATCATAGACCAGCCTACCTAAAACCTTCTAAAAAGGGCAAAAAAATGTCACCGAATTGTTTCTTCCAAACACATTATAAAAAATTTTGCGGTGATTCCGAATAAAATACTCATTTATTTTTTGAATATTATGAGGAGTTGATTTTTTGAGATTTTTCGCCGAAGTTTTACTCCCGGATAAATTATTTCGTAATTAGACATCAAATACGAATGTAAGATCAGCCAGTTAGTAGAAAAATGTTTTGAGCACACAAAACACTTCACAGTTAAATTTATTCGTATCTTGGGACAGATATTTTTTTTGGAAGTGAAATTTCAAAATTTTCAATTTAAATATTCCATGAAAANAGAAAAATAATTTCTAATAAATAAAAATTTTACGATTTTCTATTAAAGATTTTGTATTAAAGAACAAAAGTATTTTTTTTTTATTTATAAAACATGTTAACTTGAGTTATGATCGGATACGGTTTTTGACGGTCGTCTGAGCCTCAGAGGTTTATTTATAAATCTCTTTAAAAAATCGTCGAAAAATAATCGTATTCGATCATCCTGAGTCACGACGAAGAAAAAATAATAATCAGTTTTTGAATTTCAGGATTTCAATAAACTTTTTCATTTTCATAAGCTTGTTTTCTTTGAATTTTTGGAAATTTCTAGAACAAGGTTTCAAAATTTTTTTAAGATGAGAACTTAACCCTTGGAATCATAGAGCCGATATATCGGCTCAAGCCTACCTAAAACCTTCTAAAAAAGGCAAAAAAAATGTCACCGAATTGTTTCTTCCAAACACATTATTAAAATTTTGCGGTGATTCCGAATAAAATACTCATTTATTTTTTGGATATTTGGTTGGAATATTATGAGGAGTTGATTTTTTGAGATTTTTCGCCGAAGTTTTACTCCCGGATAAATTATTTCGTAATTAGACATCAAATACGAATGTAAGATCAGCCAGTTTGTAGGAAAATGTTTTGAGCACACAAAACACTTCACATTTAAATTTATTCGTATCTTGGGACAGATATTTTTTGTGGAAGTGAAATTTCCAAATTTTCAATTTAAATATTCCATGAAAAAAATTATTAAAATTAATTTAATCAGTCAAAAATTGTCCACACTGTGACTTGATTACTATATAAAATTAAAAATAATAAT
>SCLH01000507.1:267878-278847 GCA_004367855.1 Oikopleura vanhoeffeni
GATTGCAATTAATGATAAAACTATAATTCAGTTAATGGTTTCAAAGTCGCAAAAAACAATCTTTACCAAACAATCCCCAAAATGTTCAAGAATTTCCAAGTGTCCGTTGACGTTTTTCCCATGGGCATTGTACAAGGTTGGGGATCTCTTCTCCACATTGGTCTTGGAGGAAACAATAGTGTTTATGGTGATCGATGTCCAGCAATATGGTTCAATCCGAATTCTTTGCGCTTGCATATTTCCAGTGCGATAAATGGAAACAAAAATAGTACTGTCAATTTGAAAGCTTTACATTCTTCCGAATGGACAACAATAGTGATTCAACAACAAAAGGGACAGTTTTTAATAATAACCGCGGAACCGAGATGACAAAAAAATTTGTCGCGATCGGGATTGATTTTAACAATCGAGATCAATAATTACCTTCAGTTTAGATCAGTATTAAACGATGAATTGATTGAGGCTCTTCGGTTGATAGGCTCGTAGGAGCGAGCGAATCAAAATTGACGCATAACCAATTCTTTAATTTCCGGCTAACAAATGCGTTGATCTTATTTCAAATGTTTCTAAAAATGGTTTATTTATTGATTGATAAATAATAAATGAAAAAACGACAAAAACTCGAAAAAGCAATCTAATGGGGATTTTATATATTCGATATCAGTTGCTGGAGAAAATGTTTACTCCGTTCTGAATAAAGAACCTATTGAAATCGATGATGTGAAAGTATATACTGGAGATAATTTTTCTACTCCAGCTGATGCTAATTTCAAGAATTTCAAAATAATCACTGAGTCTGAACCAGGTTAATAAAATCTATAGTTCAGAATTTCCCCAAAAACTAGAAATTCACAAGTCGTTCCTGAGATTTTGGAAAAAAATTGAAAAAAATCTTCGCTCGGACCTAAATTCAGGCTTTGCGGTGAATTTGATGCACAAATTGAAAAATTTTTATATATTTTCAAGGAGGAGTAGGCTTTTGCGTGAGGCTCCCAAATAAGCTGTTTTGACCACTAGGAGCAAAATTTTCCAAATTTTCTTTCGCTTGAAGATGCGCATTTATATTTGGAAGTTGTATTGCAAATAACAAGTAAAAATGATAAGGAATGAATAAGGAGTAGTCTTTTTAGTGCTTTAAAGGACGCCTACTCAAAATCATTGTTTGAGCGTAGGTTGAATTATCAGATGCTCTGAATAGTACTGACATTTTCCTTAAGAGTTGAACTACGTATTTGGAAAAAATTAATTATTTCTGAAGCCTGGTTTCTCAGCCTGGTTTCTCAGCCTGGTTTTCTCTCACGTGAAAATCTGTAAAAAAGAGCTCAATTATCGTCGCCAACATCCTTGAAGGCTGTTTATTAATCATAAAAATAAATGAAAATTATTCAAAAATTTCAGCCAAGATTAAAATTTCTAAAAATTTCAATTTCTGAGTTCTTTGTATTTCAAACAAATGAAAACAAATCTATCTCATGAAATATATGACAAAAACTAAACGTAACCAGCTTTATTCAAAGACCACTTAAAATAAGAAATTTCGAATTTTAATGATATTTATTCAGCCCAGATATGCAGTCATATCAACATGACAAACCTCAAACTTTGAAATTTGATGACAATTTGTAAATTGTGTATATTGTTGATAAAATGTCATATTGCAGATTCTTGTGATGTCATTGATATAAAAATGTATGACGTGTTCGATTAAAATCAAGCAATAATTTTGAAGTTATCAGCTAAAAAAATTAAGATATTAAAAAACTGTTTTGATATCAGATCTCTTGATCATGATATACGGATGAACATTGGAAAAGTAGTAAAATTTATTTTGCCACATTTTATAATTGTTTCCAGGACTTCGCTGCTTCATGCTCCAAGGCATTGTGGCTCGATGGGTTTTTTCAATTTCTGATAAATAATATAATTCAGTTGATGGTTTTAAAGTCACAAGAATCAATCTTTACGAATTATGAAAGAAAAAAATGTGGAAATGTATTTTTTTTTATCTGTAATAAAAGTGTTCATTCTTGGTTCAGATGTTTAACTTCTTAACATAACTGAGTATCTGTGGAAATATAAAAAACACTTTTAATGGGAACTCCGTTATCAACTTGAGGGGGTCTCAACGGTTTTGAACTTTTAGATCAGCGCTTAGAATAAAACAGAACAAGTTATGAAAATTCTGAAACGACTCATGTGCAGATCTATCTTTCTGCTCTCAATTGTGAGTATAATAATTTTTGAGCGGCCACATTTTTTATTTCTTTTTTTTTTGCACCACAGCAGCAGGTGAAAGGCGAATTGCAGAACACTTATTTTGTCTTAAATGCTTCTTTTCTCAAAAACGGCTGGATAGAATTTGATCAAATCTTGTGAAAATAATGACTTGTACTTGGTCTAAAACTTCTGGAAAGTTTTTTTAGAAATTTTGATCAGACTTGTTCTGGAATTATGAAAAACTGTTGTTTTGGGAGATTTTACAATTTAAAGCTTAATTTTCTCAAAAACGATTCTATAACTTTTTTTAAAAATTTAGCATTAGTTAGCATTAGAAGGAAACCTGTCATCTTTATTTCTGGTGAAATTTTTTTTCTCATAATCTGCCCCTATTTATATAAAATTGTATTTTAGTTCAACCGGATGTCATTTTTTAAGATTTCTGAAAAAATAAAGTTGATCCGATTTAGCTGAAAAGACCACCAAACAAAAGATGATGGTCTACTGAATAAAAAATCTGCTTACGTCAAGTCGAAATTTTGATCCGATATATTCTAGAATCATGAAAACGCTAAAATTTCAAACTGAAACGAAATTTTCTCAAAAACGATTCGATTAATTTTTTTAAAATTTGTATTAGTCGGATAAGCATGTCTTCTTCATTTCTGGTTAAATAGTTTTTCTCGAAATCTGCTCCCATAAATAAAAAATTGCATTTTAGTTCAGCGAGAAGTCAATTTTTGGAGTTTCTAGGAAATTATTCTCATCCGAGTGAACTGAAAGTACTCTCAAATTAAAGCTACTGCAAAACTAAATTGAAAAGGTGCTTCTCACTTTGACGTATTTTAAAAATTTTTCATTAAAATTCAAGTTTATGTATTTTTCCCAAAAAAATACTTGGAAAAATCTGAAAAATCTCGAAAAATTTTTTATGATAAGAGCAGAAATGTATTTTGTGGGCTTCCGGAGGCAATTTGGTGCATTTATTATTTCTTTGGCCTGAATTAAAAAACCGTTGAGTACCCTCTTAAGGGGGTTGTGGGTGTAAAGAATACATGAGTGAAATAAAATAGTTTAAACATTTTCTAGAATCCTTTTAACAATTAGGATTAGCCCCTACAGATGAATCTACTGCAAAATTTTAATCAGTTAATTAGATTCGAATCAAACACTTGAATCAATCAATTTATTCAATAAATTAACACCGAAAATAGTTATTTTAGATAGAATAATTATTTCTCAAAACAAAATGAATTAATATTGTGATTGGTTGAGCGAGGTCGCGGAATGAGGCGAGAGGCACCACGCCTCGAACACATGATGTGACATGACTCCTGCAACATATTTGACCAGCACAGAAATTATATCTAATGAACTATTTTCACTTATAAAAATCAACAGAGAATAACTTTTTCAACGAGCCTGGCATAATATATCCAAAAATTATCATACGTTTCATAAATGATCTGATTTTATTCAATTTGAAACAAAATCTTTGAATCAAAAGGAGATTTTTGTTTAAACCGGAGGGCGCATTTGATATTCGAAGACGTAGTACTTTCACGAAACATCTTTGTTTGATTCAATTTAAAGCAAAATTGACCGAGCATTAACAACTTTTGTGAATTGAGAACATATTTTCACCGGTTTTTCAGTACGGCACCGGTGTTAGCCTAGGTTTTAGTCTCCAGTATTTTTTTTTCTTATTTATTCTTATCTGCCCCTTATCGATCCTTCCAGTCCAGCTGGAGGAGGGGGCTTTTTCCGCAACAATTCCAACATTCTACACCTACAACCCCCTTAACTCGATGTTAGATTTTTTAAGACGATATTCTGACGAATCATCTGTGAATTTGAGGTCAAGGAATCATTCCTTAGTTTTTCGCAAAAGTTATTTTCGAAAACAAATAACTCTCATTTGGTTAATAACTAGGAAATAAGAAAACTTCCGTTGCTTCCCAGTGTTCAACAAATGTTTTTTACGTAGATCGGTTCAGCCATAATTCCTACTGTTTGTTCAGTATACAGTATGTACTTTTTTTACTTGCGAAGTGGTAATTGTCCTATAGCTAATTACGGCCAATTAAAAACGGTAACTAGGTGGATTTTACATATTTACCTACCTTTTGAACGCCAAGCTATAGCCGATTTCAAGGGTTTGAAAATAAAATCCACCAAGTTACTATTTTTTGTTGGCCGTAATTACCTTAAGAACAATTTTCACCTCGCAAGTAAAAAAAGTACATACTGTACTTATACTTTCACACCGAGATTTCAGAGAAAGTGTATTTGTAGAAATCATTTGTGTTATAATAAGAGATATTAGTGATATCATATCACTTAGAGTTTGACATCACGTTGTGGCAGATGCTAAAAAATAGGAAAAATAAGATAAAAAGATTTATTTTCTTTTGCTTACGAAAATATTTACAATGTTGATTTTAGAAAAAAAACCGATAAATTTGCAGCAAATGGTATGGTTTGCAGCATATCAGCTCAATTTTACAAATATAAAATATTTTTAGTTCCACGCTAGGGTGTCACAGGCAGGGATCGGCATGAAGAAAAATAAAATCGTATTGGATCGGATCGTATCGGAGGATGGAATTTAAAATGTATTGGATCGTATCGAAGAGGAGTTAAATTTTAACTGTATTGGATCGGATCGTATCGGAGGAGGGTGAAATTTTAAATGTGTTGGATCGGATCGTATCGAAGAGGGGTGAAATTTTAACTGTATTGGATCGGATCGTATCGTAGAGGGTTGAAATTTTAACTGTATTGGATCGGATCGAGTGACCCCTAAATTTCAATCATATTGGATCGGATCGTATCGGAAAAAACGATACGATCCAATAATTCCAATCCGATCCAGTTTTGCCGATCCCTGCTTGGTACAACTAAACTGATAGCAGTGGGACATATTTCAAAAATACATATCAAATATCTGTCCATGATCCTGCGAGTCTATAAAACTTTAGTACCACTTTCACCGACCATCTGGTTAACCGCGGTTAAACATGAGTCTCTCAGCTTTTTTCAACAAAACAAGGATCCTATGATTTTTATCGGAAGAAATTAAGATTTCTGAAACCTCCGGAAATTGTCTGAATTTTAGTGCCTAGGCGAAAAACGGCCTTTTTCGATGTTTTGATGACAATCTTTTTCAGTAAAAAAGCCATAAATTTCATTTTTGGAATATCTTTTTCCCAACGGAACTCCATCTCAAAAAAGTTCACTATCTCTATGGCGCGTCTTCGAATCCCACTAATGTTGTCTTACTGATTGTCTTGAGTATGATTATAGGCAAGAATGCTTAATATTGGGCCGCTTAATTAGATCGGTGTCTAATGACTTAAGCAATCACTTGACAACATCAGTGGGATTCGAACACGCGCTAAAGAGATAGTAATCGATTTTGAGATGGAGTTCCGTTGGGAAAAGGGAAGAAGCTCAATGCTTTTATTTCACTTTGAAAAAGTTCTTCGAATTTTGACCTGATTGGCTGTAAATCGACAAAAAAATGCGCGAAAATGAAAATTGTAACCTTTAAAGTGATTAAAATTGCCTATACTTCGCTTTAGATTTTGGCTGTCTAGCGGCTAGACTAGCCGCCCGGTGAAGAAAATTTCCTAGTTAAAGAAACCCCAGGCTGAAAATGCCACCAAAAGATTTCTTGAGTATGATTTGCTTGAACCATATTAGCAACTATGGTCTAATTTTGAGCACAAAAGGTGCTAGAGATCAAAACATGAAAAACTTAAAAAAAAAATAGAATGTACTGTGTTTATATTTTCTCACCTTCACGTTTATGTTCAAAATTGCCATCGTCGCGCACTTTTTTGTCGATTTACAGCCAATCACGCCGAAATTCGAAAAACTACTCCCAAAGTAAGATAAAAGAAACATTGAGCTACCAAAATTCAAAAAAATGAAATTGATGGTTTTTCTACAGAAAACAGCCTTACGTCGAAAACAGGTCTTTCCCAACAAATTCGACTCGATTGAGGCTCCTTGTTAAAAAAATAGACTTATATTATATAAGTTATATCTCTTTATCACTTTTTGGTTAGAATGCGTAGCCACAACGTCAAAATCACACGTTAAAAGGAGTAGTGGCTACGCATTCTAACTAAAAAGTGATAAAGGGATATATCGCCTTAGCACCATAAGCTTCGGGGAATATGTTTTGACATTTTGCACGCAACCTGATTCCAGGATCTTCAAAAGCTGGACCATATCTCCTTATCACACTTTTGTCCAATCCCGGCCCTACTACTTAGAAACACACCACGTTTGCTAATCAGGGCCGGGATTGGCACAAAATTGTGATAAGAGGATATCCTAATTCTTAAAGTTAGAGATAGGAGGGAAAATTGGTCAGTCGCGTTTTGACCAGAAAAAGTTTGCAAATCTCTGATCTAAATCTTTCAAACTTTCCCGTTATATAAATTTTGGAATCCGCTGAGTTGAATCCGCTGCGTTCCCTATTATTATTCTGATACATGGTCCGGAAAGCACTTTTTGATGGTTTCAAAAATATTTCGTATGAAATAAGTTGAAGTTTCTTGATTTTTGGTAAATCGACACAAGATTTCTGAACAAACCAGAACTAATTTTGAAAAACATTCCTAGGTAATCAGCACGGACTCATCAGCTACACATAGTGTGTAACACATTCATGTCGGTAACCCAAAAGGTTTTTTTGATAATTTCTTTAGTTTTTTAGGCTTGTTTTTGATTGGAAAAGCCATTCGTTACCTTCGATTTTTTTTAGGATCAAGATTTAAGTTCAAATATATCAGATCGAAGTCATATTTGGTCAGACAATACTACTTCCGTACTACTTCGGCAATTGCTCATCGAAAACCCCGATTTTCAACTTTTACGCGACGACCACCACCTTATAGAAGGAGGTCAGGTGAAATTAAAAATTTTGCGAAGAAATTCTAATTACAAAATCAGAGATTGGTTTGTCAATTTCGCATTTTTAACAAGGGAAGAAATAAAGATACCGCGCAAGTTCCAAGTGGCGTCGAAGTCAAAAGAAATTTGTTGTATTGAATCTGATATCCCTTTAACAACCTTTTGTGAATCTAGGATGTGCTGGCTGAAAAGCGGCCCCATGAGTGGCTAGGAGGGGTCTTAGGAGCGTTATGATTGGCTCCCTCAATCCGCACATCCTAGATTAACAAAAGGTCGTTAAAGGGATATAGGCTATATCCCCTATTCACACTTTTGTAAATATCCCGGGATATTTACAAAAGTGTGAATAGGGGATATATCATATAGCTAGTTACGGAGCTCTATTAGACAGTGTATTAAAAAAATAGAATTATGAACAAGATTCAATGATGCTTTTCTTCAAAATCGGATTTATAATTATATTGTAGCCTAGTGACATTTTAACAAATCATTGTTGGTCTCAACGCCACTTGAAAAACAATTTTCACAATATTTTGAAAAATATACATGTACTTTTTGAATTTTATTAAACAACGTTTCGCATGGGCATCTTTCAAGTTTTTGGAATATAATTTTTTTAAGTTTCAAGACTTCAAAGATTAGAAATCTAGAAAGTTCAAAAATTTTGTGTGAGCAGAGAAAAGTTTAAATTTTTGGTCGACAATTAAAATAGTGCAAAAGTTTTAAGATCTTTTTGATTATTCAACGAAAACCGATCCATTCTAATGCAAAAAGCTTCGGCTCGGCAAAGGTCGGCGTATGTTTTAAAACAAATTTGCAGTAGTTTAAAATGGTCCATTAATAAATATTCCGAAAAGCTTCGATTTCTTCCAAAATCATGAGGTAAAAATGATAGTTTTTATCGATGTTCATATGGAAGTGCGTCAAAAATCTCGTCAAATTGGTTCATTAAGCACAACTTCAAATCATTTTGATAAACATCTAACATCTTTCGTAAACTGCTTGTTGATCAGTGAAGCCACAATTATAAATGAAATCTATTATCTGAATAATTAAATTTTTGGATAATTGTTCAGCATTGACGCTGTAAATCAAATCGAAGTATTTTCTCACAATTCCGATTGGGTAGATTTTAAATGCATTTATTTCAAATTCGTTCTACCCGTTTGATCCACCACTTCCTCGGTGATATTTTAAAACGATACCAAAGACGTATTCGTGAACCTAAAATAAAAAATAAACATATGGCTTTTAATACGGTTTTTCGTTAACAAAATGCAAGCCGAAAAAGTAAGCCAAAATTTAAAGGGGGTGGTCAACCCTGTGAAACCTTAATTCGGATATTTTTAAATGTAGTTTACGGATAGATCCGATGTCCACCTTTGATAAAAACTAACTAAAGTATGTGTTTTTTTTACTTACGAAAAAAAAATTGCATTGGACGAAATTCCCGCCAATAAAAAATGGTAACAAAGCGGATTATATTTTGAAATTCAAGTTTTTGTCTATGGCGAAGGTTAAAAATAAAAAAAAATTTAAATTTATTTTCAATTGGTGGGGATTTCTTCCGATGCAATTGTTATTTCGCAAGTAAAAAAAACACATACTGTATATCGATACCTCTATCCTTAAGGGTACTCAGAATGACGAAAATTGTCAATTTTAGTTTACAAAATCTAGGTATTAAGCATCTAAGGACAAGGTCAACATCAGAGATAAATTAAGGCATTCATTACAAGGGAAATTTTCTGAAAATTCATTTTTAGCTATTTTTTCACAAAAAAATTCTATGAATATCCCAATTCTTATAGATTTATGTTTAACAGATAATTTATTTATGGCTTCTTGAATTAACTAATTAAGCTCGCAGTCATTTGAAAAAACGAATAAAAGTAGAAAAAACATTTTTTTCTTGGTCTGTTACTAGTGACTGATCAGTGAGCGACACTTTAGGGTGTGGGTGTCGCTGATTTTGACTTTTTACGAAGCTATTTTTAGATAAACAAGCAAAGCTGATATCCAAAAACTTTTGCATCTTGAAGAACAAGTCTTCACGGTTATTTGTAATTTAACAGTAATCTGATACAATCCCACCTACGCCGACGACTACGTTTTTAAAAAGCCTCCTAAAAAATCACTTAATACGTATCTTCTCCTTGAATTTTCACCATTTTCATTATTTTTTTGTGTCAGGCTCCAGAGAAGCCTCACACATAAATTATTTGACATAATTATGTGACATGTCATGCATTTGCGTTCTTTTCTCGAAATTTTGCTTTTGGTGGACAAAAACGCGAAAGAACAAAAAGTAAAATTTTTGAAATGCTCAGTTTCGGAGGCTCAGTCAAAAGGTATCTCCTTCACCAGTTTAGGAGATACAGTTTCGGCTCATACTGCATCTGAAAGCACTAGACTTGTTTGACCATGCATTTGAGAGTTTTTTTGGAAATTTTGATTCTGGTTGTCAACTTTTTATTTTGACTTTTGACAAAATTTTAGAAACCAAAAAAATTTAAAATTGACAAAATGCTTCAAAATAATTTTTTCCGTAAATTCAAACACTTTTAAAAATTTTGGTGCAATTTTAAACTCGGTAGCGTCAAAAGAAAACAAATTAGCGCATTTTTAATTTAAATCATAAATTAATCAATAATTTTGATTTTCGTTTTTTAGCTTTTTTGGTCGTCAAAAGCAAAATTACGAGAAAAAGGCGCTAATTCATTATGTTTGAGGCTTCTCTGGAGCCTGACACAAAAAAATGAGGTGGGATTGTATCAGATTACTGTAAAATTACAAATCACCGCGAAGAGTTGTTCGTCAAGATGCAAAAGTTTTTGGGATATCAGCTTTTCTAGTTTATCCAAAAATAGCTTCGTAAAAGGTCAAAATCAGCGACACCCACACCTTTAAGGGGGTGGTCATGTCTGATTTAATAAAGGCCTTAGAGGCAATAAAAATGCTCCAAATTGATACGGGGTGATAATTAAGTGTTCTAAGAACCCAATCATCAAAAAAAAAATTCGAAATTTTCGCATTTTTTTCTAAGTATTTTTTAAAAGATGATGTTAAAAAATAACATTTGCTCGAATTTGACCACTGAAACTTCAAAATATCGACTTGACTTAAGGGGGTAACCGACGGAGGCTGTATCTCGAGACTCATAAGTGATAGGAAGCTAATTTTAGTTGCATTGTCATTTTCGTGGCTGGTTTGCTTCCAAAAATATAAAAAAAAAATTTCGATGTCAAAAATTTTTCAAAATTTTCTATATTTTCAAAGTTTTATTTTCCTTAACCGCACTGTATCTTTTGAAGTAATAACTTTTTTGCTCTAATTTTTGTTGCATTAGATCACTGTGAATTAGATCTTGAACAAGGCAATAAAAAATTTTGAAATTTCGAAAAAAAAAAAATTCCAAATATTTTCTTAGATCCAGAAATTTGGGGTAACCGACGGAGGCTGTTTCTCGAGACTCAGAAGTGATAGAAAGCTGATTTTAGCTGCATTCTTATTTTTGTTAACGGTTTGCTTATAAAAACCTAAAAAAAGATGAATTTCGATAAAAAAAATTTCCGAATTTTGCATAATAATGGAATTTTTTCTAAGTATTTTTTTCAGGTAATTAACTTTTTCTCGTGATCTAGACATTGGATCTGACTATTTTTACAACTAATTTTTATTGTGCAACTTACTGACAAAAATGTATCAAAAATTATGATTTTTACTCAAAAAAAGTTTTGGAATTTTTCTTCAAAATCCTATTTTTGACGAATTTGAGGGTAAATAAACTTTGAGTGCCTCTAAAAAGCTAATGAGAAAAAAAAAT
>SCLH01000507.1:281890-300213 GCA_004367855.1 Oikopleura vanhoeffeni
AAAAACAGCCCTCCGGTGACTGGAGATCAGTCATCAACTTCTGCACATATCCCTTTAACGAACTAATGTTAATCTAGGATGTGCGGGCTGAGGGAGCCAATCCTAACACTCCTAAGACCCCTCCTAGCCACTCATGGGGCCGCTTTTCAGCCCGCACATCCTAGATTAACATTGGTTCGTTAAAGGGATATGAGTCATATCATATGACGAAAAAATTTGTTAACGCTTTAACGAAATCGTTGACGAAATTTCCTTCTTCAAGATTAAGAATTTTTTGATCAGATCATGTCTTTCAAATTTTATCTGATATCGTCATACATGTAGACTACATGATGTAGTATACTCCAAATTTTTGAGCACTACTGAGTATACTGTTTACACTACCTTCTCAAACTTCCTGACAGTTTCTTAAACGTCCTCACAAAAATCTCGAAATATTACAGTTTCTCAAACGTTATTAATGTACAAACGTCCTGACGGTTTCTCAAACGTCCTGACAGTTTCTCAAACGTTCTGAAAATTTTTTTCAAATCATAGGTGTTAGGACATTTGAGAAGGTGGTGAACTGTATACTCCAAAGTGCTCAAAAATTGTTTGAAAGTTATTTGTATATAAGTTTTTTTGAACATATACAAATTTCAAAAAGGCAATTTTCTGCTCATGGACAATACTGCAAAATTTATCATGTCCTTATGTTTGTCTATAAGAACGTGTTTAATTTTGCCGTTCTGTCCATGTGCAGAAAAAGCCCTTTCGGCCTTGCAGACGATTTTTTACAAAATTTGAAAAATTCTGTAGGTTTTGCCGTTTTGTCCTTATACGAAGTTCTTTCGGAAAAACTCATACTTAATATTCTTCATTTTTAGGAATGCGAATTTTTTCGTTTATTCATTTTCCAGCATAATAATTAGTACTAAAATCAAAACATTCAATAAACAAAAAGCATGCAAATTTTAGGTCGTTTGCTATGTTGATACTGCTTGATTACTGCTCAAATTTTATTTTTTGTTGAATACTTTATTTTTATTATATTTATTTAATAAAAGCAGTTTACAAAGAAACAGAAAAAGTACATATTGCAACCAGTCCAATAGGTAAAAGTGAGCTTGTTTTTAGAAGAAAACTTTGTGACCAGACTCTAGTTACCAGAGACTCAAATAATTTCAATTGGTGGATTTTGTACCCAGAGTATATTAATAGAGTAATCAATTTGGGTACAAAATGCACGAACCCAATAATTTTAACAAAAATTGGGCAAAAAGTGATTATATTGGTCTTGACCACTTTTAATCAGGAAGTTAAAGGAGCAGAAGAATAAATGGGCGGTTGTATAAATTACTTACATTTTTTGAAAAAAGTGTTTTAGGTATTCATCACAGGCAAACAAAAAAATTATACTTATAATGACTCGAATTTGAGAAGTTCTGATATTGTTTTAAATTAGATAAGGTCATATTTTTTAATCGTAATTTGACACCAGAATTTTTTAAATTTACCCCACAGATAAATTATTTTATTGCTTTTACAAGAATCGTTTAAAATTGCGACATAAGAACGAAATTAAAAAACTCAGGCTTAAAATTTATTTCATCGTCGAAAAATTTCATTTTAAAATCACGATAATAGGGGTCCTTACAAGCTCACCCGTATAAAAAACTAAACCACTATTTTTTCATGCAAGATGTTGAAAGTTAAATCGGTTGGCAGTAAAGAGCCAAAATAATAAACGGCTAAAATTTATATTTCAATTTAGTTCGGAACTGTTTTAAAAAAAATAATTGAAATGAAATTTGATACCAATAAAATTTTTAGGACTCTCATATTCACAGGTGAAATGGTTCGGAACAGGCTCATACGATCTTTTTAAAAATTTGGACCATAATACAATAAAATGCAGCACCGTTTTTTTCAATTTTAACCGGTAATTTACCAGAAACTAGGGTCTGATTTCTTTTAGATGCCTTATATAAAACGGTTAGATAGCTCGGAAGTGGCACATACGATCTTTTTGAAATTTTGGGTCATAACATAACTTTCCAAACTACGAGACACTGCAGAGCCGTTTTTTTCGATTTTCGGTTTTTTACCGGAAATTATCGGTTTCTCGAAAAAAAATATCAAAAATGAAATTTGACCCCACCAGGGGCTCATATTACACGTTTTTGCTATCTTGACGTTTTCAAAAAAATCCTGAGAGGGGTTTTCGAGAAACCGATAATTTCCGGTAAAAAACCGGAAATCGAAAAAACCGCCTCTGCAGTGTTACGTAGTTCGGAAAGTTATATTATGACCCAAAATTTGCCACTTCCGAGCTATCTAACCGTTTTATATAAGGCATCTAAAAGAAATCAGACCCTAGGGTATTGTTTTTCACAAAATGAATACCGGCTAAACCGGAAATCGAAAAACGACTCTGAAGCGGAAACTTAATGTATGGTCCGAAATTTCAAAAAGATCGTATGTACCAGTTCCGAACTATATTTTTAATTTGAATTTAAGAATATAAATTTAATTAAATATTTTGGCGGTTTACTGCGAAACCTATTGTAAGCACACCCTACTGTATTTCCTTTACAAGCTGGACCTTGTCGTGGATTCGTTTAAAAGTTGATTGCTTGAATCTGCGGATGCTCCAGAGTCATCGGATGATTTTCCTATAAGGGTGTCTCCTTCGTCACGTGTGTCAGCCGAGAGTTCAGACTCCGTCAGTTCTGAAGTGGGTAACGCTATTCCAGAATCCTGAGAAATCTATAGTATAAAATTTATATTCAATTTATACAACTACACCGCTAGTCACCACAAAAGAGCATCAGTTTATTACTTCAATTTACGATTTTGAAAACAAAAATAATCTTTAAAAAAATTTACTTTCATACATTTTTAAGGACGTCGTTTTGTCCATATATACGCAGTCCTTCAAGAAACATTTGACAGTAACACCAATTATTCAAATATTTTCAAAAATTCATTTGGCCATTTACATTTAGGTACCACGTTTTTATATGGTCTGCTTTGTTAGCATCCTCAAATTTACAGGTAGTTCGGAACTGGTTCATACGACATTTTTTTTTAAATTTTGAGCCATTATTTTTCCACCCAGGGTACGTCCGCTGCAGAGTTTGTTGTTTTCGATTTTCATCAACAATACAGGCTCTCAAATTAAATAAGTTCCACCGGGGGTTATATTACACTTTTTCGTATTTTGAACTCGATTTTTTAAAAGATTTCGAAATCCTTCATTTTTTAGGACTTGATTTTAATGATTTCAAAAAATCATTAGAGCGATTTTCGATTAAACGATAATAACCCGTAAAATAGAAATCTCAAAACCGGCTCTGCGGCCGACGCGCTGTTTTTGAGATTTCAACATCTGGAGGTACTGTGGTATGCATCTATAAGGACAGCTGAGTTTAAAAATAACGGTGAATATTATCAAGTTTTATCAAAAATAAGTTTTATGTTTTTCAAAAACTCAAAGTTGATTTTAAAACATAAGAACAGATTCTATGTGGTTTACTGTAGTAAATATAGAGAATTTTGAAATATAAGAAATCTTTGGAAATTTTAATATTGAATTAATGTTTGCCATATTGTCCTTTTTTTTGAAATAATTTTAAAAACCATAATTCTTCTCAAAAAATATGAAGACTTTTTTTTTTGCTCTTCACTCATATTTTTACGAAAA
Organism: Oikopleura vanhoeffeni; assembly: GCA_004367855.1. Lineage (NCBI taxonomy): Eukaryota > Metazoa > Chordata > Appendicularia > Copelata > Oikopleuridae > Oikopleura > Oikopleura vanhoeffeni. The sequence continues at coordinate 285,576 of SCLH01000507.1, forward strand.
CAAGGTGAGTTTTTGATATTTTTGGAAAAAAGACCCTTTTGATTTTTTTTGCCATATTGTCCTTATTGAGGGACAGACCAAAATAAAAAGCGTAGGTTTTGCCCATCTTGCCCTTATAGAGGGTGTCCTTATAGACGCAAACCACAGAGGCGCTTTCCCGTAATTTCAAAAAGATCATATTCCTACAAAACAGACCTTTGCATGCGACCATCTAAATGAAAATGGACCTTAAATAATTTTTTAAATTTTGACATGCGCATAAATCACGTGATACATTTTGAAGTAAAAAATGTCAAGATAATTTCGGCAAAACACGATTTAAAATTTTTTTGTCAAATTACAAAATAGTCGATGAATTGAACGATATTTTTTAATTTATACATAAAGGGTAAACCGGTGTTGAAATCAGGGATCGTCATTTTGAAAAAAATCAGGTCTAAAAGTGACTGATCGACTTTTCTCCATATCTATGTATTGCTATGCCGCCTACGCAATCTTGGACCAGAAATGCCGATCCCCGGTTAAAATTGAACTTTGTTTAGAAATGAGAAATACAGTATCTGGTTAAAATACCTTTGAATTATGATTATTTGCGTGGGCGTGTGAATTTTCAATAATCTCGCTCGAATTTTTGCTCATATTTTGAAGTTCAATTTCGGCCTCTTCTATGGCCACATCTTTAACGGACACTTTTTCATGATTATCCTGATTATGATTCATATCCGTTGCTTCTGATTTCTCAATTTCGGGCTCCACGTTTTCGGGTGTGATATCTTGCACATGATCGTCTTTTTTGTCGGGCTCGGGGTTTTCGTCACTTTTCTTTTTATTTTCTTTTTGCAAAATGCGATTTGGAATATTGTTGAGAATCTCCATCAGGGGTTCTTGGTCCACAGTTTGGATATGAAGTTTTAATAATGCTGAGAAATGGATTTAAGAAAAATAAATTAGANAAAACAAATGAGCGCACTTTCAATTTAAATCATAAATAAATCAATAATTTATGTTTTGGTTTTTTTAGCTGTTTTGGCCGCCGAAAGCAAAATTTTAAATCAAAAGCAATTTTGCATTATTTGTTAGGCTTCTCCGGAGCCTCACGCAAAAAAATAATAAAAAATGATGAAAATTGAAGAAGTAGGTACGAACTGCGTGTCTTTTTAAGAAGCTTTTTAAAAGCGTAGGTGGGATTGTATCAGATTACTGTTAAGTTTAAAATTACCGCGAAGGTTGGTTCTGTTAGTCAGGGGTCGGCAAATTTTCTGAAATCGTTTGCTCTGCTCTGCTCTAAAACAGTTTTCAAGCTATTTTGCTGTAATCTGATACCAAATTTGAACTTATCTTCACTCCCATAATAGTTGCCTAAGGGTTTGAGTGGAAAAATATCACTTGGTGTGCTCTGAAATTGACCAGAAAGAGTGAAATAGAGCAGACTCTGCCGATCCCTGCTGTTAGTAACAAATGTTTTTGGAATATCACCTTTGCTATTTTGGCGGGAAATGGCCTCGGAAGAGGCTCAAATTTGCGACACCCACTCCCTTAAGGGTACACAGAATGACGAAAATTGTCAATTTTAGTTTACAAAATCTACGTATTAAGCATCTAAGGACAAGGTCAACATCAGAGCTAAATTAAGGCATTCATTACATAGGAAATTTTCTGAAGATTCATGTTTAGCTATTTTTTTACAAAAAAATTTTATGAATTTCTCAATTCTTATAGATTTATGTTTCACAGATAATTTATTTATGGCTTCTTGAATTGACTAATTAAGCTCGCAGTCATTTGAAAAAACGAATAAAAGTAGAAAAAACATTTTTTTTCTTGGTCTGTCACTAGTGACTGATCAGTGAGCGACACTTAAGGGTGTGGGTGTCGCTGATTTTGACTTTTTACGAAGCTATTTTTGGATAAACTAGCAAAGCTGATATCCAAAAAACTTTCGCATCTTGAAGAACAAGTCTTCACAGTGATTTGTAATTTAACAGTAATCTGATACAATCCCACCTACGCCGACACCTACGTTTTTAAAAAGCCTCCTAAAAAATCACTTAATACGTATCTTCTCCTTTAATTTTCACCATTTTTCATTATTTTTTTGTGTCAGGCTCCAGAGAAGCCTCACACATGAATTATTTGACATAATTATGTGACATGTCATGCATTTGCGTTCTTTTCTCGGAATTTTGCTTTTGGTGGACAAAAACGCGAAAGAACAAAAAGTAAATTTTTTGAAATGCTCAGTTTCGGAGGCTCAGTCAAAAGGTATCTCCCCCACCAGTTTAGGAGATACAGTTTCGGCTCATACTGCATCTGAAAGCACTAGACTTGTTTGACAATGCATTTGAGAGTTTTTTTGGAAATTTTGATTTTGGTTGTCAACTTTTTATTTTGACAAAATTTTAGAAACCAAAAAATTTAAAATTGACAAAATGCTCCAATATAATTTTTTCAGTAAATTCAAACACTTTTAAGAATTTTGGTGCAATTTTAAACTCGGTAGCGTCAAAAGAAACAAATTAGCGCACTTTTAATTTAAATCATAAATTAATCAATAATTTTTGTTTTCGTTTTTTAGCTTTTTTGGCCGTCAAAAGCAACGCCAAAATTACGAAGAAAAAGGCGCTAATCAGTTACTGTTTGAGCTTCTCTGGAGGCCTGACACAAAAAATGAGGTGGGCATTGCTATCAGATTACTGTAACAATACAACATCCACCTGCGAGAGTTGTTCGTCAAGATGCAAAAGTTTTTTGGGATATTCAGCTTTTGGCGAGTTTATTCCAAAAATGCTTCGGTAAAAGGTCTACAAATCAGCCCGAAACCCACCCTAACCATTTAACGCGGCTGGGTCCCATGTCTGATTTAACATACAGGCCTTAGAGGCAATAAAAATGCTCCCAACCACTTGATCACGGCGTGACTAATAAGTGTACAAGAACCCAATCAATCATAAAAACAAAATTCGATAATTTCTCGCATTTTTTTCGTAAAAGTATTCTTTTAAAAACGCCGATGATCGTTAAAAAATAACATTTGCTCCGCATTTCGACCACCTGAAACTCAAATATCGACTCTGACTTAGGGAACCGACGAAGGCGAATCATCGAGACTCAAATGCATAGGAAGCTAATTTTAAGTTTGCACTGTACATTTCCGCTGGCGGTTTGCCGTCCAAAAATACAACAAAAAAAAAAATTCGATGTCAAAATTTCATAAATTTTCTATAATTTCAAAGTTCATTTTTCCTTAACCGCACCTGTATCTTTGAACCAGTAATAACTTCTTCTGCTCTAATTTTGTTGCCATTAGATTCACTTCGAATTACGATCTTGAACACAGGCAAAACAATTTTAAAATTTCGAAAAAAAAATTCAAATATTTTCTAGATCCAGAAATTTGGCGTACCGAGCGGAGGCTGTTTCTCCGATCTCAGAATTGATAGAAAGCTGATTCTAAGCTGCATTCTTATTTTGGTTACACGGTTGCTTGATAAAAACCTCCAAAAAAGAGGAATTTCGAATAAAAATTTTTTGCCGAATTTTGCATTAATATGGAATTTCTTCTCTAGTATTTTTTTTCAAGGTAATTAACCTTTTTCTCCGTGATCTAGACATTGGATCTGACTATTTTACAAACTAATTTTTATGTGCAACCTTATGACAAAAAGTATCCAAAATTATCGAATTTACTGCAAAAAAAGTTTTGGAATTTTTTCTTCAAAGATACATTTTGTGACCGAATGTTGAGGGTAAATAAACATTGAGTGCCGTCTAAAAGCTAATGAGAAAAATAAAAAAAAACTCTTTGTCCTGCCTCGCTTCTGCCCACTTTAAAGAATGCTTATTCTTCAAAACCAAAATCTTGATATTGTTCGACTAAATCGCAAATGGGTCAGCGAACATGTGCAAAAATTTAGCCCTCCCATTTATTTTGGAAATTCCTCTAAATAACAAGCAATTTGAAAATCAGGCTTTGTTCGGGCTGCTTTATGCTCACAAATTAAAGTTTATAACTGAAAAAAAAGAAAATTTGATATGCAGGAGCCAGATGTAAAATACCCCAAAAATGGAAAAATATTTTCAAAAAATTCTGCCTCTAGTGTCAAACAGCTTATTTTGGGAGCCTCGCCAAACACGCCTACTCCCTCCTAAACATATATACTGACAATTTTCACATTTGTACAATCAAATCACCCGCAAAGGCTCTATTCTAAGGTTTAAACGTCTCCTTTTTCCAATTGTTCCTCTCCAAAGTCTCAGGAACGCACTTGTGAATTTCTCAGTTTTTGTTGAAATTCTGAACCTTTTTTGAAATTAAAAAAAATAAAAACTTGAAATTTAAACGTTTTCTTCAGTATCTCGAGTAAGTGTCTACACAATTTTAAAGGTGATCAAATAACTTCTAGATCGACAATTGGTACCTTTCACTTCAAATTTCTCAAAAATTCGTCAAACAATCTCTACACAAATGGGGCATCAAAAAAGTTTTTCTGAAAATCTCAATATCGTCGCCCACACCTAACCAATCAGCGCAAAATTGTATAATACGGTTAACATTTTCTGCTTAAGAAAATAATTAGAACATTTCCTAGAACTTCCGATATAAGACATTTCCAATAATTTTAATGTCATCATCGTTTCGGTGCGGCTCAATATTCACCCCCAATAATAAAATGTTCATATCCATGGTAGAAATACCTGGTTTTATGCGGGTAACAGCAACAGATTCGAATTCTGAAAATGCTATTCTAGATTGCTTTGAAAAAAATAATTCGCCACCCACCGAGATTCCTTGGGTCCACTCTAGTCAATAATCGAAGCTAATACTAATCATAAATTAATTCATAAAGGCCTCGAAAAATTACGACACCCACCCACCTCTAGCCTACTTCCTGATCAGTGTTCACTCCTGGCTTTCTTACTGGCTACTTTCGAAAAAAATCGGAGCAACATTTTTTTCGAAAAATCATATTTTCAAGTCGCATCAAAATTTGGGAAACAACGCACAATATAACTCTGAAGCCAAAAATGGGAAAAACAGGGCCAAAAATCGTCGTTTTACTTGCCCGCTAGAAAATTCAGTCATCGAAATAAAAAACGGCTTCCCACTGCAAAATCTTATCTTAGTTCTGCCCTTATCCACGTTAGTCACAACTTTGAACCAAATGATATATGGTCCAGGAGAAATAGATTTCTGAAATTCGCGAAGAGAGCTCCTGTTAAGACATATTGACGATCCGGGTACTCAATCAGAACTGAAGCTTTGACCTCCGATTTCAACAAGATAAAAGGCTAGGTCTTAAAATAACATTTATTGGACATTAGCTCTAGCTCAGATTTCCTAAATCAGCTTCAGACATGACACACCCCCTAAGGGGCGTTATGTACGCAAATATATTTTTCCTCTAACACAATTTCTCCCCACTAATTCGGCCAAAAACAAATAAGAATACAGCTGGTCTTAGACTTTTCGATCAACTGTCTGCTCACACGCGTGGCGTTGAAGTGCCACATTCTAGGCATGTATAAACTGCTCTCCAAGCGCTAACCTGCAAAGCCCAAATTACCTAATTATTAATCCGCTGTGGCTAGAGACTTAGTCTAACCCTGCGCGATGGCAGAAGCGAAAAACAATGTTTTGTCATCTGGTACCGTAGACTAACTGAAAAATTGAAAAAAAACCATATTCTTCATTTTTCAAAACCGCTCTCCACTCAAGGCGGTGTTGAACTCTTGAACGATCAATAGTGTTGCTCATCCAAAAAATTTCCCCAGAGAACTCAACAGTGTTGCGCCGAGCAAAAATATTCTCAAATAATTATTTCTAGAAACTTCACTTTTCTTTTTGAAATAAGGAAAAAAAAACCTTATTTGACCAAAATGACAAAACAAATTTTCTCAACGAAAAAAGTCATTAATTTAACATTTAAAGTCGATGATTATAACTCCCCTTTTCATATTCAAATTTGTCAGCGATTTCAAAAAACCATGTTTTAAGTTTCTAGAATTAATAAGTAGTTACTTGCCACATCCAAATCTAGAATAAAGTAAAATAACCCTTACTCTCTTAAATAGAAATTCGGCCAAATTCTTTATTCATCGCCACAAATCTGTCAAACTCGCACCGACCCCCTTTAGGGTTCCAAACTCGCCCCATAGAGTTTGCGATTCATTTTGAAAAATAATTTTGGCCATTTGTCAAAAATTTTTTTTCTCCAAAATTCAAAATAAAATAATTCTAGAAATAATTATTTTTGAGAATATTTTGCTCGGCCAAACACTAGTTGAGGTTCTCGGAAATTTCTGACGTGCGAACACTATTTGATCTCAAGTTCAACACCGCCTAGTGGAGCAGCGTTTGAAAAAATGAAAATATGTTTTTTTTCATCGTTTTTTCAGGTTACTACCTGTACCAATCGACCAAAATTGTTTCGCTTGCCAATCGCTTAATTCACACTAACATCTAGCCACAACGATAATAACTTAGTAAATTTGGGCTCTCATTCACGCGGAGAGCAGTATAACATGCCAAGAATTTGCACTTCAACGCCACCTGTGAGCAAACCATGATCGAAAAGTCTAAGACCAAGCTCATCTCTATTTTGGCCGAATTATGGGGAGAAAATTTTAAGGAAAATATATTTGCGTACATAACCCCCTAAGGGTACAGTTCGGTTTTTCAGAATTGTCTAAAAATTGAGACCTAACTACTTCGGGTAAAAAAATGACAATGGAATTTTTTATTTTTAAAGTCAAGTTCGGCCAGGCGGCGCCTTCAAACCGTCAAACTAAATCACATTCCCCCTGAGTTTTCATCGGACCGTAGAATTTTTGTTTGGCCAAAGTATCCTCAGAAAATTATCTACAATCTGACCGAGGAAAATTTAAAATTAATTCCGGTTCGTGAGATAATTTTTTTACTCTCAAAATAAATAAAATTTAAAATTTAAAACGCCCAGATTACAGAATCAAGCCTGATCATCCTCATAAATAATCAAATGTTAAATCGAATGTGTAGTTTTTAAAATTGCTTTTGATTTTGATTTGAAAATATTTTTTTTGTGTTCTCTATCATTACGTCGACACATATTTATATTAAAAGCATTGCTCTTTAATTCGATGATCACTCTCGAAAAGTTATAACCCAACCGGATTTGGAAAACTGCTTACTCGCCGCATCCAAAAAGTTTTCAACAGTACGACGCCGCGCGCAAAAATAAATTTCTGATTGTATTTATCAAAGCAGCTTTTAGCGAATATTGCCTGCTGCATTGAGTTTGAACTCACCATATTCGTTAATCAAAGATCAAAATAAATTTTGGAGTCGCTCTTCATAAAAAATCCCTTATAAATATGAGTATTCTTCAGTTTTAAAGAAATGCCCAAAATAAAAAAAACGCGAAATCTCGGTTTGGTAAATTACGAAATTTAAGGATTCAGGCGTGAAAGTCCGGATAGTCAAACAGATCAGATAATGAACTCAGAGATCTCCTATATAAATAAGACCATAGTCCATAGACCCTGGATTTCTACTCTCTGATAATGAATCAATTTTATTGTTTGAAACCTTCCAATTTCTCAGCAATATTAAGATAAGCTCAAAACAATTTTTTGATAACCAGCACTCAATCAATTTTTTTGATATTTATGAGAATATCAGGCTACTTAATCTGGCAATGTAAAATTGAATCTTATTTTTATTTTGGAAGATAAAAAAATAATCTCACGAACCAGAATTAAATTTTAAATTTCCTCGGTCAGATTTAAGGTAATTTCTCTGAGGACATTTGCAACAAAAATATACGACTCCGATGCAAACTCAGGGAGGAGATGTGATTTTAGTTTGGCGGACTTTGAAGGCGCCGCCTGGCCGAACTTGACTAAAAAAAAAATAATATTCCATTGTCATTTTTTACCCGAATTAGTTAGGTCCCAAATAAGAAAAATTCGAAAACCGAACTGTCCCCCCCTAAGCCAAGCACCCTTGGTGTGTCACGTAACATTACTCGCGGTATGGCTAATACAGCTGTAAGACACGCCTTATTTACTAACTGCTGAGATCGTGTTTGGTTTCTCTATTGCTTCTTATAAGAACATTTTGACGAGCACCACTTGCAAATCTTCGNTTAATAGCTTTTTCCGATTTAAATAAATTTCAGAAGTATATTTTCTAGTTTTATTCCATCTTGTGGTTTCATTTTCTGGGTCAAAAGTGACTTCATTTTTCAACCAATCAGCGATCGGCAAAATTTTCAATTTTTTTAAATAGCTAAAAATTTCCAGAAAATTTTGATCTAATGGTCGATTAAGCATATTCGATTTTTGGTCACCTCCATTTCCGGTGCTACACCACGTGAAAATTTTCGATTATAAAATGTCAGATGTCAACCTGGAGCAAAATTTTTTTCTAAATCCGGAAAAAATACTTACGATGGGAAATTTCGATTTGCAATTGCCTTTATTTGAAAAAAAATCAAAAAAAAAGTTTTTGAGCACCTCAAACAGCGCCAGCGAGTGGTCGGAGCAAAAAAATTTCGACCAAAAATTTCAGCGCCAAAAACTACCTACTGTTTAAATTTCCAGATTTATAGGACTCTTTTAACGAGTACAGTAGCTATTTTTTGCCCGGGAGCCCTAAATATATCACTTTTGAATAGAATCACAAGTACAAGTACTCACAAGTGTGTTTCCATCAGCACAATTTATTTGTAGCCAATAATCATCTCCATCTCTTATTGAATCTTCTTGATATCTGTATTTTGACTCAGGATGAAAATAGTAAAATTTAGAAAAGCAAAAAATTTAAAAGCAATATTTATTCTACGATTTATTTCACTTTAGACTCATTGGCCCATTATATTTACTTTTCTCCTACGCAGTGCGTAATGCTGTCATACGTACATTATGTACATTATCTACTCTAGGGTAGGAACGGCAAAAATCGACCAGCTAAGATTTAATTTATTATCGGAGCACTTTTAGTTTCTGTGCTGAAATTGACCCAGAAAAATATTTGGAAAAAAATCATGTCCCGTTTTCCAAAAATCAGCATTTTTCGAAAAAAAATTGCCTATCATTTGGCTTGAAATTATTCCTGAATTTATTAAGAAAATTTCAAGCCAAAAGATAAGCGATGTCAGAAACGGTTTGCGTTTTTGAACACTGTCTTGTTGAAATTTGAAAAACATTTTGCACGGATCATTTCAATTCATGATTTTCTAGAACATATCAAAATTCACCTACACCACCTTCTCAAACGTCTTGACAACTATGACTTGAAAATTTTTGTCAGGACGTTTGAGAAACTGTCGGGACGTTTGAGAAACCGTCAGGACGTTTGAGAAGGTGGTGTATCATTGGAAAATTTTTTTTGTCGGGCCTAAAATTAAGGTTATCTACTCTAGGCCCTAGAGTCTAGGGTAGGCTTGCCAGAATTGGACCAACTCAGGTATGGCTGATTTCCGGAGCACATTTATATATGTGGGTGATTTTAACTCTGCAATAATTTTGGCCGAAAATTCTGTCCCATTCGGCCGAAATTTATAATTACGAGTCGCCAAGCTGAAGGCTATTTTGAAAAGTTTTAAAACCTTATTTTAAACAATTGAAACATGATTCAAAATCAATTTGCTCGAGCAAAAAAAATCATCGTGGAGTGAGAAGCTTACCAAAAAATTATCTGTCGATATACCAAGTGTATAAAGTTTGTATATTTTCGAAAAAACCATTTAATTATTTGACTCCGGCGCGCACCCTATAGGGGTGAGCTTACCCTGGGTGACCCTCATCTAATAAATAAAATGCGGGTTCATTTATGGAGACGATTTGACAAAATAAACCACATGATTTATAAGAAGGACAACGGTGTGTGTTTATGCAATGTCACATTTTTTGAGAAAACTAAATCAAATACACCGAACAAAACATATGAGGCAAAAACACCCTCCGGTGACTGGAGATCAGTCATCAACTTCTCACACTTCCCTTTAACGAACTAAATGTTAATCTAGGATTTGTGCGGGCTGAGGGAGCCAATCCTAACACTCCTAAGACCCCTCCTAGTCACTCATGGGGCCGCTTTTCAGCCCGCACATCCTAGATTAACATTGGTTCGTTAAAGGGATATGAGTCATATCATATGACGAAAAAATTTGTTAACGCTTTAACGAAATCGTTGACGAAATTTCCTTCTTCAAGATTAAGAATTTTTTGATCAGATCATGTCTTTCAAATTTTATCTGATATCGTCATACATGTAGACTACATGATGTAGTATACTCCAAATTTTTGAGCACTACTGAGTATACTGTTTACACTACCTTCTCAAACTTCCTGACAGTTTCTTAAACGTCCTCACAAAAATCTCGAAATATTACAGTTTCTCAAACGTTATTAATGTACAAACGTCCTGACGGTTTCTCAAACGTCCTGACAGTTTCTCAAACGTTCTGAAAATTTTTTTCAAATCATAGGTGTTAGGACATTTGAGAAGGTGGTGAACTGTATACTCCAAAGTGCTCAAAAATTGTTTGAAAGTTATTTGTATATAAGTTTTTTTGAACATATACAAATTTCAAAAAGGCAATTTTCTGCTCATGGACAATACTGCAAAATTTATCATGTCCTTATGTTTGTCTATAAGAACGTGTTTAATTTTGCCGTTCTGTCCATGTGCAGAAAAAGCCCTTTCGGCCTTGCAGACGATTTTTTACAAAATTTGAAAAATTCTGTAGGTTTTGCCGTTTTGTCCTTATACGAAGTTCTTTCGGAAAAACTCATACTTAATATTCTTCATTTTTAGGAATGCGAATTTTTTCGTTTATTCATTTTCCAGCATAATAATTAGTACTAAAATCAAAACATTCAATAAACAAAAAGCATGCAAATTTTAGGTCGTTTGCTATGTTGATACTGCTTGATTACTGCTCAAATTTTATTTTTTGTTGAATACTTTATTTTTATTATATTTATTTAATAAAAGCAGTTTACAAAGAAACAGAAAAAGTACATATTGCAACCAGTCCAATAGGTAAAAGTGAGCTTGTTTTTAGAAGAAAACTTTGTGACCAGACTCTAGTTACCAGAGACTCAAATAATTTCAATTGGTGGATTTTGTACCCAGAGTATATTAATAGAGTAATCAATTTGGGTACAAAATGCACGAACCCAATAATTTTAACAAAAATTGGGCAAAAAGTGATTATATTGGTCTTGACCACTTTTAATCAGGAAGTTAAAGGAGCAGAAGAATAAATGGGCGGTTGTATAAATTACTTACATTTTTTGAAAAAAGTGTTTTAGGTATTCATCACAGGCAAACAAAAAAATTATACTTATAATGACTCGAATTTGAGAAGTTCTGATATTGTTTTAAATTAGATAAGGTCATATTTTTTAATCGTAATTTGACACCAGAATTTTTTAAATTTACCCCACAGATAAATTATTTTATTGCTTTTACAAGAATCGTTTAAAATTGCGACATAAGAACGAAATTAAAAAACTCAGGCTTAAAATTTATTTCATCGTCGAAAAATTTCATTTTAAAATCACGATAATAGGGGTCCTTACAAGCTCACCCGTATAAAAAACTAAACCACTATTTTTTCATGCAAGATGTTGAAAGTTAAATCGGTTGGCAGTAAAGAGCCAAAATAATAAACGGCTAAAATTTATATTTCAATTTAGTTCGGAACTGTTTTAAAAAAAATAATTGAAATGAAATTTGATACCAATAAAATTTTTAGGACTCTCATATTCACAGGTGAAATGGTTCGGAACAGGCTCATACGATCTTTTTAAAAATTTGGACCATAATACAATAAAATGCAGCACCGTTTTTTTCAATTTTAACCGGTAATTTACCAGAAACTAGGGTCTGATTTCTTTTAGATGCCTTATATAAAACGGTTAGATAGCTCGGAAGTGGCACATACGATCTTTTTGAAATTTTGGGTCATAACATAACTTTCCAAACTACGAGACACTGCAGAGCCGTTTTTTTCGATTTTCGGTTTTTTACCGGAAATTATCGGTTTCTCGAAAAAAAATATCAAAAATGAAATTTGACCCCACCAGGGGCTCATATTACACGTTTTTGCTATCTTGACGTTTTCAAAAAAATCCTGAGAGGGGTTTTCGAGAAACCGATAATTTCCGGTAAAAAACCGGAAATCGAAAAAACCGCCTCTGCAGTGTTACGTAGTTCGGAAAGTTATATTATGACCCAAAATTTGCCACTTCCGAGCTATCTAACCGTTTTATATAAGGCATCTAAAAGAAATCAGACCCTAGGGTATTGTTTTTCACAAAATGAATACCGGCTAAACCGGAAATCGAAAAACGACTCTGAAGCGGAAACTTAATGTATGGTCCGAAATTTCAAAAAGATCGTATGTACCAGTTCCGAACTATATTTTTAATTTGAATTTAAGAATATAAATTTAATTAAATATTTTGGCGGTTTACTGCGAAACCTATTGTAAGCACACCCTACTGTATTTCCTTTACAAGCTGGACCTTGTCGTGGATTCGTTTAAAAGTTGATTGCTTGAATCTGCGGATGCTCCAGAGTCATCGGATGATTTTCCTATAAGGGTGTCTCCTTCGTCACGTGTGTCAGCCGAGAGTTCAGACTCCGTCAGTTCTGAAGTGGGTAACGCTATTCCAGAATCCTGAGAAATCTATAGTATAAAATTTATATTCAATTTATACAACTACACCGCTAGTCACCACAAAAGAGCATCAGTTTATTACTTCAATTTACGATTTTGAAAACAAAAATAATCTTTAAAAAAATTTACTTTCATACATTTTTAAGGACGTCGTTTTGTCCATATATACGCAGTCCTTCAAGAAACATTTGACAGTAACACCAATTATTCAAATATTTTCAAAAATTCATTTGGCCATTTACATTTAGGTACCACGTTTTTATATGGTCTGCTTTGTTAGCATCCTCAAATTTACAGGTAGTTCGGAACTGGTTCATACGACATTTTTTTTTAAATTTTGAGCCATTATTTTTCCACCCAGGGTACGTCCGCTGCAGAGTTTGTTGTTTTCGATTTTCATCAACAATACAGGCTCTCAAATTAAATAAGTTCCACCGGGGGTTATATTACACTTTTTCGTATTTTGAACTCGATTTTTTAAAAGATTTCGAAATCCTTCATTTTTTAGGACTTGATTTTAATGATTTCAAAAAATCATTAGAGCGATTTTCGATTAAACGATAATAACCCGTAAAATAGAAATCTCAAAACCGGCTCTGCGGCCGACGCGCTGTTTTTGAGATTTCAACATCTGGAGGTACTGTGGTATGCATCTATAAGGACAGCTGAGTTTAAAAATAACGGTGAATATTATCAAGTTTTATCAAAAATAAGTTTTATGTTTTTCAAAAACTCAAAGTTGATTTTAAAACATAAGAACAGATTCTATGTGGTTTACTGTAGTAAATATAGAGAATTTTGAAATATAAGAAATCTTTGGAAATTTTAAATTGAATTAATGTTTGCGCAAATTGTCCTTATTTTCCATTCCAAAATTATAAAAAAATTAGGACAAGGCTGTTTTTTTTGCTCTTCACTCATATTTTTACGAAAAACGAGCGGTGGTTTTTTTGATATTTTTTAGGAGAAAAAAGACCCTTTTGATTTTTTTTGCCATATTGTCCTTATTGAGGGACAGACCAAAATAAAAAGCGTAGGTTTTGCCCATCTTGCCCTTATAGAGGGTGTCCTTATAGACGCAAACCACAGAGGCGCTTTCCCGTAATTTCAAAAAGATCATATTCCTACAAAACAGACCTTTGCATGCGACCATCTAAATGAAAATGGACCTTAAATAATTTTTTAAATTTTGACATGCGCATAAATCACGTGATACATTTTGAAGTAAAAAATGTCAAGATAATTTCGGCAAAACACGATTTAAAATTTTTTTGTCAAATTACAAAATAGTCGATGAATTGAACGATATTTTTTAATTTATACATAAAGGGTAAACCGGTGTTGAAATCAGGGATCGTCATTTTGAAAAAAATCAGGTCTAAAAGTGACTGATCGACTTTTCTCCATATCTATGTATTGCTATGCCGCCTACGCAATCTTGGACCAGAAATGCCGATCCCCGGTTAAAATTGAACTTTGTTTAGAAATGAGAAATACAGTATCTGGTTAAAATACCTTTGAATTATGATTATTTGCGTGGGCGTGTGAATTTTCAATAATCTCGCTCGAATTTTTGCTCATATTTTGAAGTTCAATTTCGGCCTCTTCTATGGCCACATCTTTAACGGACACTTTTTCATGATTATCCTGATTATGATTCATATCCGTTGCTTCTGATTTCTCAATTTCGGGCTCCACGTTTTCGGGTGTGATATCTTGCACATGATCGTCTTTTTTGTCGGGCTCGGGGTTTTCGTCACTTTTCTTTTTATTTTCTTTTTGCAAAATGCGATTTGGAATATTGTTGAGAATCTCCATCAGGGGTTCTTGGTCCACAGTTTGGATATGAAGTTTTAATAATGCTGAGAAATGGATTTAAGAAAAATAAATTAGAAAAACAAAAATTTGGGTCATTTTACATACATTGAGAAACACAAAATTTAGCGTCATTTTTTAGAATTGAGTAA
>SCLH01000507.1:320854-346958 GCA_004367855.1 Oikopleura vanhoeffeni
TACCCCTGGGTTAAAACTGTCAAAAATATTTTTTTTTAAATTTCTTTTCGATATCCTTTTTCTCAACGGAACTCCATCCTGCAAAACAACGTTACTAATCCTCTATAGCGCCGTGGTTCGAATCCCAATTTAATGGTTGTCCTAAGTAGTTTTTTTTTTTAAGGGGCCACCCCTTTGTCAACATAAGTCGGAATATCGAGAAACACCGTTTTTTTTGCTTCATACTGCCAACTAAAAAAAGCTCATAAAGAAAATTTTTATTAAGTTTGAAAACTTAAAGTTGAATTTTGAACATCCGGTTCAACGGGATATAACCGGATATGTAATTTGTTGTAGGTTCGAATCCCTCGAATGGGCCCCAATTTTTTTTTCTTTAAAATAAGCCGGAAGGTTTTAAATTTTATGTTTGTTCATTCTTACTATCCATGATTGTCCTACACATTTACTGCTAGAAATTATTATTTTTTTTCTGATGAATTCCCTGGAAAGAAAAAAACACGATTTTTAAGATTTATTTTCTCAAATTTTATCACTGAAAATGCCCTATAATAAATATATCTTCGATTACGGTGAAACGCGGTAGTTCGCGATAAATAAGAAAAAATATTTCTGCCATTTGAGCTTTTTTAGTTTGCAGTGAATTCAAAAAGAACCGTTATGAATATCGCCTATAGTTTTTGTCCCGTACTCGATAATGGACTAGGAATGGGTTAAACCATAAAAAAAACCTACCGTAAGGGGTGGATTATTTTAAAACACTTTTTATTTTTGAACACTGAGTATGAAAGTTGAAAACGGAATTTTTAAAAAGATACCTTTTGTCCCAGTTAAGGGGGTATCAGTCTGTGCTGAATTAAATAAAGGCCCTAGAGGCATTAACAAATGCTCCAAAATTGAATACGGGGTGACTAAATTAAGTGTACTAAGAACCCAATCAATCAAAAAAAATTTTTCGAAAAAATTTCGCTTTCCTTTCGATTTTTTCTAAGTATTTTTTTAAAAAGATGAAAAGTTAAAAAATACCGTTTGCTCAATTTGGGACCAACTAAAAACTTCAAAAATATTCGCCTTGACGTAAGCCCAATCTTTCTGCATCAGTGTTTTCCCACTGTGCTTTCTTTTGAGCCTACTTTCGAAAAAATCGAAAGCACTTTTTTTTCGGAAAAATTTTTTTTGAAAATGAACCAAAAAAATAATAAAATTTCGAGTTTTAAGCTGAAATTGCAAAAAATCTTTGTGATAATTTCTTACAATACTGTTCCCCGAGAATATTTGAATAAAAATTTGAGCCACTTTGCCAAATATATCCTGGAGGAGATAGCTTTTGGAAGTCTTGAAATTGTGAAAAAATCGTCGGTTTATTTGGCGTTGCTAGAATTTGTTCATAGTGCGACCGGATCAACAAAATCTTGTGATTGAAGTTTGACACTACTAACCGTTACGTTATCCTGTGACAAATTTAAGCTCAATATGATTTATACCGTCTAGAAGGGAAAAATAGATTTTTCAGTTTGGAAAATCACCTTGTTACGAATACTTGTACCTATTGTGTAATTGGTTCAAAAATAATTTGGTTGATGTATTGTTTTTTCGCCAAAGATTAAAGAATAGATCTACAAATTAGCATTTTTTCGGTTTTTCTCATGAACTGTTAAAGTTTTCCAGAATATACAACCGTGAATATGTCAAACTCTGCCAGAATATAAACGGTAATATCATATACCCGCCTTAAAATAAGATTGGTGAATTAGTTTTATCAGATAAAATTTAAAGTAAGTACCTTAATTCTGACATAAAACAGTGTCTGTTAAATTTTCTTTGCTCCTAATAGGCTGAAAATTAGGAAGGAACAATTTTTAACAAATCCACGCTTAGTTAACTTGGGAACGAAAAACATCTAACCTTGAAACTTCGGAAGGGATTTTAGGAACAAACCAGGAAAAAAATTTTCCTCCCGAATTTTAGCTGAAATTAACGGGATAGATAACCTCCATGTGGGAAGGGGGGGAATTCAGATTAGATTTTTTTAAATTTTGGTATTTCGCTGATAGATGGGACCATAATAATGTTTTTATCAAGTTTTTCGAATTCGCCTAACCAGCATTAACGCAACAAAAATTAATAAAAAAAATAAGTAAAAACAAAAAATCGTCCGACCTAATTGTCGACCGTTAAGCAAAGGGGAAATCACAACTCCTTTCGAAATCCCAGCGCCTGTTTATTTTTTGCGGTTATGCTGGTAGCAATTCGAAAAACTTGAATAAAAACATTTATGGTCGATCTATCAGCGAATACCAAAATTTAAAAAATCTAACTGAATTCCCCCCCTCCACATGAGTTATTATCCCGTTAATTTCAGCTAAATCGGAGAAATTTTTTTCTGGTTTTTTCCTAAATCCCCTCCCGAAGTTCAAGGGTTAGATGTTTCGTTCCCAAGTACTAAGCGTGGATTTTGTTTTAATTGTTCTTCCTATTCAGCCTATTAGGGCAAAGAAAATTTACAACACTGTTTTATGTCAGAATTAAGGTACTTACTAAATTTTATCTGATAACTAATTCAAGCCAATCTTATTTTAAGGGGGTATATCTGGCAGATTTGACATATTCACGGTTGTATATTCTGGAAAACTTTAACAGTTCATGAGAAAAACCGAAAAAATGCTAATTTGTAGATCTATTCTTTAATCTTTGGCGAAAAAACAATACATCAACCAAATTATTTTTGAACCAATTACACAATAGGTACAAGTATTCGTAACAAGGTGATTTTCCAAACTGAAAAATCTATTTTTCCCTTCTAGACGGTATAAATCATATTGAGCTTAAATTTGTCACAGGATAACGTAACGGTTAGTAGTGTCAAACTTCAATCACAAGATTTTGTTGATCCGGTCGCACTATGAACAAATTCTAGCAACGCCAAATAAACCGACGATTTTTTCACAATTTCAAGACTTCCAAAAGCTATCTCCTCCAGGATATATTTGGCAAAGTGGCTCAAATTTTTATTCAAATATTCTCGGGGAACAGTATTGTAAGAAATTATCACAAAGATTTTTTGCAATTTCAGCTTAAAACTCGAAATTTTATTATTTTTTTGGTTCATTTTCAAAAAAAATTTTTCCGAAAAAAAAGTGCTTTCGATTTTTTCGAAAGTAGGCTCAAAAGAAAGCACAGTGGGAAAACACTGATGCAGAAAGATTGGGCTTACGTCAAGGCGAATATTTTTGAAGTTTTTAGTTGGTCCCAAATTGAGCAAACGGTATTTTTTAACTTTTCATCTTTTTAAAAAAATACTTAGAAAAAATCGAAAGGAAAGCGAAATTTTTTCGAAAAATTTTTTTTGATTGATTGGGTTCTTAGTACACTTAATTTAGTCACCCCGTATTCAATTTTGGAGCATTTGTTAATGCCTCTAGGGCCTTTATTTAATCAGACAGATATACCCCCTTAACTGGACCAAAAGGTATCTTTTAAATCCGTTTTCAACTTTCATACTCATCAAAATAAAAGTGTTTAAAAATAATCCACCCTTAGGTAGTTTTTTTTTAGGTTAACCCATCCTAGTCATTTCGAGTACGGGACAACTATAGGCGATATCCATAAACGGTTTTTTGAATTCAACTGCAAACTAAAAAAGCTCAATGGAGAAATATTTTTCTTATTTATCGGACTACCGGTTCACCGGTAACTGGAGATCTATTATATAGGCATTTTCAGTATAAAATTTGAGAAATAAATCTAAAATCGTTTTTTTCTTCCAGGAATTCATCAAAAATATATTTCAAGCAGTAAATGTGTAGACAATCATGATATAAGAATGAACAAACATAAAAATTTAACTTTCCGGCTTATTTAAAGAAAAAAAATTGGGCCCATCGAGATTCGAACCTACCAACAAATTACATTCCGGTTTATATCCCGTGAACCGGATGTCAAATCAACTTAAGTTTCAACTTAAAATAAAATTTCTTTATTGAGCTTTTTTAGTTGGCAGTTGAATGCAAAAAACCGTTACTCGATATCGACTATGGTTGACAAGGGGTGGCCCCTTAAAAAAAACTACCTTAGACAACATAAATTGGATTCGAACACGCGCTATAGAGATAGTAAACGTTTTTGAGATGGAGTTCCGTTGAGAAAAGGATATCGAAAAAATTAAAAAAAAAACATTTTTGACATTTTACCAGGGGTAATCTGTATGCTTGGTAAATTCTCTTTTTTTGCCTACTGCCACCCTAAAACAGGAAGACATGCCATTAATCGGTCATTCTGTAGAAGCTCGAATTTACGCCGAAGATCCCGAAAACGGATTTCTCCCGGGCGCTGGAAAGTTAGTTTTTCTCCAACAACCTGCCGAATCGGAAAACGTTAGAGTGGAAACTGGTGTAAGACAAGGTGACGATGTTTCTCAATACTACGATCCAATGATTGCCAAATTAGTCGTCTGGGGAAATGATCGTAAAGAGGCGACGGCTCTTGACACGATTAATCACAGGCAGTGTTCTAAAACGGGTGAAGAGGGTTTTTTTCGACGTTTTGATTATAAGCGTCCACTTTTTTTAGATTTAGGGTCATCGGATCGGAGTTTTAAAGATGAGCGAAATTGGCACATACGATCTTTCTGATATTTTTGGTCATGAGTCTACTGACTTCATAGACCAACTTTTAATTCTAAACGTTGCGCTAAAAGAGCCAGATTTTTTCGATTTCAGGTATTTACCGGTTTTTCACCGGAATTATTAAAACTCCCGATATGACCTCATTAAAAAAATGGACCTAAGGCTTTTTTCTGTAGAAATGACAAAAACGTCATTGTTTGGAATATAGGCAGCTCAAGGTGCCTTACATATCAACTTGGTTGTAGTTCGAATTTCGGCCTGATTGGGCTGGTTAACCGAACCAAAAAATGCGCGAAATTGATAATTGAAAACATTGAATGCCACGAAAGATTCTTTGGTATGAGTTGCTGGTTACGCCCCTATAAGCAACTCCTTGTGATTTTGAACAAGTAACGGTGCTAGAGGATCAAAACAAATTTTAAATGAAAAAACTTTAAAATTTTTTCTAAAATCGCTGTAGTAAATCAGACAATATTTCTTAATATCGTTTCCAAGCAAATCATACCCAACAAATCATTTCCCAGCAATCCTTTTTCCCAGAGAAAAAGCTATATCCAAACGTCGAAAAAAACACCCTTCTTCGACACATTCGACCGGAATTGTGGCGCTCTGAGACCGAATCGGCAAAACTAGAACCAGCAACTAAAATTCCAGACACTTTCCGGTGTTTCAAAATGTTCAAAAACTTTCGATTTTAGCTCTAGGAATCCTTTGTTTATTTGTTAAAAAGCTGAGGGACTCGTCGGTTAACCAGCGGTTAACCAGATGTTGGTGGTAGTGGGCTTACTAAACTGTCTAAAGGAATCGCAGATAAAAGATAGACTTCCTAATGATGTTTCAAAAACGTCCAGTCTGCATTTGCCTAAACCGTACGAAGCTCTTAAATCCTAAAATTGCTATCACCACCCCTTAAAAAATGCAAACTAATTAGTGAAATTTAAAAACTGAATTTTAAAACCTAGAAAAGATTTTTTTATGGAGAGACGGAATATTTTATTAAGGCGACCAATGTCAGAAATATCGAGGGTTTTAGAATTTAAACCTGGTAATTCACAGTTTCACCGGACATTTACTCGGTGACGAAAATGATCTGTTTGACGAGCTCTAAACATCAGACGTCAAACTACTTTTGAAAATTTTTTTAATCCGAATGAGCGTTTTCGAGAACATTGGACCCGACTGATTTTTTCGCTAAATGTATATCCCGCCTATGAAATGTTTTTGATTTAATAACTTGGTCCAATTCTTTAGAGATATCAAACGACGTTTCAGGTCGGCCAAATTGACACATTTCGATCTCGATGATATTTTTGGTCATTATGTAACTTTCATTTTACTTTGCGCTGCAAGCCAGGTTTTTTTTTCGATTTCCGGTTTTCAAACCAAACCCTTGCAAGAATTGTCCCGTTCTTCGTCCGGAAAAAACACCAAAAATAAATCGGTTGAAAATCGATAAAAACGGCCCCTTCAGCGGCACGACGCTAGTAATGGGGCGCAATACTGTATGGCCATACTACAGTATGTCACGTTTTTTTCTTTCTATTTCCAATTCGCATTAACCTTGCTTATCCTCATTGAGAAACGATCAAATTTTTGGCAATTACCTAAAGGTCTTTTCAGATTAAATCCAATCAAAACGTGGAATTCAGTTTTATGCAAAATTGGAAAAAATAAAGCCACAATGTGACAATACTGTAAATAAGACAAAATTAACAAACATGAGCAGCTCACAACCCGAAATTAATTCAAAATTAAAATTTTAATGAAATTTAATTTTTGAAATAAATTTCGATTTCGTGATTTGTATCATTGTTTTTATTTTTTCTCCAACAACGGTCCCTAAATTGGTTTTACATTAATAAACGCGGAAATCAAGTGTAACAGTTTGGAAAAAAAGAAGGGAAAAATTTACACCCTGTAAATATGATATTTTTCTGAAAATTTCTCCTTAGATTACTGAAATTGTCTTTTTTTCAAATATTGTTTCCGAATTCGTCATTTCTATCCAAATTGTCCTTATATTTTCAAATTGTTCTTATATGGAATATCCGCAAAAAATGTCGATAGCAGGGGGGCCCAATATCGCCGAAAAAAACTTACAGCATTTCACAGCATTTTTAAGCTAAATATTCCTGTGCTGAAAAGCCTATTGTGCCATTATCTCGCCGAAATGTTTGAGATTTATTAGGCAAGTTTCGCTTAATGCATCTTCAGGCCTAAAGTTTTTAAACGAAAATAAGTTTCGAAGTCTGTAAAAATACAGAATCTAGCAGTTTAAAAATGTCAGAACAAGTGTGGGCTAGAAAATACTAAATTTATATTAAATTTTGTATATTTTTTTAATTTTAAAAAAACTGGAAAGATATACTTTTATTGAAGTTTGGTATCTTTCGCATCGACCATTTTTATTTTAAAACTGCATAAAAACGTCAATAGAAAATTTTTATGTTTTTTCAAGTTTTAAATTTTGTTTGCGCTTCAATGATTTTTATTTGATAACGTTTTACCGCCATCCACGGGACGAAATCAAGTTTCAATTTTGGAGGTTTAAAGAATTTAATATTTTCTTTCAATTTTGGTTTCGCGTCCTTATAGAGGCGATCACAGTTTTGAGGGTAAAATATAAGAAAAACTTCATACATCCGTACATTTGTGCCTCTGAAAGTCATCTATTTTGCTCAATGTTTTGACAGGTGACTTTTCAAAAATTTAACTACTACAGGGGGCAATAGCTCCAGCCCAATATTGCCGAATCGTGCTGGTATATCCGAATTTAACCTACGCAAAATCACCATTTTTTAGCTAAATAATTCCTGAAACTGAGAAATTGTCCAAATTACAGCCTTATAATTTAAGTGCCCAATTGCGAAAATTATTTTTACTTATTTTTTAAGTGTCTCGAAATCTACATAGCCATGTAAAAAGTCAAATTTAAGGTATCCTTTATTTAATTATTCAGAAGATTTAAAAATTTACCCGGTCGTAAATTTGTCGGACGTCGATCTAAGCGACCGTTGAACGTGTCTTTTAGGCATTTTTTTGGCCGAAAAACCTACGCATTTTTTTAAATTTTCGTGCGTCCAAGCGGAAGTTTTTTTTCATTATTTTTTTGTTGCATATTTTTTTTTTTTTTTTGACTCACGGGATTTCAAAAATCAATAATAATAGGAATCCTTTTTTTATTGTTATGAACTGTTGTTTTTTGGTCCTTTGCGGATCCACTTAGAGCACTAATTGAATTCTACGCTTATAAAACTCCATTAACTTAATTTTTAAGAATAAGCGGCCGTTGCAGAAAAAATTTCTCTTTTGAAATTAAAATTTTTTGAAAAAAAAATTCTGGGAAATTCTTGAAAAATTGGTCAGTTGAAGGAAAAATCAATCTCGGACACTAATTTTTTTTTCTAACAAATTTTCTCACAGCTCTTCCCAGGTCTAAATTTTCTGTCAGATTGTGTCAAATTTCCTGGAAGAAAAGGAAAAAGAAATTTAAAAATCCCCGGAACGAATCCCACCTGTTACAGCCGAAATTTAAACATTGTGAAAAACGGTATTTTAAACCGGTAAAAATCGTATTTTTGAAAAAAATCTTTATTTTTTATTTCTTCATTTTAAATTTCTGCTCAAGATTTTTTCCTCGTTGAGCCTTCAAGAGCAACCAATTCAAACCTTAGAAAATCGCCCTCGTGCGCTCTAGTAATACTACATTTAAGAATATTTTTGGTTTTAAAGAAAAATAGACGTTAATAAACTATGTCAGAGATCGTGNCCCCCGTAATTGATGTACTAAGGACATAAAAATCCCGTTTCAGAACAGTGATGACAGGGCTTGACGAATTATAGAGTTGTCGGATTACCTACTAATATTCAGTTTTTGAAAAGAGTCGCAAATTCGGAAGAGTTTGTTAATGCAGAATTAGACACTGGATTTATTGAAAGACACGAACACAAACTCATCCCAAAAGTATGTACAAAACCTACTCTTTATACTTTATGCCTTTGTATTTGGGCATGTCACTATATAAGGACAATTTGGGTGATATGGGGGAATAGGAAAAACGGCTATATATTTTTTCAGAATTTTTTTATTAAACTTTTTTGATGGAATATTCGCTATAGCAAAAAAGGTGTACATGATTTTCAGAAAAAATAAACTTTCATTAACAAAAATAGCGTGAAATTTTGTTGGACGATATGAACTTAATATATCTAAAACCTACGCTTGTTATTTTTTTCACCTTCCTTTACAAAGACAACATGGACCAGAGAGGAAAAAATTCCATTTTCCAAAAATTTTTGGGTGAAAAGCAAAAATAAGGCGTCTATATTTTTCTGACGTACAATTTTTATGAAACACCTGTTTTTTAAGAAATATATGATATAAATTATATCATATATTTCTTAAAAAACATGTGTTTTATAAAAATTGTACGTCAGAAAAATATAGACACCTTATTTTTGCTTTTAACCTAAAATATTATATCATATAATAGATGATATAACCAATTTGGTGGACACGCTATATTATATACATGTATCTATAAAACATCGTTTTCATAAAACTGGGTTACCGGCTTATTTGAAGCATTTTTGTGAAATAAGGACAATATATCCGATATTATCCATACTCTTTTAAAATTCAGGGTGAAAACTTGTTTTAAAAGAGGTTGCCCGTTTTTTATATTGACAAATATTGCAAAATTTCAGCTGTCCTTACATACGAAAACCGCAGATATGTATAAACCTTAACTTTTGTACTTTAGACCGTTGCTCCATCTGCAGAGAATATAATTGCTGCTGCCATGATTAAATCGTTTCGCCCTTCAATCAGATCAACCGATGTTTTTGACGTTTTGACAAATTTCCGAGTTAACAGACTCCCTACTCAAAAAGTAGATTTAAACGCTCTTGGAGAACTTTATTCCGTAAACTTTGCCTGTACTGGAGGACTAATGTTTTACTCACTTTAAATGGCGGTCGATTACGAGAGCAGAATCACAATAAACAGAAACGGTAAAGTTTTGAACCTAATAAATTTCTTCAGATTTTCATTCAAATTTAAAAACAAATGCAACAAAAAACTTTCCAATTAATACAACAGAAGGACACGGATAATTTTTTTTTCAAAACATAAAGTTCAATTGCCAAAGAATTTAATCAACAAATTAAATAACATGATCGATTTTTCGGATAAATCTTCATGATGGAGTTTTTAAGGGAGTGGGCGTCGATATCTCAGCTTCAAGTATTACACTTTTTGATACACCCATTTTGTAGAGAATTTTCTACCGAGTTTTTTGAGTAACATTTTGATATTTTTCCAAAAAATAATTGGTTTTTAGGAGGTTCATAATTAAAGGTGAAATTTAACCTTAAATTAAACCCCCTGGGGTTTCGAAATTAAATGAACCAAATTCGATCAAAAATTTTTCTAGCCTGTTTATTCAAGATTTGCTTGCTCTCAGATTTGCTCGAAAAAGTTTGAAATTCACTTTTGAATTGATTTTTGTAAAATATTCAGGAACTCCACTTGAAAACTTTAAAAAACAGATTAATTATCGATGCCCACTCCCTTAAATTAAAATTTGATAAAACGCAAAAAATTTTAAATCCAACTTTCAAAAAAAAATTAAAATTTCGTTTTTCATGCATTTTTTTAGTAAAATAATTTTTAAGTAAAATTTGTACGTATTTTATTTTTTTTTAAATACGAGTCAAATCAAGTGCCACAGGAAAAAGTGGTCCGTTCAATTATCTTCAGAGTTCAATCTGATAACTTTAATCTGATTTTCTCGAGACGAGTGGCACCCTTTAAAAAAAAGCTATCTCAGGGGACCCTACTGCAATTTTAAAAAAACATGCATAAATTACCACCGCCAATAAATTTTTGGTTTCAGGGATTCGTTGCTGAAGTAAATGGAGTTCGAACTCCAGTTTCTTCTTATTCTGACGAAGATGAATTTCATTTATTTACAAACGATGGTCCAGTAGTTTTTGAAATTCCAAAACCAAAATATTTGTCCCTTGTTGGTGGTGGCGTTGCGGCTGATGATGCTATCGCGCCAATGACTGGAACTATTACTCAAGTTATGGTCAAAGCAGGAGACACTGTTGCTGCAGGTTTGTAACATTTTAGGAAAAAATACTGCCTATAAATAGATAGCCTGGGAGTCGAATTTTTAGAAATGCTCTCAATTTAAACAATATTACGTTTCCCCGGGAAAATGAACACAAGTGCCGCTTCAGAGCAAAATTTAAGTATTTTTTTATCACAGTGGCCTTGTTCCAAAAAGGGACCTGAATGAAAACTCAGATTTTGCTTACACTTGCACATTTACATGACCTTTATAAATGAACACAACTGGCGCTAGAGAGCAAAATTTCAGCATTTTTTAAAGTAAAAATCTTTAACAAAATTTGGTTTATACGGTAAATTGATATCAGGAAAAATTGAAATGACCTTTAGCTTTTATCTACTACATGAACAGAATTGGCGCTAGAGAAGCAATATATGAAAATTTGATGCTATTTTTTAGATTAAAAACAATTTTGAAAGAAAAAATCGTTTTCTCAGGGTAAACGGAAAATTACGCATTAAATTTTTAAAAAATGTAACACAAGTGCTCAAAATTAGTCAGAAGTTGATATCCCTTTATTTGGGCCCCTTAAAATAAAGCACGCGGGGGGGGAGAAAACGACGCGACGTTCGAAAACGAGTTATCCGATTAGTTCGGTGGATAGCTCAAAGCTGAGCACAATTAATCTAATGAATAAAACATTCAAAAATTAGTTTGAATCGGACGTATGTTTCTTATTGTTTTCTGAGATACGTAATTTTTGGTTAATTTATTATTTTTATATTAGTTTTTGTTTAAAAATAGAAACAAGTGGTATGATTGAACCCATATTTTATATTTTAAATATTCACTAGACATTTGTGCTCATTTGAAGCTACTCTAAAGAACCTAAATGGCTGCAGTCGTTTTTGAAAGCCGTTTTGTTTTCTCGCCCCCCCCCCCGCTTTTGAGCCCAAATAAAGGCCAAGGGCAAATAAAAGGAATGATATCGGCAAAAATGACCACGAGAATGCTGCTAGAAAAGCTAAAGTTCAAATTTTGCCATTTTATTAAAATATAAATTTTCAACGAAATTCAGTTNTATTTTAAGCCAGGCTTTGTCATGACTTTAAAGCATAAATTAAAAAAAAATCATGAAAAATGTAGGAGGAGTAGGCTTTCTAGTTAGCCTCCCAAATTGGATGTTTTGACCACTAGAGGCATAAATTCAAAAAGTTGGCTCGCGAGAAGTTTTGTTTTTATAAATTAAGACTAAATATCAAGTTATAGAAAACAATTAAATACAACGAAGGAGGAGTAGGCTTTTTAGTGCTTTATGGGACGCATACTAAAAATCGTTCTTTGAGCGTAGGTTGAATTATCCGATGCCCTAAGTGATACCGTCGTCATCCTAAACAGTTGTACTACATATTTAAAAAATATTTGAATAATTTTCTCTGCCAGATTTGTCAGGAACTCCACTTGAAAACTTTAAAAAACAGCTTGATTATCGACGTCCACTCCCTTAAATTAAAATAGAATAAAACGCAAAAAAATTAAAATCAAACTTTCAAAAAAAATTTAAATTTCGTTTTTCATGCATTTTTTTATTAAAATAATTTTAAACTTATTTTTAAGTAAAATTTGTACGTTTTTTAATACGAGTCAAATCAAGTGCCACAGGAAAAAGTGACCCGTTCAATTATCTACAGAGTTTAATAATTAAACTTTAATTAATTAATTAAACTTTAATTTGATAAATATAATCAGATTTTCACGAGACAAGTTTCAAACGATTAAATTCTTTAGAGCTCCTTAAGGCTTTCAGGATTATGAAATGATATTCGAAAATGACTTATTACCGAGCTAAAACTCTTTGAATCGTATCGACCAATTTTTCTTGTGACACTTGATTTGACTTTAACGCAAGATGTAACCGGCAATTTAAACCAATAACCAGTATTAACACAGGTAAAAAATCCGATTTTTAATTTTTTTCTTTTTATATTTTTTCCATTGAATTCTGCTCAAGACATAGTCCAATCACATCACACGATTGTCGAGACTGCTGTGATATCTGCTGTGATATCATTGGTCATTTTCACTTCTTGTGACGTCAAGATAAAATTCGACGTATAGGCAGGATTTTCGATATGAGTCAAATCAGTAACATACTTATGTTATGATATTTCCAAAATTAATTAATTAATTTTGGAAATATCCTAACATAAGTATGTTTTAAAAAAAATTGCATGAAATACGAAATTTATATTGTTTTTAAAGTTTAATTTGAAATTTATTTTTGCAGTTTTCAATTTTGACTTTTAAGTGTCCCAAAACACCATTTTTGTCGAGATAAAAGTTTGATAAGTGAAAGAATATATCAAAAGAATGTATACCCCAGCCATGGGGGAAAATTTCAGCCAATGGGGCTTTCGACTTGCATTTGTGAATAGGACTCCGCCCACGCAATTGGGCGCATATCCGGATACAATCTGTGGACGTAGTACTAACGTATCGAATGCTTTTGCATGTTTTACGAGAAGGGTCATCTATTCAGAAATTCCAAATGTATACAGGGTAGCAGTCCCGACTCGGGATCCCGAATAATCCCGTTTTTTTTAATAAAAATATTTGTTCTGTTATTTATCACAAATTTAGTACTCGGAGTACTTTGGAGACAGCCAATCACAGAGCGTTATGCAACTAAAAACCCCTTTTCCACTTATTAAAAATTTGATGTGAGCTTTTAAGTATCAACACTGTTGATTCAACAGATACAACAAAAACCGTGTCTACGCCCAATTAAATGTTTTCCGAGATAAAAAAGAACACGTCTATGACGTCATTTGGCTGAAGTTCCTCGAATTTCTCTCAGGTAGCTTTTTTTTAAAGGGTGTCACCCTTCTCATGACGATTACGGGAAAACCATAGATGATATCGAGAAACGTTTTTTGCATTCAACTGCCAACTAAAAAATCTTAATGGAGAATTTTTTTCTTTTTTATTGAATGACCAGTTCACCGGTAACCGGAGATATATTATAAAGGCATTTTCAGTATAAGATTAGAGATAAAATCGAAACTACTGTGATTTCTGTCTATAAGAACACCCTGTATAAGGACAATTTTGGGAAAATATGGCCAAAACCTACGCTTCTGGATTTTGGTCCGTCCCTCTATAAAGACAGTTTGGGGAAAATAGTCAAAAGAGTATCTTTCAAAAAAATTTATTTAAAAAAAAAATAAAAGGTCTTCACTTTTTTTTGGGAAAAAATTATCGCTTTTTTAAAAATATGACCAAAATAGCTTAGGACAGATTGCTAAGGACAATTTGGGAAAATTTTGCTAAGGACAATTTGGGAAAATCTCACCTGTCTTTATAGACAGAAATCACAGTAATTTTTTTCTGTTTTAACAGAAATCTTAAGAATTCATTAAAAATATAGTTCAAATTTAACTTTCCGGCAGATTTTAAGAAAAAAAATTTTGGGTCCATCGAGATTCGAACCTATCAACAAATTACATTCCGATTTATATCCGGTGAACCAGATGTCAAATCAACTTAATAAAATTTCTCCATTGAGTTTTTTTAGTTGGCCGCAGAATGCAAAAAAAACTTTTCTCGGTGTCACCCTTTTAAAAAAAAGCTACCTTAGGGGATCGTACTGCAATTAAAAAAAAACAAGCATAAATTACCACCGCCAATAAATTTTTGGTTTCAGGGATTCGTTGCTGAAGTAAATGGAGTTCGAACTCCAGTTTCGTCTTATTCTGACGAAGATGAATTTCATTTATTTACAAACGATGGTCCAGTAGTTTTTGAAATCCCAAAACCAAAATATTTGTCCCTTGTTGGTGGTGGCGTTGCGGCTGATGATGCTATCGCGCCAATGACTGGAACTATTACTCAAGTTATGGTCAAAGCAGGAGACACTGTTGCTGCAGGTTTGTAAAATTGTAGGAAAAAATACTGCCTATAAATACAGTGGGTGAGACTAATAGGCAACAGTGACCAATGGGCAACACTTTTGAGCAAAATTGATGACAAAATTAGGTTAAAATGATGCCGATGGGCAACAGTGAGACCAATGGGCAACACTTTTGGCCAAAAGCTCGTGTGTTGCCCATTGTTCTCACCCACTGTAGATAGCTTGGGAGTCAAATTTTCAAAATATTACGTTTCCACGGGAAAATGAACACAAGTGCCGCTTCAGAGCAAAATTTGAGTATTCTTATCACAGTGGCCTTATCACAAAAAAGGACCTGAATGAAAAACTCAGATTTTGCTTACACTTGCACATTTACATGACCTTTTTACATGAACACAACTGGCGCTAGAAAGCAAAATTTGAAGATTTCAGCATTTTTTAAAGTAAAAAATCTTTAACAAAATTTGGTTTATAAGGTAAATTGATATCAGGAAAAATTGAAATGACCTTTACTACTACATGAACAGAATTGGCGCTAGAGAGCAATATATGAAAATTTGAGCTATTTTTTTAGATTAAACAATTTTGAAGAAAAATCGGTTTCTAGGGTAAACGAAAATTACCATTTAAAATTTGAAAAATGAACACAAGTGCTCAAAATAAGGTCAGTAAGTTGATATGATATCGCAAAAACGGAAATGACCAGAAATGCTGCTAAAAATCTAAAGTTCAAAATTTTTGCATTTTATTAAATTAAAATTTTTCAACGACATTGAGTTTCTAGAGTAGATCAATGAGGGCACGTTAATCCGCCAAAAAAAATAATTTTAAATCGGAATTTGAAAATGACTCATCTCATTAGTTTTTAGAT
Organism: Oikopleura vanhoeffeni; assembly: GCA_004367855.1. Lineage (NCBI taxonomy): Eukaryota > Metazoa > Chordata > Appendicularia > Copelata > Oikopleuridae > Oikopleura > Oikopleura vanhoeffeni. The sequence goes on from SCLH01000507.1 coordinate 336,335, forward strand.
AGCTCAAACTGAGCACAAATATCTAGTTAATAATAACATCTAAAGGATTGGTAAGAATCGAATTTTTTTTGAGATAATTGAACATATTTAATTATAATTCAATAATTTCAGTTATCTCAGAAAAAAATTAAGAAATAATTCGATTCTGACCAATTATTTTTCATTTTATTATTCACTAGATATTTGTGCTCAGTTTGAGTTATCTAGAAACCAAATCAGATGAGTCATTTTCAAATGCCGAATGAAATCCGATTCAAAATTAATTTTTTTGGCGGATAATATTTTGGCGAATTAACGTGCCCTCTAGATCAATATCATGAAAAATAAAATTGACCGTTTGAAAATTTTAGAAATGAAGCGAAAAATCGAGATTTGAAAATTGAGAATAAAACGGGATGAGATTTTCAAATCAAAAAATATTTTTTTTTCAAATTTTTTTCAATTCTTTGACTTTAAAATTTTTTAACGATTCAAATTTAGGAGATCTTTTGATGACTATGGTTGCAATGAAAATGGAGCATGCCATTAAAGCCCCAAAAGACGGAATTCTCAAATCAGTATTATTTGCTGCAAATCAGGTAATGACATTTTTCATGAGGGCCGCTTTCAGGCCAACATCGGGATCATAAATTAACATTTTTCTAGACCGTCGACAGAAAGGCGCTTTTGGTCCGTTACGAAGAGTAAGAAAAAAATCCTCAAAATATCTATTTATGTGAAAACTCCTTTGTATACGATTCTTAAATGGGATCGGATTGATTTTAATTTATTTTAGCTTGAATTAGCTTTTAAACAGTGTTAACTTAATATTACACGATACTGGAACGTACTGAAGTTCATTAAACTGTCATTTACCGGTTGGACCCAACGATTTTAATTTATTATTCTCAAATAAATAGAGCCAATAATTCCATTTTGTTGAGATTTTTTATTGCAAGCCTTTTCGCAGATTTTGAAAAATTTTGAATGTAGCAAAAATTAATATTCTACCACATATAGTTCCCGAGATATAATCCTCGTGGGGGTAATCCACTCTTTAGCGCCAAACTATACTGTTCTCTAAATAGGGGTCTATTTAACATACTATTACCGGTATTTCCGCATTAAAACATACTCAAGATGAACGACTTTCGTTGGTTGAAATTTTAACCAATCAGAATCGGGCGTAGACATCAAAGTCTTGAAATACTAAAATATTTTTTTTTATTATCACTTTTTGAAAGTAGTTTAGGACAGATTGCCACACCATGCAAAAAAACCGTTTCTTGATACCTGCTACGGTTTTTGCTCCAGAGGGGGGGGGCACCTAAAAAAATAGTTACCTTAGGACAATTTGGGAAAATCTCACTTGTCCTTATAAACAGAAATCACAGTAATAAAAATCTAGCATTAGTGACAATTCCAATGACTAAAGATATAAAGACTAAAGCTTTTCAACTTTGACATCTTTCAAGCCTTAATGAACTTTGTTTTCTATATAAACATTATGGTGCCTGATATTTTGCTTTGTGCTTGATAAATTAAAAGTAAATTGTGACCATATACTAATTATAAACTATCTGAGTAATAAAATAATATTTATCAAATAATTACGACGTTTCGGATTTTTTTTTTTTNTTCAAGTCATCTGATACTTCAACCTACGCTCAAAAATGAATTTCAGTAGGCGTCCCTAAAATCACTAAAAAGCCTACTCCTCATTCATCTCTCATCACTTTTTATTGATATTTGCAATTTAGAATGTATATATAAATAACCATCACCAAAGGAAAGCCTATTTTCAAAATTTTGCCTCTAGTGGTCAAAACAGCTTATTTGGGAGCCTCGCGCAAAAGCCTACGTCTCCTTTAAAATATGTAGAATTTTTTTAGTTTGTGCTTCAAATTCACCGCAAAGGCTGAATTAAGGTTCAAATGAAAGCCTTTTTTCGATTTTTGTCTCCAGAACCGACTTGTGAATTTCTAGTTTTTGTTGAAATTCTGACCTATAAATTTTCTAAAACCTACTTCATTCGGAAAAAATTCAAAATTAAGAAAAAATCCTGCGAGTTAAAAAACTCAGTGACAAAACGACCGAAAAAACGACTTTTCTTTGAAAAAATCTCAAAACCAAAATTTTTTTTTAACCCCTAGATTCATTTGAGTATTGATATCCCCCAGAGGCATGAGAGCCACTTTTTTGGCTTGACTTTGAAGTCATATTATGGGAAAAGTTTAAGTGTTAGGGAATTAATTGTTGTGAAATCATTGAGATAAAGGATAGACTCAAATTTTTTATTAATTATATTAAGACAATTAAAATATTAATCACTTCATTTCCGCTGTGAAAAAGTGAAGTTAACTCAAACTGTTTTCCACAGGAAACCATACGATTTTAATAATGAAATGCTGGTAAAATAAAATTAAGTGAAACCTTATGTTCCTTAACCTGGTCTCCGATTCAAAATACCTTATCGGGTTCGTCTATGAAACGATAATTCTCACCTCTGAAATGATGAAATTAGTGGTAAACAATATGTCTGCGCCTTATATTTCCGCCCCGCTTTCTCATTCATTAGCAATTTCTCTGTTTTCAAACAAAAAGAAATAAAAAAAGTTCTACATTTAGTAGAAACATTATTATTTTTTTTAAAGATGGTCAAGACGAATTCCTAAAAACTGAGTATTTAAGACCTTGTTGTTTTAAAAATAAATTGTGAGATAAAGCTGATAAAGAAAAATTTCAGAGAAATCCAAAAAAAAAGTAGTGTAAAATATATTTCGAACGGCTCATCCAAAAAAAAATTTCTATCATTTTTTAAAAATTAATTGCTAACTCTATGGGCGATTTGAACCTTGAACTTCAATTTCGATTATTTTTGTCCTTTCCGGTCTTTTCAAAAAAATGAAAGCCACTTTTATGGCTCTATGAGTCTAGGGGTTAAATCAGCCGGAAAGTTATATATTTATGTTTGTTCACGATTGTCTACACATTTACTGCTTGAACTACTAGTATATTTTTGATGAATTCCTGGAAGGAAAAAATGAGTTTAGATTTTTTTTTTCTCAAATTTTATACTGAAAATACCTATATAATAGCTCTCCGGTTACCGGTGAACCGGTAGTCCGATGAAAAAAAAATTTCTCCATTGAGATTTTTTAGTTGGGAGTTGAATGCAAAAAAAACGTTTTCTGATATCGCCTATGATTTTCCGGTTACCGTCATGAGAAGGGGTGTCCCACCTAAAAAAAATTACCTAGTTCCCATACCGCCGAATGTGCCAATATCGCCGAATTGGCCAATATCACCGAAATTTTCTGGCAAAAAACTTTCGGCGATATTGCCCCGAATATTTATCTAGTTTTAACTACGGTGATATGACTTTAAACGAACGACGGAGTGTAAGAATAATATCCTTTTCCCAACGGAACTCTATCTCAAAAACGTTTACTACTTTATAGCGCGTGTTCGAATCCCACTTATGTTGTCTTACTGATTGTCTTGGGTATGATTATAGGAAAGGGTGCTTGATATTTGGACCGCTAAATTTGATCGGTCTGTAATAACTGAAGCAATCACTTTAGACAATCTTTAGACAATCTTAAGACAATCACTCAGATGACATCAGTGGGATTCGAACACGGGCTATAGAGATAAAAAAACGTTTTTGGGATGGAGTCCCGTTGGGAAAAGGATATTGATTACGGGGGCTCCTGGTTATTTTTTACTAGACTTTTAGTCAAAAATTGTATTTAATTGAGCTTTTGCAAACGACTAATCCGATTGAATTTTTAGATAGCTAAAACATAGCACAAATATCTAGTAAATAATTTAAGTTAAAAAATTGGTCCGAATCCGACGATTATTACAAATTTTTTTAGAAAAACAAGTAATTTAACAATTTCAGTAATCTCAGATAAAAGATAAAATAAATTGGTCCGATGAACCAATTTTTTTTTCACAAGATATTTCAGTTTGAGCTATCTAAGAATGTTATCGGATGAGTTGTTTTTTAAAGCCGAATTAAATAAAAAAATTTGCTTTAAAACTAGTAAAAAATGACCAGGAGCCCCCGTAATTGATATGCCATAATAAATCTTACTGAAACTGTTTTGTAAGATGATTTTTTAAGCAGGAAATAGAAAAATAAATTGAAGCTAAACTCAATTTTAGAGAAATGTCGGCCGAAGATCATATTTTTAATTTATTTCGTTTGAACTTGTCAAATTGTGAAGATTCTGATTCCGAATCAAAAAATGAGAATTTCATTGAAAATATTTTGCCCTGGTTGATGCAAGAAAATCGATGGAAACATATTATTGTCTGCCAACCATCTGGTTTTAACCGTGGTTCAGCAAAATTTCAATTTTTTCATAACTTATCGAATTTGATAGAAATATCAAAATTTCCAGAAGATGAAGTTGTTCTAAAATTGGCCATTGGAACTGCTGTAGCTTTTGAATCAGATGTTATAGCACTTCCTAATCAATACCCACATGCAAACGATAGGTTACGGGTGTATTTTATGAATAATTTTGCAATTTTTTAGTTTGAAAAACAAATTTTCTAATTTTTTCAAAAATTTGACTGATAACAAACTTTTTTAGAGCTGCGCATAAGGAAGTTTTTTATACGTGCGGCGGATTTCACTTTTTACCACTTTGTCATTATGAAAATAGTAAGTAATAAAACTTAATTTTGGAATTTTATTTTTCAGCCATTAGTCTTAGAATTTCTCCTAGTTTCGTATGATAGCCATATTGGGTCGTTTCCGGTCATTTAAAAATCTCGAATTTTAAAAAAATTTCGAAAATTAAAAAAAAAATTGGCCGGACATCCGTTGGAAAATCAAACAATTTTGGTCATTTATTTATCCCTTGGCTGTTGGGTGCCGAAATCCGTTTGTGATTATCTCGTTCCGTTCTCAAATGGCAGGGGAAAAACTGGGGGGGGGGTCCTAAAAAAAAAGTTACATTAGCTTTTTGAGTTTCCAATTGAATGAAAAAAACCGTTATGTGATATCTCATACAGTTCGTCTGTAGTGAAAAGTGAAATCTGTCGCACCTATGAAAAAAAATACCTAAGTCATGCAAACATTTTGCTTGAATTTGTTTGTCTGTCGGGCGCTTTTTTTCAATTTCTTGAAGCATATTTCGCCTGTAAAGACAAAACAGAAGATTTTCACATTCTCAAAATTAAACATGTCCTTATACAGATTTTCTAAAAATGAAGACGTTTTTTCGTCCACAAAAAAACGCGTTCAAAATCTTTGTTGTTTTTAACACGTTTTTTTCGTCCACCCGGCGGAAGAAAGAAAACGTAGTTAACGAGAAAACGCAGGCTGTAGACAAATACGAAACTAATGTCGGTAATTGACGTTGAAATTTGGCATGATTCGAGGCTATTTTTGTGCACATAATACGACTACTAGTACGATCTGACATTTTTTGTTATTTGACACCTCCCAGGGGTCACATTACAGTTAGTGCATGTTTCAACTTGTTAAACTGTAAATATACCAACCTAGTTTTTCAATAAAGAATTTTGTCATTCACGCTTCCCAAGAGGTGAAAATGCATTTTTTTCCTTTTTTTCGATAATTTTTCAGAGGTGTTTATTTCCAAAAAAATGCCTAAATATTAATGATAAAAACTCGTAGTAGATGCCAAATAATCTTGATTTTACACAAATTACCTTTTAAATCCGTTTTTCGATTTATTTTTGGTCTCGGGTCTTTTTACCCGCATTTTTAGTTTTGGCTTTTTTAGGAGCTAAGGTGTCTTCAAATTAATCAGATCATGTTTAAACAATAGGTGATCTGAAAATGCATGTAATGTGAAAAAAAGAAAGTTCGAAAATTTATGATTTATTTGAATTCTATAAGATAAAATTTTCCCGGATTTTTGTATTTTGGGTTTTTCGACCGAAAATATTGCAAATATAGAATTGGCTTCTAAGACTTTTTTGATCAGTAGCGTAAGACCTTTATTTTGATTCTATTTGAAGATATTTCAAGAGGAAAATTTTTTTTAAATTCGGAAAAAATCACTTCCGGTCTGACAAATATCAAATTTTCAAAATCAATTCAATATCAAAATTATTCAATATCAAAATATCAGACAAGAAAAAAATAAAATAAATTGCACAGGAATTTAAGGACATACTTTTCTAACTTTTTGGTAAAGTTTGATGAAAATTCATATAACAGTCAAAAAATAAACAAGTTTTTAAAACATAATTTGGTTTAAAACACAGTATTTTTTATTTCTAGAACAGCTTTAGCCTTAACAGGTCAACCTAAAACGTTTTTTAACCAAATGCTCAAACGTCGATGGTCACTTGTAATCCCGAAAATTCATGTTTTTCTGATAAACCGTCTTCTAGAAAATGCTGATAAACCACTTTTTCATTGCGGGAAAAAGAACCCCCGACCTTATTTTTGTCGCTCAATTTTAATTCAGATTTTTCTAGGCAATTTCATTTAATAAGGTTGTAAAGACTTCAAAGATAATATTTGACATTTTTGAAACTATTTTTTTTTAGTTATGTATTCTGCCATAACTAGGTACCGTCAGCTGGGGACTCGATTTTTTGAAAAGATACCCAATTTNAATCAATATCAGGAAAACCGAAAATAATCTTTAAAAATTTCAAAAATGACCACAAGTGCCGCTAGAGAGCAACTTATCAAAATTTTAGCCTTTTTTCAAAGTTAACAATTTTCAACGAAATTTCGTTTCTAGGGTGAATCGATATCAGGAAAACCGAAAATGACGTTCAAAAATGAACACAAGTGCCGCTAGGGAGCAATTTATCAAAATTTTAGCATTTTTTCAAAGCCAACAATTTTCAAAGAAATTTTGTTTCTAGGGTAAATCGATATCAGGGAAACCGAAAATGACCCTTTAAAATTTTAAAAATGACCACAAGTGCCGCTAGAGAGCAACTTATCAAAATTTTAGGATTTTTTCAAAGTTAACAATTTTCAACGAAATTTCGTTTCTGGGGTAAATTGATATCAGGGAAACCGAAAATGACCTTCAAAAATGACCACAAGTGCCCCCCAGCTGACGGTCCCTAGCCATAACCAACCAGTTATTTCAAAAATTCAAATTGTTAAACAATTACCCATTTTGTCTTATTTCGTGAGCTCGAGTAAAAATTTTCGAAATTTTATAAGTACATGTATATTTAAAATGAAAACAGCCTGATTACAGAATCAAAAATCCTGAATGTTCCGAAACTTTCAATTATTTGCGCGGATGTTATAAATTTGGACTTTTTCACGATAATTTTGAAAAATTAACTTCTTGGCACATGCGTTATATCGCTGGATCATGGAGTAATATCCAAGAACTAGATTGGGTGAGAGGATTGGTACTCAACAAAATGACAAAAGACCAAAAAGAAGTAAATTTTGGAAATATTGGAAAAAAACAATTTATAGATTACACTCCTATGGTTAGTACAGAATTTATAAAATGCAACTTTTAATTGGTCAATAATCTGGTGAGGCAATTATATTCAAATTGGATAGGTCTTCGCAAAGCTTCAGGATGACGGGAAAGAAAAAAATATTTCAAAAATTTGAACGCCTGGAACAACTTTTTTCACTCCTAAATTTTTTTCAACGTCAATTTGTTTCAATATTTTTTCAAATTCAGTTTCTGTTGGAAATTAAAAAATATGCTTTGTTTTCTAACGTTGCCTAAATAGCCGTGGCTCAGTACCACTTTTTTTAACCCCCGAAAGCTATCTTTAACATCATCCGCCTACGTGTAATGATACCTCTTTTGAGCGAACAACAATTAGGGGACGTAATTTTTTTTCAACTTATTTTTTTAAAATTAAATTATTTAGAGTAAATGTGGCGAAATAAGTATTCATGATCCCAAAGAATTTTATGAAGATAAGCCAGTCACCCTGCAGCTTCTTAAAGAATATGGAGGTGTATGTGGTGGAGTTTCAAAATTCACATCATCTGCTTGTCAAAGGTATTAAATAGCGATAAGGGTCCTATACATACCGAACTGACTCCAAATGTATTTTTTCTTAATTTCCAACTTTTACGGAATTTGAGGACAATTATTTTGTCGACTTATTTATTTTTTGACGAATTATTTTGTAGTCATTATTTCAGTTAATTTATAAGTGACAATTATTTTTTATATTTTTAATAGAAAAACTACATTTTTTATTTAAGCTTTCGATTTTTTTCAAATCATCTTCAGAATGTGCGAATAAAGTAAAATATTTTTTGAGATTATTACTATAATAATATATCTCGAAAACCCCTTTACAATTATTTTTTAACCAATTATTTTTAATTAATTTTTGTGTTTTTTTTTAATCTATTTTCTTATCAATGTGTGTTCATCTATTCTTTTGACTCACTAATTTTTTAAAGAATCGTTCTTTAGTATTTTTTTCACTAATTTTTTGACTAATTTTTGTCTATTGTTTTTTTGTTAATTCGATTATTTTTTTTACAAAACATTTCAGGAGATTTTGCGTGTGATTCGAAATAATAAAAAAAAAAATTTGGTGAAACATCCGGAATTTTATTTTACGAAAAGTTAAATAAAATTTTTCGAAAATAACGGCAATATCGATTACGGGGGGCTCCTGGTCATTTTTACTAGATTCTTAGCCCAAAATTTTATTAAATTCAGCTTCTGCAAACGACTCATCCGATTGAATTCTTAGATAGCTAAAACAGAGCACAAATAATTTTTAAAAGACGAATTAAATAAAAAATTCGGCTTCAAAATGACCAGGAGCCCCCGTAATTGATATATATCATATATAATATATGATTAACTGACGTTTCTAAGATTTTTAAAGTAAAAATTTTTTGAACGAAAAACGTAAATGTAAACTTGTCATCAATCAAAAATGTCAAAATTTTTTTTAATCTTTATATAAATTTAATAAATTTTTTTTTATATTATATTTTTTAAGTTTTGGAATACCTGCAATGCCTATTGCTCAGCCTGGCCATTGTGCTCATATTTGGTTAAATCTGGAGAAGGAAGATTTTCGTTGGGAACTTGGGAATGATTGTGGGGGTTTGGGAAATGGGACGAGACACGATGGGATAGAACTAAGATATGCAGAATTAACAAATCACGTTTGGTCCGTTTTTATAATAGAAAATGCAACCAAGGATTTTGAGGCATTTGTAAGAAGCGAAATTTTACTTCAAAAAGCACTACAAGAAACAGGTAACAATACGCTAGATAATTTTAAAGTTAATAAAAGCAAAATGTATAAGAAAGATGTAAGAGAACTGCAAAAAGATATCAAGACTTTAGTCAAGCTTTTTCAAATTTGACATCTTACAAGTCTTAATGACCTATGTTTTTTATATAAACATTATGGTGCCTGATATTATGCTTTGTGCTTGATAAATTAAAAGTAAATTATGACGATATACTAATTATAAACTATCTGACTAAAAAAATAATATTTATCAAATAAGTTATTTGAAATAACGGTTTTAAATTTCGAAATTTTTGACCGTCTTTTATTTTTTGATTAAAAAGGATTCCAAAAATCATAAAAATTTGGGACTTATTTTAAATTTTTATAACGCAAAACGCTCAATTATATTTTTTGCAATTTCACGATAAAAGTTCATTATTAAAGTGCTTCATAATACCTGATTTAAAAACCAAAAAAGTCATATTTCAAATTCTCAAACAAAATTACTGTCGTATCTGTCTCTAGCGCTATTATTCGATTTTTTAGAGCATTTTTAGTGAAATTTTTCTCAAATGGACAAAACGGCACGTTTTCAGGTAACAATACGCTAGATAATTATTAAGTTAATAGAAGCAAAATGGTCCGAATGCATCTACTCAAAATTTTCGGGTCATTTTCGTCTGAAAGCATACATGTCTGAGATCAAGTTTAATTTTAATAATTTATGGATTAAAAATTTTTTTGTGCACACAGGGTTAAACTGTACAATACTAATAGAAAAGATATATCTAACTAAATTAGACTAAAGCTTGTTCAATTTGACATGTTTCAAGCCTTAATGAACTTTGTTTTCTATATAAACATTATGGTGCCTGATATTTTGCTTTGTGCTTGATAAATTAAAAGTAAATTGTGACGATATACTAATTATGAACTATCTAAGTAATAATACTGTCGTATTTGTCTAAGCGGACGTTTGTCTAAGCGGACGTTTTAGTGTCTTTTTGCGTTTTTTGGGCGAAAACCTACGCATTTTTTCAAATTTCAAAATTTATTTACGTCTAAGCGGACGTTTTTTTACATAGTCTTTTACACGATTTCATTTAGAAATTCATATCAAAAACCATAATAATATAGAGATAAATTCTCAAACTTTTTTTAATGGTATATTTTCGCAATTTTTAATGGATATTTTTGCAATTTTTGATGAAAATTATCAGCTGTTTTGGACGTTTAGGCTCTATTTCCGATGGACTTTTGGCTCGGAAGATGAAAATAGGGATGGAAGACCTTAAGGACAATTCAGGATAGGATTTATGATGTGTCTTGTATATTTTTAGATTATAGGTTTTAGGTAGATTATAGGTTAGTATTTCCAAGAATTATGCGATTTATTGGTCGAATCTTGTTCACCGGTCTACTCGTTTGTATGAATTCACAA
>SCLH01000507.1:384562-430526 GCA_004367855.1 Oikopleura vanhoeffeni
GTGATTCTGAAGCCAAATCAAAGAATTTTTCCAAAAACTCAACAAGGCGGTCTGCTCACGTTCTGTACGGTTAATTCAAATTATGAATCATTGTTGTACTTTAAAAACTCAGGAAAGAGATACATTTTGACAAAATTTTTTTTTCAAAATGTATCTCCTCCCTTAGTTTTTAAAAATACAACAATGATTCATGATTTGAATTAACCGTACAGAACGTGAGCAGACCGCCAAGTTAAGTTTTTGGAAAAAATCTTTGATTTGGCTTCAGAATCACCAATAACAGTATTTTGACCCTATGTTAACTAGAGCAAAATACAGTTTTTTGGTGATTCTGAAGCCAAATNTCCAAAAACTCAACTTGGCGGTCTGCTCACGTTCTGTCCGGTTAATTTAAAACATGAATCATTGTTGAACCTTGAAAACTCAGGGAGGAGATACATTTTGACAAAAAAAAATTTCAAAATGTATCTCCTCCCTTAGTTTTTAAAGAACAACAATGATTCATGATTTGAATTAACCGTACAGAACGTGAGCAGACCGCCAATGTAAGTTTTTGAAAAAAATCTTTGATTTTGCTTCAGACTCACCAAAAACAGTATTTTGACCCTATATTAACCAGAGCAAAATACAGTTTTTTGGTGATTCTGAAGCCAAATTAAAGAATTTGTCCAAAANAAAGAAAATGTTAGACAGAATTTCTACAAAAACTTGAGCTCAGAGTCAACAAAAGTACTTAAAATCTTCAAAAGCGATAAATTTGGAAAAAAGACATTAAATATTATCAAATGCCAATGAACAGAAAAGTTGACGATAAATGTACAGAGATCGTAATCAATATTAAAAACAAGATTATTTTTTGAGAATTTTTACAAAAACGAGTAATACAGTAATTCGTTTCAGATCATTATATACTGAGTCATTAATTATAATAAATCCATATTTTTTCATAAATAAATTTAAAGAGTAACGTTTGATTTACCATTTTCAGCTTTTATTAATGTTCGATTTACAACTGTGTACACTTTCAAGCTCTCAGTATATATAATGCGCAAAAGTAAATAATAGCTTTTGAGGCGTGATTAATTAACATTAAGTAAACAGAATTAAATTATGTTCATCAAGTATTAATTACTTTTGCAATCATTAGGTTTTTTGAAGAAGCCGATTATTTTTCTAACTGCGATTGCTTTTTTTTTAATTTTTTAACAATTTTTGTATAAATAGCATTTTATATTGGAGTTTTGGTACCTTAATTTTATATATTTGTGTGAACCGGAATTGAATCGAATTTGCAGGTGGTTTGTGATTTCACGCTGCATATTGAAGTGTAATTTCCCATTAAGACGGAGGAAATTAAGTGACACTTAGAATACCTCTTAATATCTACCAAGTGGAAATGGCACATATTATACCAAAAACCCCAATTATTCTTGCTTCCTAAAACTTTAAAAGTAATGAAAAAATGAACTATTTAATTCAGAACACCTACGGAATTATGTTTTTTGTAAAATTCGGAAAGCTTAAGGGCGACGGGAAAACAGCTCTAGGTTAGACGTTTTTATAGGCGTTCGAAATGACGTCATATGTCAAACATTTTTTTGATTTTATAAGGAGTTTCACAATAGGTTCAAATTAAGTGAATCTCCAAAATACGTAGGATTTAATACTTCACCAAACACAATCAAATAAAGCTGACAAGAGTAAATTTGGGAAATTCAATCATGAAAATGACGTCATTCATGACGCCCACAAAGTAATTTGTAATATAAATCTTTAAAAAATTCGGCGATATTAGGACTGGAAGTATTTTATCTAAAATCGTGAAATTGCGTAGGTTTTTTTCGGCAAATTCGGCGATATCGGCCCCTGTTTAAATTAAAGAATAATCGTGGCAGATTTGTCCGCTGAGTGTTTTTTTAGATATACCGAAAGCAATTTAACTTTGACTCATAGACTATGAGTTTAAGTTTTATTACTATCAATCCCAATTTTGATTAGGATTAGCAAAAAGTATATTTGGATTTGATAACCTGTCAAAATTACAGTATTTAGCGTGATTATGGGATTATATTAATTGATTAGTACTAATAAAACGTTAATTCAAAATTAATTTATTTTTTACAGCCAATCGTTATATACCAGGCTAAGAAATGTGAAATTAATTTAGTATTTACGTTTTATTAGTATCAATAAATCAATATAATTCCATAATTACGAAAAGTAAGTACTGTAATTTTGACAGCTTAACACATAAAAAATGCTTTTTACTCATTAGCGCTAGTAGACGAGTAAACTTTTTTGCTGGAAAGCCTAATTTTAAAGTTCCTGGAGTACTTATAATATTACAATGCAGTTAAACTGGCTTTTAAAAAGCAGGTTTTTCTTGGGTAAGTTATCTCACCAACCAATGACCGAGTCTGATTTTTATAGCCTTTTGATGAAGTTAAAAATCATGTCCTAATTAAGGGGTTGGCATAAACCCGGCATCCTGGAGTCAATATAACGAAAATAGTAAGTCAGTATATTTTTTCATGCTTATTATAGTTAGCTGACCCGATTTAAATATATTTCAGCTTCATAAAATTATTTTTATCCATTCTAGGAAATATTTAAGTTCGGGTTTTTATCTTTGAAATCGTAAAAATTTGATAAAAAATCGGAGCATTATGAAAATTTTCCGCATTTTTTGTCAAAATTTTTTTTTGTTTTAATGAAATCTGTTGGTAAAAAACAAAAAAAACGCCACTTTAACTTTTTTCATGGATTCCTACATATTTTCTGACCGCTGTTTGAAAAATCATAAAATTTTCATTTTTTATTGACTTTTTTAGAAAAATTATGAAAATTTTCCCCAAATCAAGTCCAAAATTTTTTATTGGTAGTTTTTTGAACTCTCCATAAAAAATCAGGCAGAATCATNTGTTGATGAAATTTTTAACACTTGACTGTGCACTCGATAAGTGCCATTCTGCACTGAACCTTTAAAAATTTTATGGTTGTGAAAAATTCCCAATAAAATGGTGGGTGTAATAGGCGCCATTTTGTTTAATTGTATTTGGGTTTTTGAGGCACAAATTATATTTGTTTTTGCTATATTAAAATAGTATAATTTGGCAAAATTTTCTGAGAGCCCGTTTTTGCCAAATTACTTTTGTTTCTCTTTTTTGTGTCAACTTTTCGTTCTAAAAAATATTTCTGTTTTCACTCATTACCTGAAGATGAATGATAAATTCGAAACGTTGTAAAAATACTATTTTAATATAGCAAAAACAAATATTTTGTTTAATAGTCAGGACATTTTATAATATCAAAACGCAATTTAAGGGTATCCCTGCTCCTACATTTTCTGCAGTTATTATGTCATAAAAATGCACCGAATCAATTTGTTATTTGAACGAATAAAACAATCCAAATGATAAGAAAAAAACTTTGCGTTTTTTCGATTTTTTTCTAAGTATTTTTCTCAAAATTATGTTCAAAAATAACGTTTGTGTCAATTTGACCACTAAAACTTCAAAATATCGGGTTGACGTAAGCCAACTTTCTCTTCAGTGTTTCCTCAGCTTTCTTTTGAGGCTACTTTCGAAAAAATCTAAGCACATTTTTTTTCGGAAATTTTTTCACGTGACCTTAAAAAATTCATATTTTGAGTTTGGGGTCGAAATTAAAAAAAACGGCTCCACAGAAGTTTTAATTTGTTCTGAGCTTCCTTTTGCGTAAATTTGGGTGAATTTTGAAATCTAACCTCAGAGGAGATAGAATTTCCGATGGAAAATCTCAAAATAACGATGGTCTATCGCATATTCTAGAAAAAATAAAGCACTTATCGACAAAAATGCTTCCACAGAAGTTTTGTATATTAATTATACAGGTTATGTCAAAATTTAGGTTTATTTCAAAATAGAACATCAGAGGAGATAGAATTTCCGTTTTGGCTTAGGTCTCCCTGTTTCGCTAATCTGTCTGGGAGTATATTCATGCAAAAAAGTTTTGACACATTTCTGACGCAAACTGAAGGCTAGTTCTACAAACTGGCTAATCTAAATTATACCCTGTTTGGCTAATATTTTATCGAGAATATGTCAAATTAGGAGCAGCGATACCCTTAATTTTTAACTCAATTTTTCAATTTTTAACTCAAAAAAAGCTGTTTTTCTCTACCTTTTGCCCATTTTTACCCCTTTTGATGAAAAAAATGTCTGAAGTTTATTGATATCGTCTTTAAAAAAAATTCTATAGTCGGGTTAAGTTGGAAATTGATGCACAGTAAAAGTGTTTTTTGTATTTTAACACTAGTTAGTAGTTTAGAAAATAAAAAATGTAAACGTTGTAAGAAGAACCACTTATGAAGATAAAAAAAAATCCACATTTTTTCTTTCATATTGCTCTGAAAAAATGTACCAATCTGCTGGACTTATGCCACCCCCTTAACATTGTCCTTTCCACTTTAATTAATTTTCGTTAGTATTCTTCGATTTTTCGCAGCATAATCGACCTTCAAAAATCGATTTTTTTTGCGCTTTTTATTTATTTAATTTTTTCAAAGGATTTTTGTTTTATAATAAGAAATATCCACGCTTATCAAGCGCTCATTGGTCAACCTTTTGCCCTACTTTTCTCAAGATGACTCATTACTCCATAAATAATACCCTATACCAAATGACACCGATATTATGGTACTAAGTAGTAGTGATGACTTGTCTCTTTATTTTCAGATTTTCGGCAAAATAAGTAGCCAAAAACTGCGTATTTTTGGACTCCCATGTTGATCCCGTTTAGGGTTAAGGGAACTTGGGAGTTAGAAAATAAACTTGATTGGGATGGGACTACGAACTGAAAAATTTCGAGTATTATTTATCGATCCCTATATTCTTCTGTCCCGACTATGCACTTTTGCGCGCCTCCACACCCATCGCTTAACTAAGGCAAGCTAATCAGAGGCGCGGATTCAAAAATGTGCTGTGACAAACACATTTAGGCATCGTTATATAAATATACAAGCATATTTGATAACTAAATTTTCATGTTTTTTCTGTATTATCATAAAAAATTGAAACTGACAAAAATCAAGACATAGTTGATATCTAGATCACGAAATAAATGTAAAAAAAAACTGAAAAAGATTTTCATTTGGCAAATTATNCGCGTAATTCCAAAGAAAATATCGGATATCCCCGCATCCAAAAAGTAGTGACTTTCACGCTTTTTCTCTTTAGCATGCGATTGCACAGCTTAATATATCGAACGTTTTAGTCTTTACATTTCAAACACATTTTTGATTTTTAAGAAGATTTCAATGGACAAGTATTAAAATCAATCTAAAGGATTCTTGACGAAAATCAGTTCGCTGCTAAAGCTTCTTAATTAACTTCATTATTGAATGAAACATCTCAAGAATACCGCAAACCTTTCTTGTTGGCACCAACTTGACAGTAAAGGCCAAAAATCCGATATTTTTTGTCTTTTCAGTAAACATATTTTTTTTATAAAAATTGATTTTTAATGTTTATACGAGCGATTTAGACAAAAAGTAAATTAGAAAACAAATTTTGTTGAACAATTTTGTCCAACGAAAATTGACAAAACGAATATTGTTTTTTGAAAAAGGCTCAATTTCAATATTTTTGCATTACGCGTAATTTGATTGAAAGACAGAGATTAGGGCATGTTTGGAAGATTTTTTTTTCATTTTCAAAAATTGAATTTGTGGCCTTTTTTACTTTTTGGCTTTTTACTGGCAAAATTTGTTAATGGATATTTTTATTGTGGAATTAAAAATACTCGCGGAGGGGACACACATTTTCATGAATAAAAATCTAGTTTAAGAAACATCAAATGTCTTGACGAATAGTGAGGAATGGTCACACGATATTTTTGGATAAATTCTGGGTCTTAATGATGGAATTGGTGTTCATATTTTTGGAATAATTTTGGTCCTCCGACATTAATTTCTTAATACTTGGGATGCGATTTTCTTTTCATTTTTTGAAATCGAGGGTGCATTTACAATAATTCGGGTCAGTTTTCCATTAATTTTCAAACAATGGAGAGTGCAGTTCTCAAATTTTTCTTGAAATTTCATTTCAAAAATTCTGGGTAATCGCGGCAATTTCCAAAGTTTCTAGAAATATTTTGGACGATTTGCTTTTAATTTTTCAATTGGGAGTCAATTCCTTTATTTTCGGAGATTGAGCTCGTTTACTTTCAATTTCTCTAAAATTAGGTCGAATTTCCTTTGAATTTTTCGCAAGACGGGAATTCATAATTGAGCTCAATTTTCTTATTTTTTTTTCTAAATATTAGGCAGTTTTCCCTGAATAAAATTTATATCTTTCCCAAGACAAATTGATTTGATGTTTCATTTGTTTAGCCACCAACCCGTTAAAACCTTAGGCATCACCGGGTGGAATTCTAACCGCTAAAATTATCATTTTGCGACAAATTAATCTCAAAAGCAAGGTAAAAAACTTGCCAAAATCTCTGGTAATCTTTTTGCTGATGCAGGTGTCATTTTTGCAATGATTTTGGTGCTGGCAAAGTGCGTCCCGCAATTACATGCGAACTAGTGGCTTCTTCGAGGTGTTGAATAATTTTCCAAAATTAAAAAATTAATTGCGGTTTGAACCTACTCTTGCACCCACTTTTTGACGAAAAAACATTTGAAATATATTTTTTTGTATAATCGAGCCAATTATATACTAACAGTCATCTTTGAGGAATATCCGGGAGACCACAAATATTTTTGTTACAAACCAGATGGACAAACATGCAATCGAGTTTTAAACCGCATATTAACATGGTGTTTTTAACGTTCTAAAATCTTTATTTGGGAGGATGTTTACATGCATTTCTAAGAGACCCTGTGGGGCTTTGTATACCGAATATATCTTTGGAAAAAGTGCTCAGAAATAATATCTGATCACCTGAAATATTTCAAGTCCTAAAGAGCTGAATTTCGAGAAAAAAATGGTGCAAACAATTTTTTATTTTCCAGGGGTTTTTGGTACACACATGTACGCGTTTTCAAAATTGTCGACATAATTAGAGAAAAAAGTCTTTAAAAAAAATTTTCAAGTATTTTTTTCTCAAAATTTTTTTTTTCCTCGATTTACTGTTGAAAACTTCAACACTTTTGGATTTAAGTTTTCTTTATTTTGAGTGAAGGAACTTTATAGTTTGTGTTAGGCAAATTGACTATTTTCTTGGAAATTGTACGGAAATTATATCGACTGTTTTTGCCGAGAAATTTCGGCGTATTGGATTAGAATAACTTTTTTTGTTCAAAATAATAAAAAGGGTCAGGTGTTCGAAATTGACGTCATATGTCAAACATTTTTTTATTTTTAAAGGGTTTCAATGTTCGATCAATTAATCACCAAGATGGCGTGGATTTAATACTGCGACCAAACGCAATCAATTTAAAGGTTGAAAAGAGTAAATTTGGGGAATTCAATCATGAAGAATGACGCCAACAAAGTAATTTAAATTAAATATTCAAATTTCGGTATTGGCACATTCGGCGATATTTGGTCATGGTGTATAATTCAGGCTAAGATCGGTTGCGTACGATGTTTTTAAGCATATTGGCAAACTTCGGCGATATAGATATTCTTAGGCTCCCCTGTAATAAATTATTTATTTGTTTGGTTTGTAATCAATTAATTTCAGTTACATTTTTGAATTATGCAAATTCTTATCTTCTATTTAATAATTTATTTGAATAAATTTTTTTCAAAACAAAACGCTTGTAGCCCGACTGGCGGTAAAGGACAAAAACTGCTCTTAAATGATGTCGGAATTTTCTTGGTGCATGTTTTGATGACTATTATATGATAATGGCATAAACATGCACAGCAAAGTTTGAGTTATCTTTAAGCAGTTTTTGCTTTTAAGCGCCCAATTGTACCAGCGGCTAAAGCGTTTTTGTTCGGATAACTTGTATCATACTTTTTATTTGATAAGTCAGAATGTTTGATATTTTACTTGATAGTTTATCGATTATGATGCCGGCGTAACATAAATATCTTAATTTGGCCTTGTTAACGAAATAGGGAATAAGATATTTATGTTACCGGGGCATCATATCGATATAGTATAGGGAAATTCTGGAACTTTCATAGATAATTTCGTGGAAACTAAAAAAAGTTTGTTATAATAAGTCCCTACTGATGACATCATAATTGGCCGCGAAAAAACTTATTTTTCAAACAAAAGTTTTATTGGTGAAATCCTATAGAACGTGGGGCCTTACCACCGGGATTTCAAGCACTTTCCGATTTTGGTAAATGGTTTTTCAAAAATTGCATCATTATTTCAATCATAAATTCAGTATTTTTCTGAACTCCAATATTTTTCTTGTTTGGTCGTGCCATACATATTTTTTTTGCTTTCGAAATAGTAAAATATTCCTCAGGTGTTTTTACAAATACTTAAAATCACAGCCTATCAACGTCATACTTTCTGTCTAAAACCTGTAATCAAATCATATTTGCTGATTAAATATTCTAAAAAAGTAAAATTAAATTAAGTTCGCGCATCTAACTGAACAAATTGAGTTTTGGGGCTTTCCCTCGGCGGGCTATCAAACGACCTTACAAAGTTAATTTTATATTTTAACAGAAAAAGTAACATATTTTTTCCCGCTTTTTGTACCTAAATTACAAACAAAATTATAGCCGAATCGAAGCCCAGAAAAAATATGGAACCGACAAAGAAAATCTCGATTCCAGGACCTTTTTGTATGATACGTCAAAATGTTAATTAAATATCTGGCGGTTTACGTGAAATATAGTTTACCATTGAAGCATTAACAGCCAAAATATTGTGACAAAATCAAAGTTGATCAGTATCAAGATTTGGCCATTATTCTTTAATTTTTATTACCATTTTTAATTATTCAATTTAATTATGATATAAAAACGGTAGTGACCGCGGGGTTTTATCTCGAAAATTATATTGTAGAACTTGATTTGAGTGGCTTTCAAAGAAATTTCGTTTAGATTACTTTCCCGAAATTAAAACAAGAACATTGGCTCACATAAAACAACCTCTATATTTATTCCTTGCAATGGATTGTTAAATTTACTCTTGTTATGCAGCTTAATTTTATATAATATTTACAGTTAAAAATCTCGAGTATCTCAAATTAAAATGGAAAATATCACACTATGTCTTGCATTTTTTGTCAGTTTCAATTTTTATGATAATACAGAAAAAACATGAAAATTTAGTTATCAAAACCATGCTTGTTATATTATATAAAATAATACTAGATGATAACTAAATTTTCATGTTTTTTCTGTATTATCATAAAAAATTGAAACTGACAAAAATCAAGACATAGTTGATATCTAGATCACGAAATAAATGTAAAAAAAAACTGAAAAAGATTTTCATTTGGCAAATTATTGAGGTTTTTTTGGCCAAATTTTTTTTAATTTTTAGGAAGTAAATCGATAACAAAATTTCTTGAAAGCAGCTCAAATCAAGTTTCTACAATATATATTTTCGAGATAAAGCCCCGTCGGTCACTACCTTAATTTATATACCTTAAAGGTAATATAAATTATATTTAAAAATGTAATAAAATTAAAATAATTTGCCAAATCTTGATATCTTGTCAATTCTTTGATTTTTGTCACTATATTTTTGGCTGTTAATCTTCAATGGTAAATCTATATTTCATCGTAAACCGCCAGTATATTTATATTACACATTTTGCGTATCATATCAAAGAAGGTNAGTATTATTTATATAAATATACAAGCATGTTTGATAACTAAATTTTCATGTTTTTTCTGTATTATCATAAAAAATTGAAACTGACAAAAATCAAGACATAGTTGATATCTAGATCACGAAATAAATGTAAAAAAAAACTGAAAAAGATTTTCATTTGGCAAATTATAGAGGTTTTTTTGGGCCAAATTTTTTTTTAATTTTCGGGAAGTAAATCGATAACGAAATTTCTTGAAAGCAGCTCAAATCAAGTTTCTACAATATATATTTTCGAGATAAAGCCCCGTCGGTCGGGTAATATAAATTATATTTAAAAATGTAATAAAATTAAAATAATTTGCCAAATCTTGATATCTTGACAATTCTTTGATTTTTGTCACTATATATTTTTGGCTGTTAATCTTCAATGGTAAATCTATATTTCATCGTAAACCGCCAGTATATTTATATTACACATTTTGCGTATCATATCAAAGAAGGTCCTGGAATCGATATTTATCTTTGTCGGTTTCCATATTTTTCTGGCTTGATTCGGCTATATTTTTGTTGTAATTTTTAGGTACAATAAAGCGGGAAAATATATGTACTTTTTTCTGTTAAAATATAAAATTAACTTTGTAAGTCGTTTGATAGCCCGCCGAGTGAAGCCCCAAACTCAATTTGTTCAGTTTAGATGCGCGAACTAATTTAATTTACTTTTTTAGAATATTTAATCAGCAAATATGATTTTATTACAGGTTTTTAGACAGAAAGTATACGTTGATTTAGGCTGTGATTTTTAAGTATTTGTAAAAAACCCTGATGGAAATTTTTACTATTCGAAAGCAAAAAATTATGTATTTGGCACGTTACCAAAAAAAGAAAATATATTGGGAGTTTCAGAAAAATACTGAATTTATGATTGTAAATAATTATGCAATTTTTGGAAAACCATTTTACCAAAATCGTGAAATTGCGTGAAAATCCGGTGGTATAGGCCCCACGTCTATAGGATTCACCAATAAAACTTTTGTTTGAAAAATTAAATTTTTTTCGGGAAATTATGCTGGGTCATCAGTAGGGACTTATTTATTAACAAACTTTTTTTATAGGTTTCCACGAAATTATCTATGAAAGTTCAGAAATTTCCTATACTATATCGATTATGATGCCCGGTTAACATAAATATCTTATTCCCTATTCTTTTAACAGGCAAATAAGATATTTATGTTACCCGGGCATCATAATCGATATAACTTATCAAGTAAAATATCAAAATTTCTGATCTTTATCAAATAAAAATTATTTGAATAAAGTTATCCGAACAAAAACGCTTTAGCGCTGGTACAATTTGGCGCTAAAGAGCAAAAACTGCTTAAATGATAACTCAAACTTTCTTGTGCATGTTTTTATGCATTATTCAGTATAAGTCATACAATAACATGCACAAGAAAATTCCTGACATCATTTAAGCAGTTTTTGTTCTTTACCGGCGCTACAAGCGTTTTTGTTTGAAAAAATGTATTCAAATAAATTATTAAATAGAGATAAGAAATTTTGATATATCAAAAATGTAACTGAAAATTAATTGATCACAAACCAAACAAATAAATAAATTTTATACAGGGGGAGCCCTATATGATATATAGGCTATATCGCCGAATTTGCCAATATCGCTTAAAAAATCTACGCAATTTCACGATTCTTAGCTAATATACTACCAGTACCAATATCGCCGAATGTGCCAATATCGCCGAAATCTTTGATATTTATATTTCAAATTACTTTGTTGGCGTCATTCTCATGATTGAATTTCCCAAATTTACTCTTTTCAACTTAAATTTGATTGCGTTTGGTCGAGTATTAAATCCTACGCATTTTGGTGATTAACTTGATTCGAATCTATTGTGAAACTCCTTTAAAAATAAAAAAAATGTTTGACATATGACGTCATTTCGAACACCTACGCCTTTTTATTTTTTTGAACAAAAAAGTTATTTCTATTCCAATATCGCCGAAATTTCTTGGCAAAAAACTTTCAGCGATATATTGGCCCCCTGTAAACTTTAATTTCAAGGAAAAATAGGCTCGCACAATTTGGCGCTAACGAGCAAAAACTGTATAAATTTGATTTTTTTCACCTTCACATCAAAATAAAGAAAACTTCAATCCAAAATTTTGAAGTTTTCAACAGTAAATTCGAGGAAAAAAAAATTTTAGAAGAAAATTACTGAAAATTTTTTTAAAGACTTTTTTTTCTCTAATTATCAACAATTTGAAAAGCGTACATGTGTGTACCAAAAACCGGAAAATAAAAATTGTTTTGCACCATTTTTTTCGAAATTTTCAGCTCTTTAGGACCTTGAAATATCAGGTCGATCAGATGATTATTTCTGAGCACTTTTTCTCAAAATGTATATTATTTGGTATACAAAGCCCCACAGGTGTCTTTAGAAATTCGATGTAAAATTCTCCCAAAATAAGATTTTAGAACGTAAAACACCATTTGTTATATTATGGTTTAAAAGCTCGATTTGCATTTTGTCCATCTGGTTTTGTACAAAATCATTTGTGGTCATGTCCGCGGATATTCCTCAAAATGACTGTTTAGTTTATATATGGCTCGATTATACAAAAAAATATATTTCAAATGTTTTTTGGTCAAAAAGTGGGTTCAAAGAGTAGGTTCAAACCGCAATTTAATTTTTTTCAATTTTGGAAAAAAGTTTTCACACCTCGAAGAAGCCACTAGTCGCATGTAATGCGGTACGGGGCACTTTTCCGAGCACCAAAATCATTCAAAATATGACACCTGCATCAGCAAAAAATTACCAGAGATTTTGGCAAGTTTTTTACCTGCTTTTGGAGATTAATTGTCGTCAAAATGATATTTTTAGCGGTTAGAATTCCACCCGGTTGATGCTTAAGTTTTTACGGTTGTGGCTAAACAAAATGAAACATCAAAGTTCAATTTGTCTTGAAAATAATAAATTTTATTCAGGGAAACTGCCTTAATTTTAAGAAAAAAAAATAAGAAAATTGAGCTCAATTATGACTTCCGTCTTCGAAAATTAAAGGAAATTGACCTTAATTTTAGAAAATTGAAGTAAATCGAGCTCAATCTTCGAAAATTAAAGGAATTTGACTCCAATTTTGAAAAATTAAAGCAAATTGTCCAAAATTTCAGAAACTTTTGGAAATTGCCATCGATTACCCAGAATTTTTGAAAATTGAATTTCAGAAAAATTTTGAGAACTGACCTCCATTTTTGAAAATTAATGGAAACTGACCCGAATTATTGTAAATTGACCTCGATTTCAAAAATGAAAGAAAATCGACATCAATTTTAAGAAATTAATGTGATACCAAAATTATTCAAAATATGACACAATTTCCATCATTAAGACCCAGAATTATCAAAAATATCGTGTGTACCAGTTCCTCACTATCGTCAAGACATTTGATGTTTCTTAAACAAGATTTTTATTCAGTCTAAATGTGTGTCCCCGAGTATTTTTAATTTCACAATAAAAATATCCATAAACAAAAGTTTGCCAGTAAAAAGCCAAATAGTAAAAGGCCACAAATTTCAATTTTTGAAAATAAAAAAAAATTCTTCCAAAACATCTGATATTCTTGTCTACAATCAAATTACGCGTTATTCAAAAAATATTGAAATTACATTGTAGCTTTTTTTCAAAAAACAATATTCGTTTTGTCAATTTTCTTGAGAAATTTTCAACAAAATTTTTTTTTCTAATTCACTTTTTTGTTCTAAATTTCGCTCGATTTACATTAAAATCATATTTTTATAAAAAAATATTTTACTGAAAAGACATAAAATATCGATTTTGTGGCCTTTTACTGCCAAGTTGGTGCCAACCCTAAGAAAGTTTGCCGGTATTCTTGAGATGTTTCATCAATAATGAATTTAATAAGAGCTTTAGCAGCGAACTGATTTTTCGTCAGAATCCTTTTAGATTGATTTTAATACTTGTCCATGAAATTCTTCTAAAATCAAAAAATGTGTTTGAAATTAAAAGCTAAAACGTCGATATATTTCAAAGGTGTGCAATCGCATCGCGAGAAAAAAGGCGTGAAAGTCACTACGTTTTTTAGGCGGGGATATCCGATATTTTCTTTGAATTACGGGACTGAAATCCCTGGAATTACCCGGGGATTTAGAAATTAATTATAAATTATTTTCTCCCGCTAGTTAAAGTCCCGGATACCCACATCTGGTGAAGCGGGATTATGGATGTGAGAATATTATAGGAGTTTTGGGATATCCGATGTCGAAAATTGACGAGAAATATTTTATTGGAGGTGTTTGATTCATAATTAGCAAGTTATTCTGGATATGGCCGTTTGTAATCGCAGATATGATTATTGACAAGAATTTTGGGATTTTTAGTCTGCAAAAATTAAAAAACAGCTATTTTTATATTAGCCCTGACGATTTGAAATAAGAAATTTTCAAAACTCAAAAATGGGTATCGATGTTTTAACCTAATCTGTAGAGAATTTTTTTCTGGTCATTTTAAGACTTAGGTTTTTTTTTTATGAAAATTTTCAAAAAAGTCGATTTTAAGGTCAATTTTTCGTGATTTTACAGGTAAATGTGATCCAGTTCTAGCGAAGCCGTATGAAGTGCCTAGTAAGGCTGATTTTTGGCCGTTGAAAATGAAGCTTTTCGGCTACCGTTTTTTAATTGAGGTCGGCGACCAATATTGGACCTCTAAGACCGTAAAGTTCAAGGTCAAGTTCAAGTCATCGTATTAGACTGTAATTACCCCCAAAAAATCGGAGGGTCGACTTTCTAATAAAGTATATGAAAATGGTCAATTAATGTACTGAAGAGGTCGATAAGAGAGCAACAACTGGTTCACACCCAAAGGTCAACCTCAAGTTCATCGTTTAGACTTGCAAGTACCCTCAAAATAATCGGAAGGGTCGACTTTCTGATGAACGTATTAGCAACGATGAGTCAATAATGTACTGAAAGGTCGCTAGAGAGCAAAAACTTTTTTGCTCTCTAGTTAAATTGACCTTAAATTGACCTTTTAAAATCGATTTTTTTTGAAAATTTCCTAAGTCTTAAAATGACCAGAAAAAAATTCTCTACAAGATAGGTTAAAAACATCGATAACCATTTTTGAGTTTTGAAATTTCTTATTTCAAATCGTCACTCGGTCAAAAAAACTCATTGAAAATGTAATTTCAACTTTGAAATTCAAATGTTTTTATTTTTCAAACCATTTGAATACCGCGGTTTGAAAATTTTAAACAAAAAATTATTTTTCGGAAATAAGCACATCATGGGAACAACTTAGTAGATTGGCTTTTTGGATTTTTTTGGCCTTTTAAACAAACATAATACAAAATGAACTGCTTCAAGTTGAACTCCTTCAACACGACAAAAATAAAACGGATCCATTTAAAAAACGGAATAAGCCAACTAGTGGGCTGAACAACAGTCTACGATTTAACCAATCAGAATAATGAATTTTCAAATTTTATTTCAATGCTAGTTTTTGATCATATGAGTACAGTGGGGGTCTTATAAACAAATGAAATTCTATTTTTTGAGGACGATCATAAGGCTGCTTAAAACCTTTTTGTGTATCAAATTTTTACCAAATCTCTTTATTTTTCTTGAGAATATCAGTTCACTTTTATGTTATTTGCATCAAAATCGATTGTTTTTCATTGCTCGTCGGAAACAAAAAATATGATCTCCCCAGAAAATCCTTGCCACCTGCAGATGGGGGTTAAAAATCAATCCGGCCGAAAATATGCGTCTTAAAGGAGGTGTGTTAACTAGAAGTGTTTGCGGAACTTAACTTTTTCAGGACACTTGTCAAATCAATATTATCAGTTTGAATCGATACAAAGTAAATATTTGTCAGTTCGTTATGCCAATTTCGAAAAATCGGTACAGTTCAAATTTTAGTTTAAAAAGTAGTTTCTTTCAATTTAATAAATTTCAGAACGTTCTAGGATTAAATAAATTGGAATTCACTTATTAGGTTATTTCCAAGTTTTTCCAAGCTCATCGATTTTATATTTTTTTAGTTCTCTAGTTAATCAATATTTAACTTTAATTAAAAAAATTTCATGTCTTTTCATAATTTTCCTAGTTTAGCGATTTCTTTCTCGAAAATCATAATTATTTCTAAAAATCCTTGTTAATAATATTTTGTAATTTTTTAAGGAAATTTTAATATTTTCAAAATTTTAGATTTTCATCAAATTTGAGGTTTTTTATTTTCTTATCAATTTTTCACTTTTATTTGAAAAGTTACATTTTTTGAACATTTTTCTAGTCTGGTTATTTCTTCCTCGAAAATAATATATATTTTTTGATGGAAATTTTCAAAATCAGTGATAACTGATAATTTACCATCATAATTTATCACTTAAGAGATTGCTTAAAATTTGAGCTCTTATACAGTACTTATTTTCAAAAAAACATGAACGAAATTTCAGAGAGAAAAAAAATTGCATAATATTCTTGGTTGAATGAGTTTTTACAAGATTTTGGGTGTTTCCGAAATCTTGAATCGGAAGTGTTTAGTTTTAGTAATCTCATTTGAAATGATAATTTAAATCTCGCGCCAAACTAGTAATTTCGAAATCCGGAAGCAAAATCTATGTCAGCTATAATCGGATGAGTCACTTCTCGTCGGATTTAGGGAGCTCAGCTAAAACTAAGTCCATTTTATATAAATAAACGAATCAGAAGTGTTATCAGTTCAACTTATGACAAAATTCTTTCTAGGAAAAAATGCACACTCAAAATGTCTTCATAATTTTATTATTATGAAAATTTTTGTCTTATTGTGATGTAAATTCTGATTTTTTTCCGAAAGAAATTGAAAATGGTCATTACTTCCGAATACATTCGGTATCAAGTTCACTGGTTTTTAAAATAGGTCTTAAACTCGGAACTGAGAAGTTAGACCAATTTATTAAGATTAATTTGATTATTTCTAATTTGTTCAATTTTCACGCCACGTTCAAATTTATTTAATTTTTTGTACATACTGGAGAGGACAATAGTTTTCTGACAATATATAATATTGTCAATATTGTTATAAAACCATCGTTTTTTAAAGTTTGTTTGAAACCAAAAACACATTTCATTGTTACCAAAGTTTGAAAAAAAATATGCAATTAAGTTTAACTGTCAGTTTTAACAAATTTAAATTTTGTTTTGAAATTTTATAATTTTCTTTAATATTATTATTTTGAGAAATTTTGTACGATTTTTTTTTGAAGTTTTTCGTTTTAAAAAAAACGTTTTTTTTCGAAAAATTGTTAGTATAAAATATTATAGCTTAGTAGTTTTTAGGATGGGGTGTTTCTTGATAAAGCAAATTAAAAAATATAATTTTTGGCTAATTTTGAGAAAAAAAATGTGGTCCTACCGAGATTCGAACCCGCCTTCAATTACTTTCTGGTTTATAACCGGTGACCCAAATGTCAAATCAGATCAAAATGATTTGAGTTTTGGAAGTTGGTAGTTGAATGCTAAAAGACGTTTTCGATACAGTCATTGATTTCGCCGTTAATTTGAAAAATATCTTCAGAAAAAAATTTATTTTAAAAAGTTTTAAACTCAAACGTGATCAAATCACCGACCTTGACAAAAATAAAAGTTTTTGAACAAAAAGAATAATAGAAGCATCGATGCATTTCACAGGCTTTTATAGCAAAAAATCAAAGTCGGCCTGGTCAACCCTAAAATTTATTTAAGAAGAATTTTTCGGTTATTTGAAGTTTAATTTATTAATTGATAAGATGGTGTCACACCTTTTGTATATAAAAGGACGCCACTTTGACAGCCACCAAAACACCTATTTGGCAAATATGACAAAACAAAATAAATGTTTATAATTAGGGTAAGTCTTGGGAAAATCAGTTTCAAGGCAAATTTACCAGAAATCTGCTTGTGATTTTACAAACAATTTTTTTGCGCAATTTATGGTGAAAAATATGATCGGAATATATCTAATACGAACTCTCGACGGGCAAATCTGCCAAGACTATTTTTTATATAATTGCTCATTGATCTAGATCATTGGGCAGTTAGAAATTATATTCAGCCTTTATCGCAAAGTATTTTGGACTTTTTTCTTTTAAAATCTAAATCGCTGAGAATTCCATCGCAATATTTCAGACAAAAAATAATTCAGGCGGATTTCTTCGTTGTGGGTTATTTATAAAACTAAGAAAAAACGGGAAGTTAATTGTTTTTCCAGAAAACTTTTCAGTAAAATATGACCCCACTGAATATGACTCTGAAGTTTATTAAAAGGGGTTGAAATAAAAAAGTGGAATTTCTACCATTGAGTAAGAAAAAGTGTTGTCAATAATTGGTGTATTCTGCCAACCAATTGAATTGACGAAATTATTGATACGTTATTTAAATTTAACTTTTTTGTAGAGAAAAATATGTTTTCAACTTATTTTTAGAATCGTTTGATTAAATTGGTCAATACTAAAATCTGAATTATTACGTAATTTGAATTATTTTTGACTCCAAAATATGCAAATAATGCAACCTATCAAAATGAATTAAATCTAAATGAACTCGCATAAACTTGTTGTGTCACACTTGTGCACAACTTGTGTGCTCCAGGCTTTCAAAAAAAATATTGTTTTTTTGGTAATTATCAAAAATAATAACAAATATGAAGCAATTTTGAAATATTCATGGACTATTAGTACATACATATTTTAAAAATGTTTCATATTTGTTATTATTTTTGATAATTACCAAAACATTAATATTTTTTTGATAGTCTGAAGTACGCAACAAGTTTTATACGAGTTCATTTAGATTTAATTCCTTTTAATTGGTACTGTTTGGTACTGGCATTATTTGAATAATAAATGTAAATTTCACGCAATGTTGTTAACATCATACTTATATCGAAAATAATCCTAAACTAATTTATAAACTATTTATTGATATTAAACAAGATATGTTTTACATCATGTATAAGTTATACAGAAAATTATACTGGTATAAATATTCATATGTTTGAAATCAAAAGTAGTTTATAAATTATTTTATATAATATATATATAAATTTCACTGATGTATAAAGTATACATCAAGTGAAATTTATATAATATTATACAGTATAATATTCACTTTATGTCAATGATAGTATGATATCAAATAAATGTATAATATCAAACGTAATGTTAAATTTTATTATATAAACTATTATATAAATTTCAATTGATATATAATACAGTAGTCAGTCTCAAATAGTATCCTCTCGAATACAGTAGTTGGCATTTTGGTCCAGTAAAGACTCTACCGAAATCAGTTAACTTTAAAAAAATGCAAATTTTTCTAATTATCCGTCCGATTCGAACCAATTATTTTTTCGGTCTGATTTTGTCATAAAAATGTGAGATCATTATGAGCTAAAAACTCAATCGGATGAGCTGTTCCAAACGGCCGAAATGTAAACTGTAGATACCCTATTTACTACTGAGAGGCAGTTATGTTGAAAAAAAGATATACAGGATGATACGTTCTTAATCTCGAGCGCTGATAGGACAGTATTATTTTTTTTTTAATTTTTTGGCAAAAAACTTTCGGCGATATTGCCCTCCCTGTATACCATTATTCAAAAGTAAAGTTTGTACAGTGAAAAATTAGTAGACTCGAAAATAATTTGCCAATATTTTTATGAGATTTTTATCTCAAATAACTTTTTGAGCGTCATGAATGACGTCATTGTCAGGATTGACTTTCCCACATCTAGTCTTTTCAACTTTTATTTAATTGCATTTGGTAGAGTATTCAAATCTACGCATTTTGGTGATTTACTACATACTAATCTATTGTGAAACTCCTTTAAAAAAAGCTTGTTCGACATATGACGTCTTTTCGAACGCCTACGCGTTTTTATTTTTGAAAAAACAAATATAGCTGTTCCCATATCGCCGAATGTGCCAATATCGCCGAATTTTTTGGCCAAAAACTTTCGGCGATATTGATACCATCATTTAAAAGTAAAGTTTGTACAGTTAAAAATAAGTAGACTCGAAGAGTTAGGAAATCTAGAACACAACCAAAACTTCAGTTTGAGCGTTCTAAATTCCACTTTATTTGGCCTTCGATTTATATAATCATTTTTACCCATAAATTTAGCTAATAAAAACAAGATTCTTTAAAATATATTAGGAAAAATATTTTTGATTATGTTTATAAACAAGCTTTGTAAAAATTATGTCAGGGAGAGAATATTTTTCGTCAAAATTCTAAATTTTTTTGAACCAATCAGCCTGAAATTAAAGAATAAGGTTAAAATATTTTTTGTTTTAGAAAACAATATTAATTAGGGAATATTAATTAGGGAAATACCAGTTAAATGCAAATAACGAAAAAATATTCAAATTCCTCGGGTCCAATACATGCTAGAATAAAAATCAAATCACCAATAAAGTAAGGCAGGAACGGCAAAGGTTTTTTTTCTAAAAAAGTTTGATTTTTTCGAAAAAAAATTAATGGTAATAGGCAATTTTGCAACGAAAGTAATATTTTTTCACGGGGTACAATTTAAAAAAATATTCAAGGACTTTCAAGCAAAATTTTTTTTCTGTTCCTACCTTACCATGAATTAATCAAAAACCCAACGAGTACCCCCTTAACTCGTACAGTCAATTACAATCACCTTCATACTTTCAAGCTCGAGCGAGTGAAATTATTTCTCATCCTTATTAATCACGTGCTCTTTTTCACGTTATTCGATGACGCACTTTTTGCATCTAAAAATGGAGCTCATTGGGTGTATTGTAGTTGGCAAAATCCCTTTATTCTTCATTATCTAAATTCAATTCTATAAAATATTTTTAAAGGCGTCTATACCGTATAGACTATACGACTAAATTTAGGATAATTCTACTTGGAAGGCCTAAGCCAATCTTTACTGAACTATTCTGACGTAAATTACATAAAATTTATATTTATATATAAGGGTATTGCAGTCTCAGTTGATTGATTTAATTTGTCGCAGAAAGCACTGTTCCAAATCGCAAAAAGACATCAAAAAGCTTAGAGTTCAGTTTTAGCTGTTATTTCGAGAATTATATAGCTATACAGGGGGAGGCCCAGTATCGCCGAAAATTTTTTTTGCCAATTTGTGATATTGAGCATTTTAAGCGATATTGGCACTTTCGGCTATATGGGGACAAAATAAAGTTTTTCGCTAAAAAATTAAAAACGCGTAGGTTTTCGAAATGGCCTCATAATACGTATGGTCCATACGGTATGGTCCATACCCTTAAATTTCCAAAATTAACTTTTTTGAATTTTTATTTTTTTCCTTAATTTGTGATTTGAAAAATTGTTAAACTCCTCATAAACTTGAAAAAACTTTTCAAATTATGAGATCATTTCGAACGCTTACGCGTTTTCAATTTTTTAACGAAAAACTTTATTTTTCCCCATATCGCCCAAAGTGCCAATATCGCCAATTTTGGCAAAAAACTTTCGGTGGTAATTGGCCTCCCCCTGTAAAGGCTATACAGTATAGCTATACAATTCTCAAAAAAAAACGTCGAAAACTGATCTCCAAGCTTTTTGATGTCTTTTTGCGATTTGGAACAGTGCTTTTAGCGACAAATTAATCAGGTCTATACCGTATGGAAGTTCCTAATTTGACATATTCAAGGTGATCATGCGCGAAATAGGAAAACATCTCAGGACTCAAGATTGTAGATCCTTACACTCATTGGAGCACGTGTGTAACACGGCACACTTTCCATATTTCGACACCTATCTCGTCCCTGGTTTTTTAATTAAAAGCTTTGATATTCACCACAGACATTGGAACTTAGTAAACTTAACCCTTGGAAGCTCCAAACTTAAAACTTCGCTGAAGGTTCCAAAGCCGATGTTTAGGCTCGACTTTGAACACTTATGCTTTGATAACTATGTATTCGATCAGTCTCTAGTTAAATTTTTTGACAGGCAGAAAGTCCGAAATTTTTTAATAATTAAATAGAATTTGAAATTATTAACATTTATTTGTTGAAAATGCCGGTCGAAAACCACCTTTTAGATTTTATAGTGTACTGAGTTTTGACTAAAAATTTATCTTCGCAATATTCTCAACATTTATCTAAAGTTCAATAAATTTTTTTTAAATTTGTCAAATATTCTTTAATAAAAAAGTAATCTTTAAATAACTTCAATTTTAAGTCAAAATATCGAAAAAATATGGTACAATACTCATCATGGAAGCCGTTTTTAGCGGTGCGTAGGTTAAAGTTATTCAATACAAAACATGAGGGAAAGTTCACCACTCAAAACGGCTTTCCGATTAGTACTGTACAAGAAACTGTATAAGAAAAGTTATTTATTTCCTTTATAAATGTAATAATATTATGTTTCCATCATATTTTACCATATTTCTCGATGGTAATATTTCAAGAACACAGTAGGAAACCAGATTCAATCAAAAAATATTCGTTTGTTTATCGTATTAACTTCCTTCGTTGCAATTTCAGAGAATTTTTAATCAATCGATATATTTGTCCAAATATGAGATTTCGGTAATCCACTCGAAATGAATAAATTGAGATGTACGCATAGCAGAGAAACTTTGTTCAAATTTTTCGTATCGTCAGTCAGTTTTTAGAAATCGGTGTTAAGTTAAATTTTAGAGAAATCGGCAAAAAACTAAAATTACTTCTGAACAGTTGAGTTTAATTAATATTTTTAAATTCACCTCGGCAAAATTAATCTTGAATTTTCATAAAAAGTCTGTAAAGTATTTTAATCGATCAATTTTTAAAGGTTGAAAATTTTTTGAGCCGATTTATCGAACCTGCCAAGGGTTAAAGATTATAGGTTTTGATTTTTCGCAACTTCGTCACACATTTTCTAGAATGCCTGAAAACCGCCAATTTTGACCATTTTCGTTCTTGTGAACATCACTGGTTTTGATTTTTTTTTGCATTTTTCATTTTCGTTAAAGTAAGATAATTAAAACCCAAACAAATTGTACGTAAGGAATTTATGATAACAGTGCGTAAAACTCTAGAATTTGTCACTTGAGGTAATTTTTTATTGTCGGACCAAATCGAAAATATGCTCAAATTGAAGTCCTACTTTCAATGGACTTCAAAACGGTAAATTATATTGTAAAGTTTTATTAAAATTTAATCGACTTTGTAGATAAAAATAGTTTGAAAAATCCCAAAATTTCGAACCTGCAAAAAATATAGCAACCACTATACCCTGAATCTTTTAAAATGACGTCATTCATGACGCCCGAAGGAAATTTGTAATAAAAATCTCAAACGCCCATGCTATTCCGCGATATGGGTCCCGGAAGTATTTTAGCTAAAAATCGTGAAATTGCGTTGGTTTTTTTCGGCGTTATTGGACCGACGATATCGGGCCTCCCCCTGTATATTATTAATTAAAAAAAAACGGTCAAAACAAGCTTTTTGATGTTTATTATGCTACAGTGAAGTTGAAGTGTTTCGTATGTTCGTATAAATGAGTCAGCAATTTGACGCAGCATCAAAATGAAGAGCAATTTGACATACGAAAGACATCAACTTCACTGTGTATAAAAATCAAAATAATTATAAACATAATTTAAAAAGTAAAAGTATATGTACTAAAGATAATACAAACTGTATAACTTATACAGTATCAGAATAAAAATATTATCAGAAAAAATATTGTAGTTATAATTCATACTTTTATAATATCATGCTAACAGGATGTCCCATTTTTAGGGCCACGTTCCCTCACCACGCTATGGATACTTTCACCGAGCAAGCGCTGTGATTGGCCAGTTACAGGGGGGGCAATAGCTCCGGCCCAATATTGCGCTGATAATTGCGAATTTAACCTACGCAAAATCAACATTTTTTAGCTAAAAATCATATTTATTCAAAAAATCTCTACAGTCCTTTAAAAACAATTTGTAAAAAAATGTATAAAAACTCATCAAATATGAATAAGAAAATTAAAAACTCTCTCAATTTCGCCGATTCTCACAAAACAAGTGCATAAGTAACACGAATTTAGGGTTAATTTGGCATTTTCAAATTTGAAATATTAAACCGTCACCAATTTGGGTTTAGGGTATTAAATCTGCAAAATTTTTTCTATGTTTTCATTAAAATTTCTACAGAATCAGCTTCATAAAAATAAAAAAAGAACTATTTTTGATAACAAAGTTCAAGCCCAATTTCAGTTCACCGTAAAGGCTTGTGAGTACCCTCAAAAGAATCGGAAAGGTCGACTTTCTAATGAAAATATTAGCAACAATTAGTCAATTATGTACTGAACGGTCACTAAAGAGCGAAAAATGGTCAATTTTTTGAGATTTCACAGGGGGTGTTGCTCTCTGGCGACCTTCAGTACATAATTGACCATAGTTGCTAATATTTCATCAGAAAATTGAACCTTCCGATTATTTTGGGGTACTTACGAGTCTCAACGAAAATACGTGACGAAATAATTCAAAAATAAGGTTTGGAATATGTCATAAATTAATCCTTATTTCTTGAAAAATAAGATCACGTGAGGTTTTTGGAAAATATTATTATGTTCAAAAATCTTAAATTAGGTGTTTATTGGCCAAAAAATGTTTCGGCGTAATTTAATCACTATTTGTTTACTTGTATCAAAACCTTATTTCCTAATTTGAAGGTCACGTGATCTTTTTTGGACTTTGATGTGATGGAAAAAAATCCTAAAAACTTCTATAGAACCACTTCACTTTTTTCAAAAATTGATTTAAGTATTTTTTGTAAAAAACAGTACTACTTTTACCAACCTTATTCCTTGAATATCCGGTCACGCGATCTTTTTCGGGCTATGGTGTAATAAGAAAAAAAACTTAGAATTTTCTTTTGATCCCGTTCAAAAGCTTTCTTTGATGATTTAAATTTTTTTTGCAAAAAATATGTACTGTAATACAGTAAAAAATTTCGAAAAAAACGCCACAAACGTCAATTATCCAAATTAAGTCGATCTTATCACTTTTTGTAAATTGTCATTCATACATGATTAAGGGTCCTAAATTGCGATTAAAGACCATCTGGTCCCGAAAGTCCAGAAAGACACTACGGGAGTTAACAAAAAAAGTTCGAATATTTTTTATCACATTTTTTTCTCAAATAAAATCAGAAACATATTTATTCAAAGCTTGGTGACCATCTTTCTTCAAAATATTACTACCGTGTATTTTATATCCCTTTACGAGGAAGGAGGATATTTTTCGAATTTGGTCTAGTACATTACTACCACGTAAGTGCATAATGTACTAGACCAAATTCGAAAAAATATCTAAGGGATATAATAATCTTGATTAATTTTTCTAAGTAAAGAAAATAAATTTTTGAAAATTTTCAAGTTCAGCAGGAGACTTTCCGATCATTTTAATAACAGTTAGCGGCAAATCGGTTAACATACGACTGAATGAAAACTATTGCATTAAGATTTTTAAATTATAAGTTGAATGCATAAAACTGTTTCCTGATATCTTTTATCGTTTTCTTGTGACCACATAAAGATTTGTACCGGCTAAAAAAATTAATATGCAAAATTTCCATACTATAGTAAGTCCCAAAAAACTACAGTATACTAAAGAAAATATAGTTACAAAAAAATATGTACAATGTAAAATTTCTGATTCTAATTATCAGTCAACATTTCTAGAAATTTTCAAAAAAAATATAAACCTCGCCCCAAAATCTTAAAATTTGTTCTATATTTTTTAAGGAAATGGCCAGAAAATGGTAGTTTTAGCAATTTCGTGATTTTTTTATTGTAGTGACGAGAGACAACATAAATAGTTTTATCAGCCAATAAACTACCTAAAGGAAACGTAAATATAAGTGTTAGTTGTGATCTACTCAGTAGATTATACTGTACATCAAGAAATAATCGAGCATACTCTTTCAAATATAAACCCTGATCTACAGTGTGTCTGGTAAAAAAAATCGATGTCCAAATGTTGATTTCCGTGATTCACAGGGTCCCCTGATTTATTCCTTGATTCCGGAAGCCCATCCGAGCACTGGCCCCCCTATTGTGTCGAGTCTAGTACATTTCCGTCCCAAAGCGGAAAAGAAAAAACTACTACACAAGCGCGAGCGTGAGCGTGTGTAGTAAATTGGGCTAAAAGGACTCTGTGGCGCTCTCCGGCGGGCCCTGGCGTCGTTTCCCCTTTTCGTTTATTTTATCTTTTCTGCTCTCTGCCCCGTCTAAAGGCAATGTTGAACTAACTATCCCAACGCGCGCACCCTAAACAGTGGGAAACTAGAGAAAATATACTCTTACGGAAATAAAACATTTCCGCTCACCCACCCGGACCCCAAAAAAACAAAAAAATTCAAAATTTTTTCCGAAAAATCTAGAGAAAAAAATTAAACCAGAGAGGCGAAAAAGTCACCGTGGAAGCTGTGTGGAATAAACTGTCCCGTCCCAATCCGCCGCGATTAGGACGAAGCACAATCGAAGAGATCCGATCCGGATCGGGTACGTAAATCGGTGTAAATTGAGAAAAAACGTTGTAAAATTTAAGTTGTGTTTTGCTCGTAAGATCTCGATTTTTTTATTGGTAGCCGCGGGAGATCCTTATAGATACCACCGTTTAAGGAGCCCCTCATTAAAATTGTCTTTTTTTATTTGAAATAAACGTGGCGAAAAATCTATTTTTAATAATCTTTACGATTTCCGCTTTGGAATTGCCTGCTGAAAACGAGCGTGGGCGGCGTGAACTTCGAGGATTTTTCATTTCGCGCGCGCTTTGGCAAAACAAATTCAAAAGTTTTTTTGCCATTTCCGGTCCGAGAAAAACTTTTTTGTTCTTCATATCTTTCAAGGAAATTCTGAAATTATCGAAAAAATATTGCGTAGGCAAAACAAAATCCGAATTTATGTATATTTTTTAAATTCGATATGTTAAAAATTTTTAGCTCCCGTCATAAGAATTCGGATTTTTTCATTTCTCAGTATTCTTTAGCAAGAAAGTTATTTCCGGAAATTATTTTTTTAATAAATGAAGTTATAAAAATATTTTTATAACCGGAAATTGAACTTTTAACAGATTAAATGGTAAAAATATATCTTCATTCAAAATTTATTTTATTTTTGCCTACGCAATTGTTTTTTGGATAATTTTAAAACTGTATAAAAGATGTTAAAGTTGGTTTAGCCAACGTTTAAAATTCTGGCAACGATCAAATATTGGATATGAAATAATTGTTATAATTCAAAATCAGAAAAGGCTTAATTTACCGGTACTGTCCAAATATTTATTTTCAATAATACCAGTTAAAGCGTCAAAATTAACTCATTTCCGGTTTTTAAATTTCCCAACAAAAACGATATTTTCCAATGTGAAATTTTAATTAGAAAATAAATTTGCGCAAACAAGGTAATTTTTGTTTGAAATCTCTTCTGAAAAAAGTTAAGGGGATGCAACAAAATGCGGAAATTATAGATAGGGCGATGGTCGCGACATTTAGGCGCCTACTCCACCACCACACAAATCGCGCATCATAATGCGTCAAAACCGGACAGAGTCTATAAGGACGAAATAGCGAAAAAAAAATTGAAATAAAAATGATCTTTGCTACGGCCGTAATTAATCAAATAATAATTAAACATGGAAATATTTGAATTATATAAATCTAATCTCTGTCAGCGGATTAAAAGGTCAAGTGGGCCCCAGGGCCACAAGCGGAAGTCACACAATTTTTGGGAAATTACAAATTATTTTTTGCTGCAATTTTAATAATTCTCAGGTTTTTCTTTTAAAGTCAGTTTTAAAAAATTTATCGATATGTTAAGACAAATTATATTTTTATTAAATTTTTTTAATTAATTTAAATTATAAATAGAATTTCTTAAAATTTTAATTTCAACTTTGCTCCAAAATTGTAAAATTCGGTATTTTTAATAACAAGTAATGCTTGTTATTAGTTTAAAATAATCATCAATGTGAATGGTCGAAAAATGGCATTTTAATCGAGTTTCTTCATTCAATTTCAATAATCAGTGAAAATCGAGAAATATTTAAATGTATTGAAATCTCGCGCCAAAATCGTAAAATTTTGAATTTCTAACTACGAATTGGGCGCAGTTTTTAAAAATTTGAAGGAAATGGTTAGACAATGGTGATTTAACCAATTTTAAAAATATTGAAAAAAAAATACCGGAAGTAACTGGTTGAGAACAAATTTGAGCCGTTTTTCACGGTTAATTCTCGCAAATTGGTAAAATATATTAATTCCTAAGATGGCGCAACTGAATTTATATTAAAATCCTTTATTAATGAAGTGTCACCCCCTTAAAACTCATCAATTTCAATCTAATCTCCCGCCGCGTTTTGTTGAGGATGTTTTCTATATAAAAACGATAGGATATTTTGCCCGTCATCGCGGAAAGCTAAATATTTTTGTTCACAGAAGTTTAACGGTGCTTTACTAATCGCCTCTATTATCGACCATCGCTCACGTACTTGAGCGTGAAATGTTTATCAATAGATTTTTTGTTCGCTTTTTGACAAGAATCGAGAAAGTAAAATAAATTCATTCGAATATAATTGACAACAACGGAGCTTGTCACAGCTTTTCCGGTTCAATAATTATCATTTTGTTTTCGTCTTCAGCGACAAAATTATGATGAGCGATACCTCCTTAAAACCAGATTGGAAATGGGTACATTTTATGGCTTTTATCAGTTTATTTTATTCAATTTATATCTAAAAGTACCCGTTTGAAAATTCTGGTTTTAAGGTTTATAACTCACGTGACAAACCTGAAGATTTTTCGATAAATTTTTCTTTTAAAAATCGCGCCTAAGTAGTAATAATTACAAAATTTTGCGATTTTGGCGCGAGGTTTAAATAACAATTTCAAAATTTTCACTGAAATTAACTAAAAAAGTTAAATAGAAATATCGTTTTTCTCAAATTTATATATTTTTTTAATAAGTACAAAGAAACGAAAAAATATTTTTCGTTTTCAGCGACAAAATTATGATAACCTTCTTAAAACCATTTTCGAAATGGATACATTTTTCTGCCTTTATCATTTTATTTATATTTCAAAGTTTGATATAATGGTTTGAAAATCATTATCAAAATTTGCATTATTATTTTTTTATCTTTTCAGCGACAAAATTATGATGAACGATACCTCGTTAAGAAGCATATCTGGAAACGGTTCATTTTTAATGCCATTACTGCGTTGTATAGGTTTATTATATATCTTAAAGTGTCATTTATAAATATTCTTGTTTCAAAGTTTTTAAGTCACGTGACAAATCTAAATCATCTAGAACAATTAACAAAATTGCTGTAAGAGAGTCGTATTAAAATATTTTATGATATAATAAATCTATTAATAATAATTCACTATTAGTAAATCGCTTAAAAAAAATGAATGTTTTAGTTATTTCGGTGCCGTTCTACGTCCGTTGAGCTCAGCTTTTAAAAGACAGTCAACTGTATTAATTAGAGCTTTACGTTATTTGAAATAATGTTTTAATACAACAAAAATCGTTCGATACGCTGAGATTTCGCTAACATTTTTCGACTAATTTTTTTATTTAGATCACAGATTGTGTCAGTCAATATTTATTGATAAATATTGTGTACTTTCGAATTTCAAATAATCAGAATGTTGAACAATTAACCTCGAATTTCTACGAAGTTTGTTCAAATATAATTGAGATTTCACCTAGATAGATAGACAAATCTACGAAATTTTTTTGCAGGGTAAATCGCGAATTTTTTTGACGAGTGCAAATTTTGCTTTTACTATCGAAAAAAAAGTCCTGACAGATTTGTCCGTTGAGCGTTCATACTAGATACGGGGTAAAAAATGAAATTTAAGTTGTCGTTGTTAAAATTTACATAATTTGTATTAAATTTTAATTTGTATTAAATTTTATTTTTAACCGATATCCAGTACGAACTCTTGACGGACAAATCTGTCACGACTATTTTTTTGTCTCTGAAATGTTAATCAATAATATAGCTATGATGAAGTTATGGCAGCATTTTTAAATGTCTCTGATTTTAACATGACATTAGTCTTATAATTTTTGACATTTTCAACAAATTTTATTTTCGAAACTTAATTCGGTTTTTTTTCAAAATGATCAGAAAAAATTACCTATCAAATGAGCCACTTAAAATCGTTACTGTCAAGTTTGTCTATGAGGACATGTTTGATTTTGCTGTTTTGTCCATGTGAAAATATCGATAGTTAAATGTATATACACTGATGTGTTTACATTTAGCTTTTAATCTTTTAACGTGGACAAAATGGAAAAATTGAAGATGTCCTTATAGACAAACTTGACAGTAATAAATAACACTTTTAAACTTCCGTATTGCAACTTGCAAAATGGGAGGTTCATTTTCGAGTAGGTAATCTATATCTAGGTGATATACTTTCTTGCAAAAAAAACTTGTGAAGTGGCAAAAAGGCTTAGTTTTAAAGATTCAGAATACTGTAATGGTTACTATAGTATAGCGTTAACGGCCTTAAAAATCTAATCTTATGTTCCTTCCTGTCCAAAAACGATTTTTGTTTCGCTCATCACCAAATAAATCTTTATAATATTCTTGGGCGAGTAAATCCCCTCTAGATTATCTCCACTTCCCAACGGATACCCTTGTACGAGCATTCGATATCTATAAATACTTTTTTGAGGTGTGTCAGGCACTTTTGAGGTGGTCAGGGCTTTTTGAGGTGGCTCAAGACATTAACGCTCCCAAACTTAATGATATCCGGATTCGAAAAGAATCTAGAAAAACGCGTTGGTGGGCTTTGAATGTTTTTATAACCCTGTGGTTAACTTATATTTCAAATTTATGGTGTCAAATTTAAAATTGAGGAAACTCAACAAAATGACTATTAATTTTAAAGGGTTTTACTTCAGATGATCCCAAAATTCGAAAATGATAAAAAATAATTTTATTCAGCTGTTTTCGTTTGATTAGTAATATGATCCCAAAAATAAAATCTACTGAATTATCTTTGAAAATAAAACGTTATTTTGAATCTCATTGTTTTTAGGGTAATTTTTTCATCATTCACATATTTGAGTGAGATTATTGGATAATTAGCCCTACATAATTTTTTCGGTAAAACACTAGTATTAAAGTATGTGTGGAGTAGAAAAACCTACTGAGGAAAATATTTGATTTTGAAATATGACCTTCATGTATATTTTAGGGTCATATTTCAAAATCAATTGTTATCGTACTGCGATAATTTTTTGCGTCGAATAATAATCAGGTATTTTCAGACTTTTTAAAATATTTTTTGCATTTTCGACCGATAATAAGTGATTAATTTTAAATACCCTAAACTTCACCACATTTTTGACAAATTATCGCTAGACAATTTTCATTTCGCAAGTAAAAAAAACACATACTGTATTTGTCGTTTTCCATTCAAAACAATTTTTTGTTTATACATTATTTTGAAAATCCATACAAATAAAAGTAGGGGTATATATATGTTAAGATAACTTGACGTTCATGGATAACTGGTGATTTTTGTTGAATATTTGATGAGTGTCATTGGATGTCCGATCTCGAAAGATTAATTATTTTTCGCCGTTGTCCTCTCTATTTACAAATGATTAATGAGAAAAAGCGGAAAACTGTTTTTGATACATTTATTTCCGACCAAATATATACGATAGAATTCAATTTGTGGCTTAATTTTGTTAAAGATTTATTGAACTTTTCAAACGGTATTTTATTAATGTTTACGCGTTACTAGACATCAGGAAAAATATTAGGAAATGTTTCCCAATAATCTTTTTTGTTCCTCGAAATTCTAGGCTCGAATACCTGATCGTTTTCTAATTTTTGGTGATCACCAAAAAAAAAGATCAGAACAACGCGTGGGTATCATCAGATTTATTATGAAATTTCCACAAAATTCGGCTTATATTTTTTTCATTAATTATATTTGAAGGTCAAGTTTCAAAATTTTAGTGTTTTGTCAGAATATTAAAATTTTTTATTATTGTATGTCTGCAATTGAAAATTACAAATTTAGAGGTTTATTTCTCCGAAAGACGTCATTATTATTACTCAAGTTACAAAATTTCGGGTTTTTTTGGATATTTAAAAATTCAGTCATCATAAATTTTACACAAGGACTTTTTTTTAAAAAACTGAGGCGATTTGTGATTACTGGGGCATTTTTTTCAGATATAGTTGATTTTTGATAAAATTTGTTCTATTTGTGGTCAAAACTAGGGTGAGTTTTAGTGACTGAGGCGATTTGTGGTAAACCAACGTATCAAAAGTTTCCCATAATAATTTGAGTAGAATTTCAAAAATTTTGGGGTCATTTTACAAAAAAAACATTTTTTTCTAAAAAACCCATTAATTTCGACGCCTTATGTAGTACTTAATGTATCCTATACTTTAGTATTATTAAACAGTCACATTCTCACCTATTTTTGATATCAAAAAGCACCATCTATAATTAAAGGTGATGGTTATCAGTACATATAAATAATTTCCAACATTTTCTCATGTAACTTTGGTAACAGGTTGAGCGCGTGTTTGTGAAACGGCGCAGAATATTAGAAGTGACAAATTAGATCGGAACTTGAATCATTTAACCACAAAATATGTTATTCCTCAAGATATATTCAAATATTAAAAAAAGCCGGTAGATTGCTCTTTAATTATACCGAATGTGTTTTAGCTTTTGGGGTTTTTCCCGGGGAGATTGAAACGCCCCTTAAATAAACTAACCAAGTCGCGCTCTGATTGGTTAAGCGTGAATCTCCCCGGGGAACACCCCAAAAGCTAAAACACATTCGGTAGAA
Organism: Oikopleura vanhoeffeni; assembly: GCA_004367855.1. Taxonomy (NCBI): domain Eukaryota; kingdom Metazoa; phylum Chordata; class Appendicularia; order Copelata; family Oikopleuridae; genus Oikopleura; species Oikopleura vanhoeffeni. The sequence goes on from SCLH01000507.1 coordinate 417,150, forward strand.
AAAAATAAGCGTCCTTATAAAGTTAGAACTGAATTCATAGATCTTTGAAGCGTGATGTGAATAAAAATATTCCAATCAAGAAAACTTGATAAAGTCTAATTATAATAATGGGTAAATAGTCATTTGACGAAAGTATAATTCCTCTTAAAATCGGAAATTTCGATCTTTTCAAATATAAAGACAACTATTTTGAAAAATCTTTTTGACGTGAAATTTCGTTTGAACCAAATATGTTGATGTCGAAGATAAGTAAATTTTAGGATCAAAAACTCATGTGTTTGAAATGCCATTTATGCAAATTTCTAGATAAACCCGATGTTTTGTGTAAATTTTACACGGAAAACTTTGGGCCGAAATAATTATTATACTTTGTATTTGAAAAGTGAAATTTCCGATTTTTCGTCGAATTACTATTTACCCGATAATTATATATAGTTTTGATTTATTTTTTAAAAATAAGTCACGTGGGAAAAGTGGGGCTATCTCATTCTAGTGGTATTATTAACTCATGGCTTTTGCTATTCTTAAAGAAACCTCAAAATTTTCTATTATTATTGACAGAATTAGATTCAATTTCATATTATTTCCATAAATCGGAAGTCATATTATTGAATTTTTTGTTCATTTTTTACGATATAATTAAAATCGTGTGCTATAACTTTGTAAAGAAGAATTTATTTTCATTTGAGACATAAAAACTGTGGTGTTTGTACAGTCGTATTTAATTAGGGCGTTATGAGTTGTATTTAGATGTATTTTAAGCTTACTATCAGATTTTGATGTGCTGTATGAGAGAAAAACTATTTTCTTAAATTTTTTGAAATAAATTAAAAAGCCCTTTATGCAGAAAAATAAATATGATAATTTTCTATGTGCTGATAATAATGATATGACTTTATAATATAATCCCAAATCAAGGCTCTCTAGCGCCATATTGATATCGGTTAAAATACGGCGTTTAAATTTTTTTTATCGAAAAAGACGTTTTTTAGCAATATTAAGAACGTGAAAATTTCAAAATGTTTTTTTTTTAATAAAATAGCGCTATGGAGCCAAGATTTATGAATTATTACTTATAATCAGGTTTATAAATCATAGATTATTCTCCTGGTTTTATTCCTTTAAAAATGTTTGCCGCCTTTAACTTATAGCCTATAAGTGTAGTGCTTTATTTCGGCATTGGTTCTATAATTATTTAATGAATCCGGAAAGAGGTCATCGAAAATGGGTAAAAGAGGTTTCTAAAGTAAAAGAGGGAAAAGAGTGGGAAAGAATCTGATCATCGATATTTGTTGATATCAAATATTTATGCCCTCTGCCTGACGACTTTTTTGCTTTTTTAATTTTATTGATAATTTTTGTTGCCATTGACCCTAAAAACGGACATAGGCAATATTAAGGCGCCAGCACGAAGAGAAAATCATTAATTTATTATATATTATCGAAAGCGAATAATAGCATCAAAAGAGAATTTATTTTATTGATCACAGAAGTTAAGGTATTTCAAATTTGGCTTTTTATGAGTCAAATTTCAGCACAATTTTGAATTAAAAGATAATTAAAAAAAATAATTCTAGATTTTCAGTCGTTTTTTCCAAAAATTTAAACCTCAAAATAAGCTAACATTAATTTTCCAGCTGCGATTGTTCGGCACAAAAATAAAACTCGGGGTTAAATTTCGGGATGATTTACTAGTTTCGGTTCTTATTTCAAAACAAATTTGATATTTTGGGCTTAATTTAATTCATAAATAATCATCGATGAAATCAAATTGTTAAAGTAATTAAATCATTTATTTTAATTAATTCTGAAATTTGACTCTCAAAAGTTTAATTCATGCTGAAATTTGACTCCTTAAATTTTTTATCTTAATTTAAGATCTTTAATATCACTTTTTGGTCGTAATTTTTCAATAATTTTTCATAATACCAAAAAATTTCAATCTAAATTAGGTCATAATATTTAATCGAACTATTATTTGTCATGAAAGAGAATATTTTTATAGATGAGATAAGTTAAGTGTACAAAGCAGGCGGTGGATTATTTTTTTCCAAGATAAAGATACCTTCACCTACAAAGCACGGTCTAGATGTGGTTTTATTAGCATTTAACTTTCGTTTGCCCCTTGTTTGCATTATCACAACCACCAAATTTTATTGCGAATTACGGAATTTAGAATAACACCTTATAATTCATTTTTTATTAAATATTTTTCAAATTTTACTTCTTTATGAATTTATAAGAAAAATAATGATGCAATTTCACATACAAATACTTAAATATAAATGATATCTGCAAATCCGTGAGAAATAAAGGCAAATGCCCTGACCTTGATTTATCTTTTGAATAAACACTTTATTTTTGAAAAGAAAATTAATTTTGTTTTTTAGATTTTGAGAGTGACAAAAGTGACTTTGAAGACAGTCCTGATAAAATGGTCAGCTCAGGAAGTACAGTGGTTGCAATACCAGTGAGTCAAATGGACCAAGAAGAGCCACAAAGTCCGGCACTTATGACTCCGAATATATGGCGGCCAAATAACTCAGATACTCCAGGTAAAAAAATAGATTAAAATTCAAACATACTAGGTCATATTTCAAAATCAGACAAATTGAAGGTCTTATTAAAAATTTCTTATTAAATCGATATTCCATGGGTCATATTTCCAAAATCGAAGCGCTTATTAAAAATTTCCAAAATCTTGTTAATAGATCAAAATTACAGTTTAAAAAATCGGGATGTTTATTATAATCTTAATTTGAATGTTCATATTTCAAAATTTTGATTTTGGGGTCATATTTCAAAAGTCGAAATTTAAAGCTTCATCCAGAAACGGGAGATATTCCGAGTCAGTTTCAAAAATGAAGGTTCAAGAGTAATATTTCAAAAATCAGGATTTGGGGTCATATTTCAATTCGAGATTTTAAACTTTATATGAAAATGGGAAATATAATGAGATATCTAATATATCATATATTACAAATTAAAAATGGAAATAAAAAAGAGAGGATTTAAATTATATCATATAATCATGATGGATGACAAAATAATTTTTGTTTTGTGAAATCATCTATCTTCAAATAGTCGGAAATAGTTTACCGAGTGAAAAAAAACCTGAAAGATAGGAATTTACCAATGGAATTCGTGTGTTTCCCATCATATTTTGTATTTGAATTAAAAAGGGGATCGAAATATTATCCAGATTTCGGATGCCACGGCCGAAAATAAAAAAATGCGACTAGAATGTAATCGGATTGATCGCCACTTTCTTTCACCGAAAATCAAGATCTATTTTGCGGGCAAAATCTCCCTTTCCTTTGTTCTAACACCTGATTTGTTTGGATAGAATTTTAAATGACAAAAAAGTAGATTACGGATTAACTCCCCCTGTAATTTTTGCCCTTTTTGTTCGCAATAAAGACTTTCTAAGATAGAGGGATTTGAATTTGGAAGTTGATTAAGAATATTTTTGTTTGGTTAGATCAACCATTTCAAAGGTGTTTAATACCGTATTTAAGTGTTTTACAACATATCCGAAATATACTGCTGGTCCGCTACACACCAAAAATACGTTCTGAGAATTTAGCCAAATTTTTTGAGAGTCTAAAATGTTCAATTTTTAGAATTAACTTTTGAAGTTTGTTTTGTAAAACTTTTATGAGTGCTATAATTTTTCTGTTTTGTTCTAAATTGTTTTTCTTCAAATTTGGGATTTAATAATTTGGATATTTTGTTTCAAAATTATATATATTTTCTATATTTTTGAAAATACATAATTTTCAATAATATAGTAGAAAATGATTATTTTAGAATTATAGAAAATTCATATAATTTTCATAAATATCAAAAATATAAATAATTTTCAAAAATATTAATAATTTTCAAAAATATTGATAATTTTCAAAATGTATCGAAAGTTCCATGATTTTTGTTCAAATGAAGAAAAATTAAGGTAAATAATTATCGAAAACATAAATAATTGTCATTTTTTTCATTCAAAATATGTAAATTGAGGACATTCGTCATGTGGCTGAATTTAATTCCAAAATATTATCAGGACATCCGTAAACTACCAGTGCGTGAAATAGTATATTCATTTAAATGAATCAATTTCATGTCTTCATAATTTAATATATCATGAATTCTGTTTTCGGTAAGTTTTTTTACTTGTTTTCTAAGAAGTTGAGAGAAATGTTAAAATTATATATGAGATATCGCTTTCAATTTTTATTCTTCGACAGTATTTGAGTTTGATCAAGCAGATCAAATTGTATACTTTATTGCGTAATAATGACAAAATTATAATCGGGTGATTTAGTTGGTATTGTTTTCCGATCCCATATTTTTATTTTTGGCTTTAGATGGATTTTTGAAAGTTATAAAATGCTTGACCAAACGAGTACGGGAAGCACCAACCGGAGTCAGTCGATAAAGTGTAGGTGGTTAAATTATATACATTATGTACTAATTTATGCAAGATTTATATCATGTATATTTAAATAATCAATTTGAAATGACGTAAAACGACGATCAAAATCCCACATTTAAAATAAAACTACTAGGATGTTACAACGGAAATTGATTTTTCCGTATTATTTAACCATCTGGTTTCAACTCTGGTTTATTTGAGATTTTTTAATGAAAACTTGTTCAGTGACGGAATATTTGAAAAAATTAAAATTTCGAAATAAATTAACCCTTAGAGACCAAGTTACCTTAATTTCTTAATTTGCAAAAAAAAACTGAAAATTCTTAAGATTTTAAGTTCCGCTTTAATCCGAGAACCTCAAAGTTAGTTCTTCCAAAAAATAAAAAAAATATTTTTAATATTCAATTTTAAGCCTCACAAATAAAATTGAATATTAGTTGTCAAAATACGATTTTGAAAAATATTGGACGAAAACGTCCATATATAGTTCTGCGGGACTTCTGTGTCTTTGTAACTTTTCGTTTTGGTCAAGTTAAATCGAAATAAGTCAAAATTCCTTTGTTTTTTCAACTTTCCGCAATTCACTTCTAACAGAAAAATGCAACCTTGACATTTTTTTATTCAAACTGTCAAAATTTTGTCGACTTACGGCCGATATTAGTGTATTTATTTTCCAAGAGTGTTTTTATAAGTGTAGGGCTGGGATGTTAGGGTCGGGTTGTTTGGGATTATCTTTTTTTTTGGTTGATGGTACATTTGGCGTGAAAACACTTCGTCTAACCAAAACCCTAGAATTAAAGTACTTCGCCACTTTCTCATCCGGAAGAATGTTTATTTCTTGAAAGTGCCCGCAGACCTGGTAAAAGGCACCTTAACGAACAGAAAATAATTTCCGCATACCTAAATATTCAACCTTCCTAAAAACTTGGGGGCAAAATTTGTCGAAAAAAATCTTAAGATTTTAACCAGTATACTCAGGTTGTGTGAATATGTACAACATATTGTTGAAATTAAAATATATTTTTAAATTTCGAATCCAAGTGTTAATTATTTTCAAATATATAGAAAATACAAATAATTTTCAGAAATATAAATAATTTTGAAATATATGGATATTAAATGAGTTATCAAGAATACTAGTATGAATATATCATTTTGATATTATCATATATTGAAACGATTTATAATAAAATTAGTAAAATTATTGAGAATTTAAAGAGAATATACTTATTCAAAAATAAATTCTCTTTTTTCATATTTTTTTTTCGTATTTAAGAAAAAATATTTTAAACTCAACTTTTGAGCGTAAAAATCAGTCTGACAAAATATTTCTGACAATTAATTTTATCCTTTTCATTATTCCTGTCTTACGGTTAAAATCCTCATGTTTAATTTTAAGCCATCTCTGACGTTGAAATAATGACAAATTTTCGTTAATCTTTATTTAACGATGTAATTGGAAACAATACATAGCTTTTCGTATTAAGGTGTTTTCGTCCCTAACATTGTTAAAAACTGATTTATTTTTAGTCATCGGAACAAAAATCTCAAAGTCAGACTTTCGAAATTTTTGTTTTAATTCAAAATAAATCAGTTTTTACCATTTTGGTGACCACCACACCCTTAAAACGATGTAATAGTACAAAAGCTATGTATTGTTTCCAATTATATCGTAAAATAAAAATTAACTCAAATGCGTCATACTATCGATCAAAAATAATAAAACTTTAATAAATCAGGAATTTTACAAGTACAATAAATATTTGCTTTTCCGAGCAAATAAAAGATTGTCTTAATTTGCCTCATAACGACTATATGAGTTTAGGCCAAATACCAGATTGTTTATTCCCTTTTATTTTGATTACTTACGGGACGGGGGGGGGACTTACGGGGGTGCTAAACTGAGTAATAATCCGCAAAATCAAATTTTAGAACACTGGATAGTAAACAGCTATTAGTTTGTTTCGACAATACACGGTTCCTTAAATATGCCCTTAAACGCTCCAAAAGTGCTTTATTGATCATGCGCAACAAATAAACTCAGTCACCAGCCACAATTTTTTATTAACTTTTGTTTATTCATTTTAGAAGTTGTTTAACCTAAACTTTTCGTCAAATTTTTTTTGAAAAATTTCGAGTATCTTGTTTAATCAAAAAATGGGCGGAAATGAAAAGTATTCTAAAATTTTCAATAAAGGTCAAATCTCAATTCTGGCATTTCTTAGATTGTCATTAAAAAAAATGAAAGTTCAGGGATTTGAACTCACAACAAAAGTACCACAAATTAATTTTTTTTACCGAAATGGAAATATATAAAATGTCAACCATTTTTACAAAAAAATAAATCGTAACACTACCGGCGTGAGTTCAAATCCCGATGTCTACGACTTTTATTTTAAAATCTTTCATAAACTAGTCAGTATCGTAATTTGAACTTCAGAAAAATTGGTCAAAATATTATATGACACAATTTTGACTCGTTTCTGATTAGAACATTAGACGTTCTATGCGTTGGAGCGATTAAAATGTTAAAGTTAAACTTAGTGGTTTTCTCCGGTTTTCAGCCGTTTTATAGGCGCGACCCTTAAGAGTATCCCTTTGTTTTTATGTTGATTTGATGAACATTTAAAGGCGTCAAAATGGCGCCTTCCTCCACCATATCTTTCCGTCTATGCCAAAGTTGGAAACTTAAGGGGGAAGGGTCGGAACAATTTCACGCTTCCGTCGCCATTCTGACGGATGGGAACCGTTTCCGACCAATCCGCTCCGAGGAAAATTTTTCAGAGACATTTAAAATTTTGATTTAAACCTTTAATATTTTTTAGGAGATTTTTAGAAGTAATGATTGTGTCTGACATGATTTTTCTAGATACCATAAAAGTTCTTAATTGGAATAGATATACTTGTTTTATCATAATATCCCTTCATCACACTTTTGTAAATATCTCGTCCCTGATTAGCAAACGTAATGTGTTTTTAATTAGTAGATACGGGATATTTACAAAAGTGTGATAAGGGGATATAAAGTATATTTATGGTTTCGAGAAAATCATGTTAAACACAATCTTCACTTCTAAAAACATCTAGAAAATATAAAAGGTTTCAATCAAAATTTTAAATGTTCTGTAAAATTTTCCTCGCAGCTGATTGGTCGGAAACGGCTTCCAGTATTTGACTCATTTAAAAACAATTTAGAGTTGTATTTCACAAATCTTTGATTAATAAAATTCGCAGGGAAAACATTTTTTACATCAACAAAAAATCACATGTTGAGGGACTTTTAAAAAATACAAAATAGGTCTTTTGGGTTCAATATTTCACGAACCCAAAAATTTGATGTAGATAACATGATGAATATATAACCAAAACCTACGCATTCGAATGTCGGTAACCCCAAAATCAGCTGTATGTTTATGTGTATGACCAAAACTAAATTGGCGACAAAGCAATCTTGCCGGCGCCCACGTCACACCAAAATATTATATAAAAATATATTTATATGTAATAAATACGTTCGGCCAATACGTATACATGTTATTTTCACATATTTTAGGTGTTTTCAATCAGCCATATAAACAATATTGTCAATTATATGTCAAATAATATGCTGTTTATATAAAAAATATCTGACGGAGTCCCATATTGGATATTTTTTCATGTAAACTGCTTATTTTTCACATATTTATCATGAATTGATGTTTTTTTCTGAAGACCACCATAGAAATTGGGGAAACGTGGTTTTTACTCATGTCTAATCCAGCTGGTTTCATAAACCAATGATAACCCCTAAATTTTTTTCATCGAACCCCTATCGAATATTCATCATTTGTTGTTCGTACTAAATAATTTGAAGGTCATATTTCGTAATATGAGATTGAAAAAAAATCATAATTTAAAGGTCAAATTAGAAATATCATGAGTCTTATTTTCAACTTAAATTTGTCACATAATATGTTTTTATTACTCGCCTTGGCATCTTTAAACGGTTAATTGAATAACCGTGCTTTCAATCTCGATAATAAACCAACCGGTTAACAAGTAATAAAAAATTTTTGATCTTAGTTGATTTTTTGTGTAAATTATGTATACTAGACCAGAATGAAAATGTTGAGAATGCTTCCGGCGAGTTCATATCCGAAATGATTAACAATCCTATTTAAATATTCAATTTGAAAAAATAAACTTTTTCAACACCGAACGTTTTTTCGCCGCGGACTCACTATCTAAATTGACAAATTAAAACAAAAAATTTCTTTTATAAAGAATTTCCTAACAGGATTCATAAAAAATTGCGTTAAAACGTTAATTACCAGAACGGAAGTAGGATTTTTTACCATTATTTCAATTTTAATTTCAAGAAAATTTTGCCTCATTTGCAACGTTTTGCTATTTGCATTATCAAGTATTCAGGGAGAATGACTAATGGGATGAATTTTATTATATTGATTTTATGAGTGTCGTTAACTTGAAGAAAAAACAGTAATTATTAAAACGGAAGTGAAATATTTTGTTAGCATTTTAAAAATGTATTAGATTATTAGGTGTGATTGACGTGAAACGGTGATTATCGTTAAGAAAATAATATGGTATTTAGTTAGTTTGAAATCTATTTGACGGTCAAATATTTTTTATACGTTTTCTTAGTAGAAATAATTATGGAATTGATATATTCAGCTTTTTTTTATATGTTTGTTGGTGCAAAATATATTAAAATGCATTTTATTATTAATATTTAGCTTTCGATTTATTATATTTATTTTCAAATCAAATTTTTTCGTTCTTACTTCGAAAACAGTCGGATTTTTAAATGACTATAATAAATTGAAAGCTTAAAAATAAAAATGCAATTTAATACAGGGTGTCACATTTTTGCTTCCGTTCTTGATTTTTGCACAATTTAGTATCCACCAATCAAAACGTTTAAATTTGGGAAGCACCTACGTGTTTGCCAAATTTAAACGTTTTGATTGACGGATAGTAATTGTGCAAAATCAAGAACGGGATCAAAAATGTGACATGCTGTATATTCCGCTCCAACACACATATAAATGAAAGCTGAATAGCTCAGTACCATAATTATTGCACTGGGAAATGTATATAAATTATCCGACCGTTAAATAAATTTATCCTAAAATTACTAGTTTAAGTATAATTTCGTTCACCATAAATACTTTTCTAACGTCAATCACACCTAATAATCCAATAAATTTTATTGAAAAATGATTATTTTTATTTTAAAGCTTATCAATCAGTCCGTTAATTTGTGGATTTTTTCGAGACCGCCGACAGCCTAATGTCATACAAATGTTTTTAACGGAAGTGGTATATTTTGCAAACCAAACATAAATTAATAATTTAGATTTTGAGGTTATTCCGTTTCAGAATCAAAATATAATTTTATGACGAATTTCTATATATTCTATTGATAAAATCATAAACAACAGTTTATTAAAATTAAATAAATAACGGAGTTGACACATGTTGCTTACATTTCACAAAATTTAAAATGGCATTATGACATTCTACTTTTGGCAACTATTTATATTTTCTAAACTCTGGTCACTTTTCTGAAGGTGCTAATAAGCCAGACGCTGATTAATTAATTGTATAATAAGCCATTTCCTCAAAGAATAACCAAAATTAATAGGTTCAAGAATTTGAAAAAAATGCAAACATTTCCGTATTTTCAAATTTCGAAATTTTTACAATTTTTGTAAATCGTCTCGTCAATTTATTTTGATAATAATTTGAAGAAACATCCTATTTACAAATTTATTAATCAACGTTAATCAGAACTTATTTTTTTTTAACCTACACGTTTTCACTATTTTTGTTTATTGTCAATTAAATTAAGAGAGCCACGCTTTTCCCACGTGACAGCGCGCAAGTCGGTAATGACGTTCTTTACTAAGGAAAACCAAAATTAATTATTTATATTTCTGACGACGACCACCTCCTTAAAAATTTGGGTTCACTTAATCTAGGCATTTTTAAGGAGATCGTCGTCGTTGATAATATGATAAATAAATGATTTCTTTGTAGGTATCCAAGCTAAGAGAAAAATTTTTTTTGAAGGTGTTATTAAAATAGGCTAATGATACATTTGTAACGTAAGCATAATCTGCCACCTACTTTCACTTTTATTTTTTCAACCGTTTATAAAAGAGTGGTGATGTTAGGTGCCAGAAATAAGTAAAAATAGAATTAAACCCTTGAACTCTCCTCACCTGTTCCAGCTTTAATTTTTACAAACGAGATTTCGGCATCCGCGTTTTTTAACTAGGACGGGGCTTTTTTAAAAATGGGGGAAATGAGTCTCTTTCGTAAATAATGATGAAAATAAAGTTGAGTTGAATTGAGTGAGATCCGAGTGGGGTTTTGAGGCTAATTCGATTCAGGTGTCAAAACTAAGCTATTGACGTTCCCCCCTCGAATAAAAAAAGTACAAAATAAAGTTATTAAAATAAGATCGATGGGGTGTTAAAATTAGGCTCGCCCAGCCAGATTTTAAAGTTTTTTTTGTTCAGAGCTAAAGATATTTTACGAGCGGAAGATACGGTTATTTGATACTTTTGACTATTGTACTATTAACAAAACTATTTCAATGAACTTAAGCTTTTCAACAGACTTTAAAGGTCATACATATATCTCGAAAACGAAACACTACTTATTTATGCATCAAAAAAACTGTCCATTTATTAGGATAAAAATTTATTTTGAAATATTTGTAATACTAATTTAAAAATATAAAAAATCGATATTTTTATGTATCTGAACAAATTTTATATAAACATCAAAAATAAATTTTTTTTTGTCAAAATCATAGTGGCATATTTTAAATAGAAAAATTTCGAAAATAATTTGGGCGTCAAACTTGGTATATAACACAATATACAATCAAAATTATGAATCGAAATCCTGTAATATATTTCGAATTTTGTTTTAGAATTGCCTATATATCAAATATACTCGTTTTTGAACAATTATATCTTATTTTATATTGAATGAAGATATTTTTAAATATACATGAAATTCATGTCATGAATATATTTGAAATTGTGATATATACTTATTTACAATGTATGGGTTTTTTATAATTTATTTTCTATATTTGATTTCTCAATCATGTTAGAATTTCTATAAATAGATTTTTATCACCTATTTAATTCTAGTAGAAATAAGCTCAATGAAACTGGTTTTCGCTGAGTACTCTGCATATAATATTGTGAGGCTCCTCAAACCCTCTCCTTATTTAAAACTTAATTGTTTTGACAGGAAATCTTTACATAGAAAATTCATGTAAATATACAACAGGTGAATCTCCTTTATGAAATTCAGTGAAACCCCCCTCAGCTGATTATTTCTTCAAGTTCATGAGAAAATAAAAACTGGTCGAAAACGCCCCTATGAACAGAAAAACGGGCTAAACAATTTGAAAAAAACTTGACGCCCAATCCCGGAATTCCTGCCTATTAAAAAGGGGCCAAATTGGGCCGTTTTTGGCCGGTGTGAGACACCACCCAAAATAAAGTGCTAGAAATGCCACATTCCGCCGTTTAATTCATCATTATTTTCGCCCTTTTTCGCGACATATTTCTCAAATCGCCGAAAAATGTAAAGTTTTGCATTTAACAACCAAGAACGCCCAGTTTACCAAACCAACTAATAATCTTATTTGTTTTTAACCCGCAAGCACCCGATTTCATCAAAGTGAATCGAGAGATTTGTATTCCAACATTTTGTGTATTGAGAAACTAGTAAAAATAAACATAGATTTTTTATTAGAAAATCAAACAAATAAAATAAATAATAAAAATATCAAACAAAATAATAAATCACAATTTTAAAAATTTAAGTCAAAAAAATACTCGTATTCAAATATATACTGATATGTGCATTATGTCTCAGTATATATTTCAATAAACATATTTTTTAGACATATATTATTTAAAATTGTCATATTTCCTTTGTGTCTGATATTTTTAATATCGATTTTTATATTTAATTTTATACATCATGTTAAAATTTCTCTACAGTCTAATTTTTTTACATTTGTTGTCTCGTGACAGGATAGTCAAAATGTCAGCAAAAATATAGTAGTTTGACTGTCTTCTAGACAGTTTCCAGTCAACAAACATGAAAAATGTGACGATTAAAAAACTCAGAAGTCTGTACAGTTGTAAAATTTCGATAAATTTACGTAACCAACTAATAATGCTATTTGTTTTTTACACGCAAGCAACGTATCTCATCATAGTGAAACTCTTCAATGGATTTGTAGTCGAAAATTTTGTATCACACTTGAAACGTACACGAAATCATTGATTATAATAGGTTTTAATTTCAACCAATCAGAATCGGGCAAGTACGTGAAAATTCGAGAAATCTAAGTTGTTGTCAAATTCTGAAAATAAAAATGATATAGTAGTTCTAAAGTTAAAAATTGATGAAAAACGTGCGAATTAGCACGATTTTGTCTATTATAGAAGAAGAGTTTAAGTTCAAAACATAATAAAATCGGTATTGATCTGCACTCCATAATTTCTTCAGGAAATCGGTTTAGGTCCATATGTTCCCAAAAACATGAAAATTTATAACAAAAAGACAGTATTAAGCCTTAAAATAAAAGACAATAGTACTAGAGTTTTTAATGACGAAAGTCACTCTTGATATAAAATGTTTTAAAGAATGTTCCATAGAAGCACCCTAAGTGGTTGTGAGATGTGTATTGCCTCGAGCCAATTTTTTGCCACTTGCTTTTCAAAAATTGTCCTTTTTAATTGTTTGCTCTGTACTCAATTAAGTGTACACAAGAGGCTATTAATACACAAATTAACTCTCAAAAAGCCAAATCCTCTTCGTCTAAAACCGGTCACTTTCACAGGTTGAGAAAATGACGACAAAAGTTCAAAAATAGCCACTTGAAACAGAACAAGTCCACTTGTAGC
>SCLH01000507.1:430531-447978 GCA_004367855.1 Oikopleura vanhoeffeni
CACAATCCAACTTTTTTTCTCGTGATAAACATCTTCAAAATATCTTGACAACAAATTTTATCACTCCTCACATGACCTAATGCAAATGATATATTCTGAATTGTTTTTATTCAAAATATATGCAAAAATATGCGAAAAAAATAAAAAAAATCATATCGAAGATTATACCTAGGTGTCCCGTATAACTTTGATGTCAGATACCTAAAAAATCGGGTGATTGGATTGGTCAATACACAAGAGTCAATTTGTATTGACCAATCAGATAACCCGATTCTTTAGGTCTCTGACGTCAAAGTTTTACGGGACACCTAGGTATATTCTTCTTGTCACTAAAATATTTTTCTTTTTCTTTTTGAAAAATATTACTAAAAATAAAAAAAATTAGTAGCATCTTATAATGTATTATCTTAATATGTATATTTTTAAAATTTACATTATTTTTTATATCCAGTATATATTTTAAACAGGATTTATATTTTTTATATATTTGATTTCTGAAAATTTTTGTATATAAATAATATATATAAATAATTGATTTAGATAGATTTTTTTGGAACCAAGTTCATTTCAAATATTTGGATGGGATGAAAAAAAATGATTATTTATCTGGCCCCGATTCGTCTACATAAGTCGGTACCGTCCTTATAGATATAAATTATTTTATTTTCCATCCAATATTCTAGTCAGAAAGGTCTGCCAACGAGAGTTCCTTATGTCCTCCGGGTGATCGTCTAATTACCCTTGGTGATCTGTGACGGTAATCAAAAGTACTTCCGTGCTGGTTCCGGTCTGGGTAGACTCAATGACCAGAAAAAATATTTTTGAAAGATGCGATTTCACGTTCATTTTGGATTACACTGAGAATTTTACATTTTTACGTAATTTTTTAGTCATCCCTAAATAAACGTAGTCCGCAAAATTGAGATGAAGAACTACGTATTTACAGCGGTTTAAATCGTATGTTTATTTACAAAATTTTTATTTGAATGAACATGAACAATTATTTCGTTTAGCTTATAAAACGTCCACAATTGGGGCGTTACTATATATAAGGGAGTTGTTGGTGCTAATACGTTTTTTTGTAACCAAGTTATGTATTTAATACATCTTTTTTCATGTTAAAAAAACTATAAAAATACACATTTTCATGAAAAAACATTGAAATTAACCTATAGAAAGAAAATTGAAAAAATATTTGTTCATAAACGATTTTTTGCGATGTTTTTTCCTAAAAATGTATATTTTTAAAGAAGAATAATAGAAAATATAGACCAGTAGATATATAATTAATCATTAAATCTACTGGTCATATTTGCTATTGTTACGTTGTTAAGCTTAAACCAAGAATATTTTAAGGTGAAACGTTAAAATTAGCAATATATGACCAGTAGATATACAATCAGTCATTTTAAATCTACTCGGTCTTTATTGTGCTACTTTTTGCGAAACTAAGATATTTTGGGTGGAAAAGTAAAAACTCACAATATAGACTTCGTAATAATATTCCGTCTAAATTCCAGAAAATATATTTATTTCACAAGCGACCATTTTTTTGAACGAAATTTTTGACATTTAGAAAATTTCCGACTAATCCATGATTGTCACACGACTCTCCATATATTCAGCCACCCAGATTTGTCGACAATATCTTTTTAGAATAATTTCAAAGATCAGTTTAGTCGGAAATGATTGGAAACCCTGTTGACGATCTCAGGCATTTTTTGCCCGGTGATGGGCAAGATTTTTGAGATTAATTCATCAATCAGGTGAACTAAATTGTCGATATCTTAAGGTGGTTGCACTGGCATGCCGCGTTTTTCGCCAGATGCCCGTTTCAGTATCAGACAAAGATTAATATTATTAAAAATGGCCCGAATAAATTTTAAAACCTACAGCAATTTTTTATATGAACTTTAGTATTAAAAATGTCATCAACAATGGTATGCCTTTAAAGTGACGCAAAAACTTAAACATTCCGGCTTGAAATTAAGCATTATTTTTAACCGATCCTAGCACTGACCAAATAGCGGAAATCGGTAAAACGCGGACATGGCCATTACGATGTGATGACCAATCCGGACCTTCACTTTTAAAAAGACGCAATGGAAATATATTTTTAAAATTATTAATTAAAGTTAACTTGACAATTTTTAAGGGGAACTTCGTTTAATTTCAAATATTTTATATGAATTTTGGCACTAAATTTAAATTAATATTTCTGCGACCGAATCTGGTATTGAAAATGTAAACAAAATGAAACATGAACCAAATTCTAATACAAAAATAAACATTATAATACGAATAAAATATAGACATCAAACTCAAAGTGAAAATTTTGAGATTAAATTTTATAACTTGAAAAAATTAAATATGTAACCCAATAAAAATTGTAATATGATATCAAACTTGTACATTTTTTATTTGTATTTTTTGTTTTATTTTTAGAACTTGTACAAAACTTGAAATATGACACCAAATAAAGATTGAAATATGATACCAAACTCAAATTTTTGGATTGATTTTTAGAACTTGATAAATTGACATATGACACCAAATAAAATCTAAACAAAAATTGAAGTATCACCCGAAAATGAAATTTTGATTCAATTTTTAATTTTAATTAATTTGATTATTCAGTTTCGCCAATTCCTCCAAATGTGCCGGAATGGGCCATGAAGTCCGAATCGGCGCCTGGAAGTCGTCAAGTGCAACTTTGGCAATTTATTCTAGAACTTCTAAATACTCCAAAGTACAGAGATTTCATTATGTGGAACGGAAACCAATCGGTAAGCTAAATTTATGGTAAAAATATAATTATAAAACATTAAAAAAAATATATTTTTTCTATTTTTTGAATATAAAAACAGCTTTTTATGAATATTGCATATTAATTTATTGACATAAAATATTTTTATACATAATATGTTTGTTATGTAAAAACATGTGAAAAACTGTTAATTGAATAATCCCGGAAGTGATTCGTATACTAGAAATAATCTCATTGCAAGACATCCGGTCTAGTCATGCAAATACTGATGTTTTTAATTATGAGACGACCTGGCTAAAAACGACAAATTTACGTTTTTGTTAATCAAGAAATTTTGGTGTGGTAAGGACCTTAAGGGTGTACTTAGATGCATAGATTTGTCTTTTCGGAAGTCACAATACAAAATTCAAATTAAGGAAAGAAATGACAAAATGATTTGAATACTTGTATATAATCTCATTTATAATTTTGTTTAAATAACCGGTGAATTATGTATAAATAAACGGTTTAAATCTTTGTTAAAACCCCGTGAAAATTTTTATCGAAAACTTCAAAATTTGTGAGTCAACCAGTTCGTTTAAAAATAGCAATTTTAAAATTATAGTTTTTACCGGTCTTTAATAACCTGTAAGATTCCAAATTTGGTAATTCAGCCGGTTTCTTAATAAAAAAGTTCAAATTTTTGTTTATTAAGAAACCGGTTGTTTTAACAAATTTGGAATCTTACAGGTTATTGAAAACCGGTAAAAGCGATATTTTCAAAATTGCTATTTTCAAACAAACCGGTTGACTCACAAATTCTGAAATTTTCGTCTAACATGCTCAAGGGTTTTTACAAAAATTTTAACCAGTTATTCATACGAAATTAACCGGTCAGTTAAAAAAATTAACGATATATGTTCTAAGGTTAATAAATAAGACCACAAATTCAAATGATTTTGAAATTTTTTTGACAAATTAAATACGACAATGAAATTTAGTACGGATTGTTATAACGCTGTATATATATACACAAGTAAATTTCAACTTACATAAATCACTTATTCTCACAATAACCGCATTTTGAGTTATGGCAACAAAACCAATTTCCGTTTTAATTTAATTTGGTCTAGTACTATTTTCAGCTAAAAAATGATTAATCATCCCTAAAATACCATGCTGAGTCACCATAGATCATAATGTAAAAATTTCTAATTTTTATCTTGTATGATTTGACCGCTTCCGGTAAAGTATTATCGTTTTGAATACTTGCAAGTCAAATATAACATTCCCTTTTGATGACTAAGTCCTTACTAAGGCATTGAGGAGGCCGTTTATTATTTAAAATGAGGAAATAACGAATATGAAAAGGTCCTCAATCGCGAAAACCATAATTTTCTATCAACAAAACAAATTTTAAAACAAAAAATTTCGATTTTATACAAATATTTGAAAAAAAAATTTGAAAGTCAGAAAATGTCATCAAAAAAATTTACACGTTATTTTAATTTAATTTCGAATTATCATTTTTGTCAGAATATTTTTATAAATATTCGATTTTATAAAAACATTTTGCAAGAAAATTATAATTCGAAAATAATATTAAAAATAACGTCTAGGCTTTTTTTCTATTTTTGAAATCATTTTCGAACTTTGGAATTTTTTTTAAATTATTTGTATAAAATCGAAATATTTTTGATTTATAATTTGTTTCGTTGATAGAAAATGATGGTTTTTCGCGATTGAGGGCCCTTTTAAAGTCGTTATTTCCGTCGTCAGAATTCACTTTGGGTTAATGTGCTAATATCTTACCCGATTTGCCGAAAGTGTGGCAAAAAGAACAAAATGAAATATTTAGAAAAAAAATATCCCTCTAATATCCGCGATTTAACCCGAAAATTACTTTATAATCAGGATTTATAATAAGGACTTTTGCCATTTTTTTGGAGTCAAATTATAGGGTTGAAGCGCTGTTTCTGGCGGAAATAATTTTTGTTTGCAACTATGGGCAAGAATGCGGTGTGGTATTTTCAGAATTGCTCAAATCATATTTGTCATTTTTTTAAATATTCAAGGAAATGAAAAATTGCACAAAAACTATAATTCATCAAAATATTTCCTGGTTTTGCATTTTCTAAATACCACTCAGCGCCAAACCCAAGGAATTGCGTAGGTGATAACCCGTAAAGTTATTATAGGTTTTAATTAATTTTACTATGCACTGAAATGTTTTCAGCCATAGTTCATTAAATTTCACGTCACTTCTTTTGAATAAAATTGGATCAAATGGGTTGTTGGGGCGAAAGTTTTGCGCCATAATCAACATATTCTAGTCAGTTATATAGCAGTTGGCGTAGTGGTTAGCGCGACTCGACGATCTCCCGTTACTGGGTTCGACTCCCGGACTTCTCAAAATTTTTCTATGGTGATAACTAACAGGTCATATAATTTAAGGTAGGAACGGCAAAAAATTTCTGCTAAAATTATTTTAATTTCTTAGCATAGTTTCAAATTGCAGCCTTGAAAAAATATTATGTTCTGTAAAATTTTTTTTTAATTGTAAGCTTCTGCTCAAAAATAAGAAATTGTTTTCAAAGCTGCCTATGTTTAAGCAGTTTGAAAAACAGATTCTCATTTTTGAGCAGTAGGTTAAAATAAAAGAAAAAACTTTATTTACTGAACATAATATTTTTTCAAGAGCTACAATTTGAACATATTTAGTAATTAAAAAATGTTTACCAAAAAAAATTTGCCGTTCCTTCCTTAATATAATATGAGTCATATTTTAGGAGTTTTTTAGAAAGTTGATCCAAAATTCTGATATATAAGTTATCTGTAAGTAATTTCTAAAAATTTCATCCACGCAATCAATTATTATTTTTCGATTTAAAAGAAAATGAAAGGCACTAAAATGGCTCTCTGTCTGAGAGGGTTACAAATTATGAAAACTAAATCAAATACTTTTTGCAAAAACAGCCCATGTTGCTTTCCCACATATATAATTGTTCACATAATTTGCATATTTTTATTAACAACGGATATTTAATTTGATTATTGTCAGTATACCTTTCCGGGCGATTTACTTCCGTCTATTTTCATAACGCATTTTCCAAGTACCAAAAATCAATATATATTTATTGTTGAAACACACTCCGACTTTTTAAGGGTGTCCCCATCGTTTAGGAAGCGCATTTTGGCAATTGACATAACACCGTTTTTGCATATTTTGGTGCATAAAATAGCATTATTTCACGATTTTCTCGCCACGCCTACACGGGGTTAAATACACTAAACATGGCTGCATTTTTAATTTTATAACACCCACTATCCGAAATGAATTTTTAAAGGTACAAGTGTAATGCAGTCTTTGCTTCAATTACTAAACATTTTTGGCGCTAGAGAGCAAAAACGTGAAATTTTGTAAACTTTTTATGGGTTTCAGTTTTTCAATGAAGGAAGAAAGACAAAAGTTAATAAAAAAATATATTCTCAGTCAGCGTGAAAAATTACATTTCAAATTTAGCCAAAATAAACGATTCTGATTGGTTTAAATTTAAACCAATCAGAATCGGGCTAGAACTTCAAAATTATAAAAAAACATAACATTTCTCATTTATGAATCGAAAATAACTTATTGTTTGAAAAAAAGGGAAAAAATTCATTTTTAAAATTCCTTTTCTTTCAATATCATTAAAACTTTTCTTTCAAGATTTTAAACAAAAAATACAGAATTCTGTAATTTGAACCGTAAAAAATTTTTCATGCACTGAAAATCCGTATTTCTTACGCAAAAAAAAGATAGAAAGCTGTATTTTTGAAAAATTGGATCAAAATTGATCACACCCCTTATCCTATTATCGCTAAATTTTTATGTTAAGAGTGAACATGGAGAGTTCGTGATTAAGGATCCAGATGAAGTCGCCAGATTATGGGGAAATCGAAAATGTAAACCACATATGAATTATGATAAACTTTCAAGAGCGCTAAGATACTATTATAACAAAAGAATATTATACAAAACAAAGGTAATTCTATTTATTTATAAGGAGCTCAAATTGATGAAAAAACTTTATGCTGACTATATATTTTGACTCAATATCTAATAACTACGCACGACCGACAAATCGGCCACGATTATTTTTTCTCTTAATTTCTGTGATTAAAGTATAAGCGATTTAAGTTCAAAATTAAAAAATCGAAAATACCAAATTTTCTTGAATTATTTTTAAAATAAATTTTGGGTAACTTTTCATTTTTTGAACAAAATTTAATATCAAATAATTTCGACGTTTTTCGATGTATTTCCAAAGATTTTTCTTAAATCTGGCTTCAATCTTTTTTATCTTTTCATGAATAACTTGAAAAAAAAATAGTTTTTCCAACAAAATTGAAAAAAATTCAGAAGATTTTTCAAAATCTCGGTTTCATCTTTTCCATGTTTTTTCATGAAAATAAATTGAAAAAAAATGGAAAAATAAAAGAATGTCGAAGATTTTTTAAAATCTGGTTTTCATTTTTTATGTTTTTTCATCAAAATAAATTGCCCAGATCAAATGTTTACCTTTCTGTATGTAGGGAAAACGGTTCACATATCGTTTCAATTTCCGTGAACTTTCTCCATACGGAGCTGCGGCTGGTCTGATAGACAAAGATGAGCCGTCTCCTCTCCCATCTCCTAATTGTTTTGCAAACTCAAACGGCTCAGATCGGGACGGAGATCATGACCGGTTTCCTACCGGTGTGCCAGGTCCACTCAAGTCTCCGTTACCGGCTATGTATCCCTATGGAAATAATTTTAATCAGAATTTGTTGGCGGCAAGGAGCTTGTTGGCTAGGAATATGGCCGCGGCTGGATTGCCCCAGTTACCCGGATCTTATTGGCGACTAGGGGACAAAAATGGTGAGTTTTTTTTATTGATTTTTACGCTCAGAGGACAAAAATGACTTAATAAAGCAGTTTTGTCAAATTGAAATTTGATAGTTTTCGCTCTGAGAAAAAATGAAATGTAATTAGTTTTTTTTGTAAAATTGAAATTTTGATAATCTATGCTCCGAGGACAAAAATGACATGATAAAACAATCTTGTCATAAAATATTTTCATATAATATTTGCTCCAAAACCAATTTGGAAATTGAGATAATACGCAATTTTTAAAGCAGAAATGATTCATTTTTTTTAATCCGTGTGAAATTCAAAATGATTTTTTTTAAACGAAAGTCAAATTAAATGAACTTGGGAAATTGTTGTCATTATAAACTTTCGTGTCCAAAGGTTAAATTATTTTTATAAAAAGTAAATCCATTTCGAGTTAATATCAACTTTGACTTTTAAAACATGTGTGTTTTTTTGTCATAAAATAAAGAAATCTCCAAAAATTATAGCATGTCTCATACGTCAGATTTGACAAAAAAAACTTTGATTTGTTTTACTTTTTTGGGATTTTTAAGTCCTAGCCCGATTCTGATTGGTTGAAATTTAAACCAATCAAAATCGCTCATTTCGGCTTTATTTTGCATTTTTTCATTATTGTAAACATTATTTTTGCTAACTTTCACCTTCAAGCGAGAAAAATTGATTTCAATTTTTGCTAAAATTAGAAAAAGGATAAAATATTGAAGTTAAATTATTAATATTTTTTGACGGTGAATCAATTTCGGAAATCCCGATTTTATAAATTTTAAATCAGCCCCACGAACCCTTTCCCCGTTTTGGCAGAATTTAATTTTTGATGGGGTCTCTATTATTAAATATGCTTCTAAATAACCGTGTTGGAAACTAAGTGCTTGAACTAAGGGATAAAAATTATTCAGTCAAATCCATAATATATCAAAAATCGTCATATAAGGGGAGATATCTAATCGGTGAATAAGAAATGCTTTATTGCGTTGGTTTTTTTATAGAGTTTTTATTTTTTTATACTAGGAGATACCAGTTCATCAGAATTTATTTTTTTCTGTTTTTGGCGCTAGAGGGTAAAAATAATCCAAAAAACATTTTGACTATTTTTATGTTTTTCAATGATCAAAAAAAAGGCAAAAATTTATTAAAATATATGCTCACAACCAGCATAAAATTTTTTATTAAAAATACGCTGAAACCTTAGCTGAAATTAACGGTTTTGATTAGTTTAAATGATAATTTCGAATGTTTTCCTGTCTACGGACAGCCTATGTTTTTTCAAGAAAATTTTACTTCTTGTCGAATGAATTTCCATTTTTTTATTATAAAACACTTATTTTATTATTTTAGGAGGAATGATGCCTTTATCGCCCCGTGTGCCCCTAATGTCCCCATTAGCATCCCGCTTCGCCTACGCAAACTCCCTCCCAACAACTCCGACTTATGGCCCATCTCCCGGTCTGCCATTTACATACTCACCGATGAACAACCCAATGACGGCTCCCGGCATGATGGGGTTAAAACCTCAATTTAGGTAAGGCGTTAAAAATCACAAGTTTTCTTTTCAATCTTTTATAATTTTTTTTTAATCGGGACGATGTTTTTCAATGGATTTCGATTTGGAAGTTAAAAAATCGAAAAAACAAGTTTTTTTTGAAAATTTTCGAGAATTTTTAAATTTTTTTCAAAAATTTTTACCAACCGGAAATTAATTATTAAAATTAGTCGAGATAAAAAAGTGGTTTCAAAAAATATGACGCCAAAAATTTTTATCGTAAAAGTAACCATTAGCACGTTTTCAGTTTGCGATCACGATTATTTTTCTTAAAACAGAAAATAACCGGTATTTTCACTTAATACCGGTAAAGCTTGAAAATCGTAAAAAATTTGAGGATAAAATGTCAGTTTTCCGATTTAAAACCCGTTTCTTGATGCTTATTACGGTTTTTGAAACAAAATTTTCAATCGAAAATTTTTCCCTATCCAATTATCAAGAACTTTATTACTGGATATACGGAAAACTTGAAGTTTTTTTTCGAAATTTTTTGCTAATTTGCCGGAATTTCTCAAAATATCAGGCCCAGTAGAGCATTATTTGGACACAATTTTTCTCAAAATCGTCTATGGAATTGTTCCTACATATCTATAAAGTCAGGAATATTTATCAGGAATAATTTTCTGAATTTATAAAAACGGCGGTTGTAACTTTCACATCCACTTTTTCTAAAATTTCGATTTCAGCTTCGACCCCGAACACATTCGGCAGTATCATCAACGACACTACAACGATAACGACAACAATTCGACCTTTAAAGAAAACGAATCGACCTCTAAAGACGGCACCGGCAGTGAGGGAGACGACACTTTGGGAGACCAGGCAAGACCGGATACAGCTGGATCGGATACTTCGAGATCGGATAATTCGGCGATCCAATCGACTCACAAAGATTCTACCTCCCTCCCAAATACCTCGGCCCAAATCCCACTTCTTCGATTAGCCCCAGTTCCCAATAGAAAAAGATCTAGGTAAATATAAAAAGAGAAAAAGGGCGTGGGTATATTTTGCAAGCCTTAATTACTTCGGTATTTAGTTAAAGTGGCCACACGAGCCACTAAAGAGCAATACGCAGACCATATGCGGGCCCAAAAAAAATTTACTTATGGAATAAATTGATATTAGGAAATTCGAAAATTACCGTTATAATTTTCAAAAGTGACCACAAGAGCTGCTAGAGAGCAAATTGAAACAGAATTTTAAACATGTTCATTTTTTATAATGAGTCAAATGTTAAGGAATTTTAACTATTTAACGGGTCATTTTTCCAAAAAAAATTTCACAGGGTTAAATTTCGGAGAGGGGAAATTTTGATAAGGAGTCAAATTTCTTAAGGTAACTTTTTTTTTAGAACACCCGGCTGAGGTTTTTACACTCTCACTTTGGAACGGAACAAGATATTCGCAAACGGATTTTTGCATCCAACAGACAATTAAAAACTCCAAGACCAAATGTAGGGTTTTTTGAAAGATTGATTTTTTAGCAGCTAAATTTGATGGGCAGTCAAATTTCTTAAGGGGTCTTATTATGTTAAGTATTATTTTCTGCTAGATGCCGATCTCTATTGGGACTCAAATTTTTATGGGGTCAATTTTAAGGGATCAATTTTTATAAGGAGTCATATTTCTTTCAAGAAAAAGTTATATTTTGGAGTTTTAAATGAATCCTGGAAACTAATAAGAGAACGCAACATTAATTAGTTATTATTTACCCATAGCGGTGACCAGCAAGCCATGTAAAATGTTCGAACTTGTCTGGCTCTGAGCTTGATCTAGAAATATAAATTGGGCTGTCTGCAATAGGACAAGGCGTAAAACACATCCTGTAATATATCTTGATAAATTGGACATGCGGCCTAAATATTCAGTATAAAACACATATATTGAATGTTTCAAAGGATGTGAGTCCCACTAATGATCATAAATATTACATGATGTTTTTATCAGATTGCCCAATGAAATTTCCTTGATCCACCGCCTATCAAAAGGGTGCTTGAAATGCTACTGAATAATTTGAGGGTCAAATTACTTAATTAAAATTACTCAATTAAAATCTAGGGTCAAATAACTGAATTTATTTTATAGGTCAAATAAGTTAATCAAATATTTGAGTCAAATAAATAAATAAATTTAAGAGTCAAATTTCCGAAAAGATATCGACGGCCAAATTTTTAAATCAGATTCAGTAATCAGATTACTAAATAAGATGAGGGGTTCAAATTACTGAATTAATTTTGAGGGTCAAATTCCTTAATTAAACGTGAGAGTCAAATTACTAAATAAGATTGCAGAGTCAGATTACTAAATTAAATTTGAGCGTCAAATTACGGAATAAATTTCGAGGGTCAAATTACTAAATTCGATTTAAAAGTCAAATTATTAGATTCAGTTTAAGGGTCACATAACTGACTTAATTTTAAGGGTCAAATTACTGAATACGATTTCAGAGTCAGATTACCAAATTAACTTTGAGGGTCAAATTACTGAATAAATTTAAAGGGTCAAATAACTAAATTAAATTTGAGGGTCACATAACTGAATTAATTGTAAGGGTCAAATTACTAAATCAAATTTTTAGTCAAACATCCTCATCCGAAGAATCAACTTCAAAACGATCCCAGTCCGAGATGGGATCTCACGGAAAGTCCAAGCTATCGGACTGTGGTGCCCTTAATCTTGTTAAACATAACCGCCGACCACAACAAATGACCGCTATTATGGAATCGGACCAGACGGTTCCGACCGCGACCAGTTTATTGTCAAGAATCAAAAGTGGCTCTTCACCACTAGCTGGCGAAAAGACGAAACCGCCGAAATTAAATGTTCCAAATGAGGTATGTAGAAATATTAAACCGCGGTTTAACCGGTTGGTGATCAGATAAAAACATTCGGGAAACTGGTGATATAGCGAAATCAGTAAATTTGGGAATTTTGGCGTTTTGAATTTAATTTTGGTCGTTATATCGAAAAGGGTCCCAACAACAATGAAATAGCTATATTATTATAATTTGGTTTCTTTGCAAAAGAATGGAGTTATCTCAGGGAATTAATTTCTGTAGGACCCGGTCACGTGGGAAAAGTGTGTTTTCATTTTTTGCCCGAAGAGTGTCCAATTTTCGGGTTTTCATAGATTTTATTTAAATAATCTTTAATTTTTGCATATATAGCTATGAAAGGTTGTTAGGCTCTTATTTGACAAATAATTATATCATATTTTCTTTGGACCAATCGGCGCTAAAAAAATTAATGCGCCAAAATTTTTCTTTTTCAAATTCAATTTTGTACGATGTGAGTTTTTTAGTGATGTCGTTGAAATGGAACTGCAATTTAATTCTGCTATAAAAAACATCTCACTTCCGTTTTGATGACCTCACTTAAAAAACTTACTCTTTATTCTAAATTTTCCCGCTTCACTTTTAACCCCTAGAGGTGTTTTCCATGATTGGTGGCGCTTTATTCGAATTTAAACTATTTGGATAACTGATGATATTTATCCGAACGCTAATTTAGCAGAAAATTTGCGTAGATACTACAGAGTTAGTTTTTTGAGTGAGGCCATTAGAAATGAAGCGCGTTGATTTCAGGCGTTTTATAGCCTGGTATCATTGAACGCCCAATTTCATGGCCTCACTTGAAAACTCAACTTTATAATTTTCATAATAAACTTGCTTTACTAAAACTCAGCTCAGAAGCATTTTCGGATATTGCGCCGGCAAGTTGTGATTCAGCCAAATTCTCGGAATTGGTAGGACATCCCCTTATCCCGATTGGCGACATTTAACATTTTAAAACTTTATACTCAGGTTATGCTTTAAAGGTCGGATCATATTACAAATTTGGCTTTTTGGAGTCATTTTTGAAAATATCACTTTTTTGGGTCATATATAAAATAGCATTTTATATNGGAGTCAAATTATCACAACTGGCAATTGCCCTTTAAGAGTCAAATTTCAAAATTGCTCGTTTTATAGTTAAATTTTCACATTTCTATTCAAAGTATAACATTTTGAAATAACTCTTTAAACAGTCCAATTTCAACATTAATCTTTAAAGGGTCAAATTCAAAAATTACTCTTGAGAAGGGTTAAATTTCAAAATTGCTCCTTGAAGGGTCAAATTTAAATATTGGTCGTTTTGGAGTCAAATTTCAACATTGCTCTTAAAAGGGTCAAATTTAGGAATAACTCCTTTAAGAGTCAAAATACCTTTGAAGCATACCCTTTATTCTTCATCGTTTCTTACGGGTGTTAATTCAGATTTACCGTCTAGATGGTAATTTCGAGGAGCTCGTCTCCCCCTCAATTGAGGTGACAGAGCGTCTTCCCGGATTATGTTTACAAAGTCCGGGATTTAATTCAGGTATAAAATGACATCAAATCTCAACATCAACAAAAATTTCATTTTCACACAAAAAAGGCAGTCTCAACTTTTGCTAACAGTTTTTAAATAGTGTTAGCTAAAAATTTTCAGTGCCAAAATACAATGGTAGTTTCAACCATTGTTCTAAAACGGGATCCCGAGTCGGGATCGGGATTGGAAACTCATCCCGTTTTATAACCCTGGTTTCAACGGTTCAGCCAAAAATTTTTTAAAACTAAAATTGAGCGAAAATTTCATCATATATTTTATATAATATTGGTCAGAAAATTCGCCAAATTTCGACGAATGCAATTTCCGCTTTAGTTTCTGTCGAAAATTGTTTGAGAAACTTATTTCAAATTAGATTTTTACTATTTGGGCCTTTTCTGCCGTTTGGACTGTTACTCATGATTTTAAAAAATGAAGCTAAAAACTTACTGCCAATTTTTTTTTTCTCAATTTTTTCCCTTAATTTGTGAAAATAAAATTTTTTGTTCAATCGCATGTTTCATCAATCATCAAATCAAAAGTAATTAATTCTGAATATTATTTGAATCAAATAATATTTTTTTCCATTTTATTTTCATGTAAAATGATCCCTGTTTAGGGGTTTAATTTCATAGAAAATTAACCCCTAAACAAATCATTTTGTTGTTTATTTTTTTAACCTACGCGTTTATTAACCAATTATTTTAGCATACCCTCGCGCACGATCATTCATGATAAACGATTTAATTTCGCGTTCAAGTTCAAATAAAAACGGTATTTCGGCGGCTGCGTTTGTCGAGGATTTGTCCCATGCCGAGCTGGTGCCCGATCCGAGCCAATCCTCTTCACCCCACAAATCGGACTCGTCGGATCGCTCCCGATCCTTTTCACTGGATACTGATCAGAGCTCGGAAAAGCAGGATTGGATGGACTAGGCGACCCGATCCGAGCCGACAATTTTCCGAGAATCTGCTCCGTGAAGCCAAAAACATAGACTTCTATAACTTATTAATTCAAACAAAAAAAAACCTTGACTGCCTTGATAAATTCAGTGATTTTTTCGAAAAATATTATTTCCCTTATACAAAATTGCCTTGGTTTTTAATGGAAGTTGGATTTTTCGGTTAGGTTGCGTCACACGGTGCTTTTTTGGGGGTATATCGTGATTGTTGAAATTTTCATGTTGGATGAAAATAAAATTTGGTAGGAAATTTCGAAAAAAAATTTACACCGAGCCGATTCGAAATTTTTTTTTGGAAATTCAAAGCCTCAATTTTCATCCCACTTAAAATTTTAAACAATTATTATAGACTCTAAAAAAGAACCGTGCGTTATTGCGCCACCTATCGATTTTTGCCATCATTTTTTTTTTAAATGTAGGCAAAATCCTCCACCGCCATTTTAACTGTGTCAATATAATTTACAAAAATCTTCAACAACGAACAAAAATTTCGGAAAAAAATATTTGGGACAAGAAAAAACTTTTCGAAAAAATTGTGGACAATATATGTATTATTTTGCGCTGTCTTTAGCATTCTTTGGCTTCACAATTTTTTTTCCTTCTTTTAACAAAAAAAGCACACCTGAGTGAAAAGTCACTCAACCTACGCACATATTTGTTTTGTCATTTATATATATTTATAATAGAAAAAAGTGCCTTATGGAGCTAACATTATTTGATAGCGAATCAGAGCACTTTTCGAAACACGGTTTAACCGTGACGGTTACTCTTGAATATTTTACTGTTGATAAGCCAATGCATACCACGACATTCTTACAGAATAAAAAAAATTGAAAATTATTACTATCGACTTTTTAGTTTTTCGCGCGTTGGCAGTAAAGGGCCAAAAAATCGATATTTTACAGCCTGAGTTTTCTCGTTCACGGCGTTTGTTTTCGTCCGCCGGTTAGACAGCCAAATTATTACGTAATCTATAGCAAAGTATACGCAATTTTGGCTGTCTACCCGGTGGACGAAAAAAACGCCGTAAACGAGAAAACTCAGGCTGTATAGATTTTCAGAAAAATGTGATATTGATGTAAATTCGAGCGAATTAAAAAAAAATAATTCGATAATTTTTTTAATGAAAATTTGGTCGAAAAAATTTTAAAATTTGTTTTTCATTTGAAAAAATACTGTTAGAAACAAATAGAATTATTTCGAACAGCGATATTATATCGCCGATATATCATTTTTTAAAAACATTATTTTATTAATTGAAATTTTCGATTTTTTTGCCTTATACTATTTTGGCTTTTTACTTCCAACCCTTTCTTGCGAGTACCAAAAACTGAAGCAACCGTTGGTTATAAAGCATGAGTTTTCTTGTTCACCGCATTTTTGTTCGTTCCGCAGGAAACTCGACGCTGATTTCTCAATATCCTGAATAACGATATCTTGGGTTTATTTTTGCGATGACAACCTTTTCTCGACCAAAATTCCTCTCAGTAGTAAATAGGGTGTCCGAATCTTTTAAATTTCGGCTTTTGGAAGGTCTCTTACAGAAAAATAAAAATGGTCCGTAACGGCATTAGGTATTTTCTTTTCTTTTGACGATAGAAAAAATTATTATAAATATATTTTTTTGAAAATCGGAAAGGCAGTAAAACGGCAAAAAATCACCATGTTGGCATTTTCGGCCAAGAAAACTTTATTTTCCACAAATTATTTGATTCATGTGTTAGATCCAAAAAGTGTATTTTCAAATTGCAAAATACATTCTTGTGAAGCTGATAATCAGACGTAATTTAGGTAAAATAGGCTTTTTTGAGAAAATTTTTCTTTATAAATCGTCTTTTGAAAAAACACTCAAAAAACGCGCGTTTGTAAGTTGCGTGTCTAAATTACAGTTAAATTTATTTTTTATTAATTAGGAGCTCTAAAATACGGTCCTGTCAATCGTTGAAAATTTATTAAGTTTAAATTCATACGATTTTTAAGTCAAAATCGAAAATTTTTAAAAAAGTCGAAAAAAAACAAAATTTTAGCACATTGAAAGAAATATTTTTTTTCACAATACTTTCAGCTAAGGATTCCAAAAAAATTAGTTTGAAAATTTTTGAACAAGAAAAAAAATTTGAACGAAAAATAAGGCATTTTTTTATTCATAAGTTTTTTATATCAAATGCTTTTTAAAAATAATCGGAAAGATTGGTCATTCTTCGAGGTTGTGTTTGGGTTTGGCAGTAAAACGGCAATAATCCACTGTTTTGGCATTTTCTTTCTAGAAAACTTGATTTAAAAAAAATAACACCACATACTCAACACGTCCTGACACCTATGATTTGAACAATTTTTTCAGGACGTTTGAGAAAGTGTCAGGACGTTGGTAAACCGTTAGGACGTTTGAGAACTGTCCAGGACGTTTGCTCCCACTTACACTTTTTTTTTTTTCGGTCATTTTCTTTGAACATTCAGTTTTTCTTAGGTTTTTATTCAACTTAGGGGTGGTGTACACCAACTGGTGTCAGTGATTTTTGGATTTCAGAGGCTTCGTACGGTTTAGAACAAATTCAAGACTCGGACCATTTTTTCTGAAAACATAAATTAGAAAGATCTATCTTTATCTACATGATTTCCATTTGTCAGTTAAGTACGACTTCTCACCAACCATGTGGTTAACCGGCGGTTACAACCACGAGTCCCTCAGCGAGAATTCGGAAATTGTCTGAATTTTAGGTGATCGGTTCTGTTTTTTCGATTTTAGAGCCTCAGAATCAGCAATCTAGTGAATGTGCAAGAACGGGTGTTTTTCGACGTTTTGATACAAGGCTTTTTCCGTGGAAATGCCAGAAACGTCATTTTCGGAATAAAACCAAGCCCAAGGGTTGATGAACATCGAACCATCGGTCGTACTTTTTGAATTTCCGCCCTGATCGGGCTGTAAATCGCAAAAAAGT
>SCLH01000507.1:459898-475187 GCA_004367855.1 Oikopleura vanhoeffeni
ATCAGCGAAAAGCATCGTGAAAAAAAATGTTCTCAAATTTTTTAGTTTATTTTCGATGAAGAATACACAGCCAAAATTTCAGCTGATTTGAAGCAAGTTAGAGGGCCTTCCGTAGGTCTGTATAAATTTGACCGCCGTGTGCCGCGGCACACCGATGTTTTCTGAAAAATATTGTAAGGATTACAAATTTGTTAGGCTGTACTTTAACAAATCTTTTCAATAAAGTTTTAAAATTATCGAAAAAAAGGATGTCAAGATGTCACAAAACACAGTCATACAAATTGAGACCATAATTATTGAATTGAAATAAAACTTTAAAAATGCGAATTTTTCGAAATAAATTGAGAGAAGAATGCAAAAAACTCGTTGATTAATACGGTATTGATAATTAACAAAATTTTGTGGTTTATTTTATACTGGTTTTATACTCTTGTTACGGGTCGAGAATGAACTTGCATCGAATTTAATTTGACCAATTTTGAAGTTAATGAGGGTTAATTGCGAGTAGGGTGCGCAGCGGTAAAACTACAGCGTGAGCAAGGTGGCCAAGGCTTTTTTCAGGTCGCTGTAAGTTGGTCAGAATAATAGCGATTTTCTTTAAATTTCGACACAATACTCATCAGATAATGAATAACAGATTTAAAATCTCAAAATTTGAAGCACTTTCAATCTTCGACCTTTTAAGAACTCTTAAGAGGTCAAAAAAAAATTCTGATTTATGTTAGAAAATGCTACAAAGTTCAGAACTAATAAAAAATTGAACAAAATTTTTTTTGAGATTATAGAAATTTCTTTAATTCTTAATAAAGGGGTTGTGGGCGTTAGAATCTTTTATCTTATTTTAGACAAAAACTTCAAATGATGTCGTAGAGCCTTCATTTTTTGACAGAAATGTAGATATTGAATAAAAAAACATTTTGGTAAGTCGGAAATTTTGTTTAAATGTGGCGCTAAAGAGTTATGAACACTTGAAGGAATTTTTTCTTGTCTAGCTACCGGCCAAACTTTTGTTAAAATTTCAGGACTTTCTGTTTATTTTTGGAAAAAGCCTTGGCCACCCTAAGCGTGAGTCTTTTCGATTTCTCTTGTTTTTACTCAAGCGGCAAGACAGCCAAAAGGCAATTCTGGCTGTCTACCAGCCTGGGCAAAAAAAGATGATATTAAGAATAAAGCGTTTCCGGGCAAAAAAAAATATATTTTGGTCATGTGGTAAAAGAATGAGTTTATAAACCCCCCATTCACGGCACCAACTTCAATTTTCAGCATATAATGTCAGAAAAATTGCTACTTTGAAAAAGTACATTTTGAATTACTGGTTGAGTTATCTGTTTTGTATGGCTTTAAGCGGACCCGATCTCTGATCCAAGCAGAAAGAGAGAAGGACAGAGAATTTGACTTAGTTTTGTGGGTCCGCTCAAAGCCATACAAAACATATAACTCAACCAGTATGTTTTTAAATTTGTGAAATAAATTCTTTGTCATCTATAGTGTAGAAGAAAAAGTTTTTCAAAAATCTCCTCAAAAAATTCCAAAAAATCACAGATGTTCTTAGAGCTCCCACGGTCACTTCAAGAAAAATTTTTTAGGAGAACACAAAAAACGTATTTGCTCACCTTGGCGGAATTCACTTAAAATGCAACCGATAATTTAAACAAACAACCGGTATTATCACCGTTAAACAATATTTTTTGCCTTTTTTATATTTTTGCCTTTGAAATCTGACCAAGATTTTTTCCGTTTTTCGTTGATACCGACCGTTTGAAAGTAAAAAATTAGCCCGCAGCGCATCCTGAAAATGAGCTAAAGCTGAAGAAAATATTAAGAACTTTAAAGTCATTGAACAGAAGCGTTACTTCAAATGAACAAAATATCATTTCAAATGATCATCAGATTCAAATTTCCAAAATTTTGCGTTCCATTTACAAAAACGATTAAAATTAACCAACAAATCAAGGGGCAAAGGTCTTGTTCTCACCGGTAATACTTTCAATTACATTTTTAGTTGAAATTAATTAACTAACAACTGAATCAGAATTAATAATTTGCTCGAAAACTTGAAGTATTTTTTGGTTAGAGTTCAATTTTAATTTTTTGTACCCAATGTGTTTTAGCTTTTGGGGTGTTCCCCGAGGAGATTTACGCTTAACCAATCAGAGCGCGACTTGGTTAGTTAATTTAACGGGCGTTTCAATCTCCCCGGGAAACACCCCAAAAGCTAAAACACATTCGGTAGCATTTCGTTCTACTCGATGGGTAGGTAGACAAACGCGTGGGTAAAATTTTTCAAAAAATTTTCGACAAATAATATTGATACTAAAGTAAGGTAGGCACGGCAAAATAAAGTTACGGACCGCAACTTGCGGTATATATCCCTTTATCACTTTTTGGTTAGAATGCGTAGCCACAACGTTAAAATGAGTAGTGGCTACGCATTCTAACCAAAAAGTGATAAAGGGATATGAGCTTCAATTTTTTGGGGGATTCCCATTGAAAAATGATGTACAAACATCATTTTTTTTAAAACAGCCTGCAATCCTCTCAAATTTCACAAACCGTTCTTGAAATTGCCTATCTTTTGGCTTGGAATTTTTGAAATAAATCCACAAATAGTTTCAAGCCAAATGATAGGGTTTTTTTTTGAAAAATGCTAATTTTTTGGAAAACGGGACATAATTTTTTCCAAAATTTTTGTCTTGGTCAATTTCAGCACAGAAACTAAAAGTGCTCCGTAAATAAATAAAATCGGAGCTGGTCGATTTCTGCCGTCCTTACCACATACTGAAAGATTAGGTGAATTTGTGATTTATTGGACATAATCAGGCTACTTAAATTTTCATAAAATTTGATATTTTCCAAGGCATCATTTTCTTTAACTCACTATCAAAGTATTGTTAACATTTGAAATAATCGCTGATAAACATATTTTTGAACTTTTTTGGAAAAAAATTAAAGTTTGAAGCTTGTGCGTTGAATTGTCAGAACAATATTGGGACAAGTAAATGAAATATACAATAAAATAGTTAATACACTACACAATTAGAAAAAAAAGGGTAGAAGCATGGGAAATAAATCCCTAAACAAAAACAAATCTAAAATTCAAGAGATAATTTGAAAATGGTTTCCGAATCGGAAAGTCCGATCATTTTTGAACACTTCATCTGCAAAAAATTTCGAATTGAACTAACCTGTCGTACGGCACACCAACATTTTCTTAAACATCTTACATACAGTATCTGACAAATATGTGAAGATGTCAGAAAACTAACCAAAAATCAAGCACCATAAATATTGAGTTGAAATAAAACTTTGAAAATGGAAACTATTCATAATTTATTGAGCTTTTTATAAAATATGTAACTTATAATTGATATTCCTTTCTCAACCTAAGTCCATCTTAAAAATACGTATTATCATTATAGCGCCTGTCCGAATCCCACTAATGTTGTCTCGGTGATTTTCTTGAGTATAATTATAAGCAAGGTTGCCTGATATTGGGACCGCCAAAGTTGATCGGTGTGTAATGACTCAAGCAATCACTAATACAAACACTTATACTGTATAAGTTATACAACATTAATGGGATTCGAGCACGTGCTATAGATAGGGTGCGCAGTGGGAACCCTACAGACTGAACTAAAACTCCTGATAAACATTTATTTGCTATCGGGGGGTTAATCGCCACCGAAAAATACGATTCCGAGCAAAAAAATTTTTTTTGGGCCATCTAGTGATAGTTTTCTTCTGGCAAGGATCGTACTCACATAAAAATTTGCTATTTTCTGAAAAAAATTTTTTTTGAAAAATTAAATGTTCGAAAATTTTCGAAGAAATTTTGGTCATTTTGACAAAAAAAAATGCGTAGGCGGAACACTTTATAAGCTGAAAATATTTTGGCCAATACTAATGAATACTTAATTTTATTTTTTCATTTTATGCAGAATTCACAAAGCTTTCAAGTGCGCTTAGTCAGAACCATGCGGAAGACTGCGGAAAAATTACAAATGCTGATTTAATATTTTGACCTTCATTTTCCCTGGCCAAAATGCCAAAAAAACTTAAAACAAATATTTCATTTAATTTCTTCGTAGTTTTCTGTCCAGATATTTTTTTCCGTTTTGGTCTCATTATTTTAATTTAAAAATAAGAATTTGACCGCTGCGCATCCTAGCTATAGAGAATACAGCACCATAAATATTGAGTTGAAATAAAACTTTAAAAATGGAAATAGTTTAAGATTTAGTGCGTTTCTAAGCAAAACAAAATAAGTTAGGTATTAAGATCAAATTTGGTATTACATTGTTGTATTTTGAAGAAGTTTATAATTCAAAATAATAGATAAAATAAAAGGAAAGTGTAAAAACACGTAAAAACGTAGGTTGGGTCTAACTTGTTCTAGTATCAAGAATTCTCGTACAAGAATTTTACGCTGTGTGGATATAAGTCAGTCGGCTGCATTTTGAAAAATATTGATTATAAAAAATGCCATGTACAGGATAGCCTATCCTGGATAGGGACCATGAAAAGTTAATCCCAATTTTTGAGATTTTACAATCTTTTTGAAAATTGAAATGGCGATTATGAAAAAACAAAAAGCAAGATACAAATTTTTGAGTCGAAAAGTTTAAATGTCACAATTAAATGTTTTTAAAATTTAGTTTACGTTGAAAATTCAGGAAAATGAAGTTTTATTGATAAATGCTTCTAAAAAACGGATGTACTTACCGCTGGCGAATTCGAGTTTCGAACGCTCTAATTATTAACGGGGTTCCCAACGGCGTGTAAGGAGCGATAAGGTCGAGCGATTAGTCGAGCGACTTATTCGCGCCATATACAGTATGTAAAAAAATTGTTCGAGACCAACAAGAGAATTTTCTCTGGATCAAAACATATAATTGGCAGGAGAATTACTTTAAATCCAGAGGAAATTAGAGCTTTTGGTCTCGAACAATTTTTTTACATACTGTATATGCAAAATATCCGACTAGAAATGTCGGGCAACGTAGAGGTTTTCAACTTGGGACTACGGGAAAATGACTAAAGTTATAGATTAATATTTTGACTACTGATAAGACGAAATCTCCTCTGTTGATTTTTACAATTCTGGGGTGCCAAAAATATTTCAACCTACGCAAAAACAAATAAGCGGGTCATTTCACCGCCATTTTTTGTTTGCGCACTTCTAGCGGGTTCTAAGTATCCCTGGAAAATTAAAATATGTCATCAGAGAGTCAATTTCACAAGTAATTTATTGTATGCAAATAAAATAACAATATCGCTAATAATTTTTTTTCATGGTTAAAAATGCAGTCGGGAACCTTCTTAACTTTTGCTGATCACATTTAATTCAAATCACCGCGGTTTCATAATGAATAATTGCTAGAGGTTTAAAATGAATAGTTTATATATTCGCTTATCTATACTTGGATGAAAATATTATTTATGAACTCATTCACCGCAGATATCGCGACCGGTGAGTCCGTCACTGTTTAAAATTTCTGAGCTCACCCGTTAAAACAAATGAGTTTCCGTTTATTTTGAAAATTTTTCTATTCACGCAACGGTCTTCAAAAAATAATCCGAGAAACCTCAACAAAATTACTCATACGCATTGAAATTACGGTAAGAACGGCAAATTTTTTTTTTGCCAAACATTTTTTTATTATATTTTAATTGTAGCCCTTAAAAAAATAGCCTGTCAGTACAAAATGTTTTTTGAAAAATTGTCAGCTAATGCTCAAATAGTAAAAAACCAATAAAAAAAAGCTATTTTAAGCTATTTTAACATGGGCAATTTCAAAAACTGTTTCTTATTTTAAAGAACAGTTTGTAGCAGACAATTTTTTTGAAATTTTTATCCTGATATGTTTTCACGGGCTTCAATTTGAAAATAATTGAAAAAAATTTCAGCGAAAAGTTTTTGCCGTTCCTACTTTGATTTCAACTTTTTAACCTTTCATATTTAACCCCTCATATTTTTTAATGAATTTACTCATCGATACGACACATTTTTCAAAATTTTTTTTCTTGACGGGAAACTTTTTGCCAATTCGAAATTTTCGAATAAAAACTTTTTCGAACACAAGTTGCCACTTTTCAGCTTACTTTGTTTAATCTGAAATTCTTCGGATTGATTATTTTTACTTTATAAATCGTCTTTTGAAAAAACACTCAAAAAACGCGCGTTTGTAAGTTACGTGTCTAAATTACAGTAACATTTATTTTCTATTTTTTATTAATTAGGAACATTAAAATACTTTAAAATTTATTAAGTTTAAATTCATACGATTTTTTAGTCAAAATCGAAAATTTAAATTTTTGAAAAAAATCGAAAAAAAACGAAATTTTAGCACATCGAAAAAAATATTTTTTTTATGAGTTAGAATGAAATAAATTTAAAACGGTCGACAGGTCGGTTTACCAATTGAGCAAGTCTCGGTGAAATAATTTTTTTTAATTCTTGACTAAGAGGTCTTAACTTTATTTCGCGCAAACCGTATTTTCATTCAAAAAAGTATGATTCAGTGTATACACAAGAGCGAAGAAACAAAACGAAAGCATATTATAGTGATTAGCATATAGCATTAAATATAGTGAAAGAAGTCATTCCCAATATTTTCAGCTAAGGATTCCAAAAAAATTAGTTTGAAAATTTTTGAACAAGAAATGAGAAAAATTTTCAAAATATTTCTAATTATTTTTGACCAAAAATCACTAAACCATGTCATATGGTTTTTCAAAGACCATATAAAAATATGTGGTCACCAAGTAAACAAGTTNTTTGTCTTGACGGGAAACTTTCTGCCACTTCGAAATTTTCGAATAAAAACTTTTTCGAACACAAGTTGTCACTTTTCAGCTTACTTTGTTAAATCTGAATTTCTTCAGATTGATTATTTTTACTTTATAAATCGTCTTTTGAAAAAACACTCGAAAAACGCGCGTTTGTAAGTTACGTGTCTAAATTAAAGTAAAATTCAATTTCTATTTTTTATCAATAAGAAACTCTAAAATACGGTCCGGTCGACCGTTAAAAATTTATTAAGTTTAAGTTCATACGATTTTTAAGTCAAAATCGAAAATTTAAATTTTTGAAAAAAGTCGAAAAAAAACAAAATTTTAGCACATTGAAAGAAATATTTTTTTCATGAGTTAAATGAAATAAATTTAAAACGGTCGACAGGTCGGTTTACCAATTGAGCTTAACTTTATTTCGCGCAAACCGTATTTTCGTTCAAAAAAGTATGATTCAGAGTATACACAAGAGCGAAGAAACAAAACGAAAGTATATTTAAATATAGTGAAAGTAGTCATTTCCAATATTTTCAGCTAAGGATTCCAAACAAATTAGTTTAAAAATTTTTGAACTAGAAATGAGAAAAATTTTCGAAATATTTCTAATAATTTTTGACTAAAAATCACTAAACCATGTCATATGGTTTTTCGAAGACATAGATGCATTCTATTGTACATTTAATTGATAATTAACAAAATTTTATGTTTTTATTTTATACTGGTTTTATACTCTTGTTACAGGTCGAGAATGAACTTGCATCGACTTCAATATGACCAATTTTGAAGTAAATGAGGGTTAATTGCGAGTAGGGTGCGCAACGGTAAAACTACAGCGTGAGTCTTTAAGATTTCTCCCTTTTTTACCCAGGCGGCTAGACAGCCAAAATCTTAATAAAAAAAGGAAATCGAAAAGACTCATTTTATAAAATAGTCGATAGAAATTCATCAGCCTCAAGGCCCTGGAGTCAAGGAGGGTTATTGACCAAAAAATCGATTACGGGCTAAATTTTTATTTTTTGGTCATCTAGTGGTCAGAAAATGAGTTTTTAAACCCCTGTATTCAAAGCACCAACTTCAATTTTCAACTTCAATTTTGATCTACCTTCCTCGTAATAGGATATATAAAACTCATGATTTTTTTAGAACTAGGGCAATTATCAATAAAAAATTTGCTAAGCTTGGGGTAACTCACTTAAAATGCAACCGGTAATTTGAACCAATAACCGGTATTATTACCGTTAAAAATCCGACTGTATCTCAATTTTAATACCGGTTTTTCGTTGATACCGACCGTTTAAAAGTTAGAAACTTGCCCGCTGCGCATCCTAAAAATGAGCTAAAGCTCGAGAAAATACAGAAAATTTTTAAGTCATTGAACAGAAACGTTTCTGCGAATAAAAAAATTATTTCAAATGATCATCAGGGTCAAATTTCCGAAATTTTTCGTTAAATTTACAAAAAAGATTTAAACTTAACCAACAAATCAAGGGGCAAAGGTCTTGTTATCACCGGTAATAATNAGCAAGTCTCGGTGAAATAATTTTTTTTAATTCTTGACTAAGAGGTCTTAACTTTATTTCGCGCAAACCGTATTTTCATTCAAAAAAGTATGATTCAGTGTATACACAAGAGCGAAGAAACAAAACGAAAGCATATTATAGTGATTAGCATATAGCATTAAATATAGTGAAAGAAGTCATTCCCAATATTTTCAGCTAAGGATTCCAAAAAAATTAGTTTGAAAATTTTTGAACAAGAAATGAGAAAAATTTTCAAAATATTTCTAATTATTTTTGACCAAAAATCACTAAACCATGTCATATGGTTTTTCAAAGACCATATAAAAATATGTGGTCACCAAGTAAACAAGTTAAAGTAGCCATTTTGTAGAGTTTTTTTCGTTGATTTGAAACAAATATTGAAAAAAAATTTGAAGGAAAAATGAGGCATTTTTTCATTATGTTTGGAACTTTTATCCAAAATTTCTCATAATTTCTCGAATTCGAAAAGTTAAATTCAAACTCAAAATTTTCTTAAAAAGCCATTATGCAAAAATTCGCTAGTTACAAAAGTTGCCTCGATTATGAACCATCACTTTGATGGTATATTGGGAAGAATATATCAATCCAGTGAAAAGTTTTTCATCAAGAGCCCATATCGGTATCTGTCAAAATGCACCGAGGCCCTTTAAACATATTGTATCGACAAAACATATTCTTCATATCAAACACAGTCATTAAATTGAGACCATAATAATTGAATTGAAATAAAACTTTAAAAATGCGAATTTTTCGAAATAAATTGAAAGAAGAATGCAAAAAACTCGTTGATTAATACCATAGCTTGGATTCTATTGTACATTTAATTGATAATAAACAAAATTTTGTGGTTTATTTTATACTGGTTTTATACTCTTGTTACGGGTCGAGAATGAACTTGCATCGAATTCAATTTGACCAATTTTGAAGTTAATGAGGGTTAATTGCGAGTAGGGTGGGCAACGGTAAAACTACAGCGTGAGTCTTTTAGATTTCTCCTTTTTCTACCCAGGCGGCTAGACAGCCAAAATTTAAAGCAAAATATAGGCAATTTTGGCGGTCTAACCGCCTGGGTATAAAAAAAGGAAATCGAAAAGACTCATTTTATAAAATAGTCGATAGAAATTCATCCACACACTTCATCAGCTTCAAGGCCCTTGAGTCAAGGAGGGTTATTGACCAAAAAAATCGATTACGGGCTAAATTTTTTTTTTGGTCATCTAGTGGTCAGAAAATGAGTTTTTAAACCCCTGTATTCAAAGCACCAACTTTAATTTTCAGTATCGATATAAAATTCATGATTTTTCAGAACTTGGGCCATTATCAAAAAAAATTTGCTAAGCTTGGCGTAACTCACTTAAAATGCAACCGGTAATTTGAACCAATAACCGGTATTATTACCGTTTAAAATTTGATTGTATCTCAATTTTAATACCGGTTTTTCGTTGATACCGACCGTTTAAAAGTTAGAAATTTGCCCTCTGCGCATCCTCAAAATGAGCTAAAGCTCGAAAAAATACAGAAAATTTTAAAGTCATTGAACAGAAACGTTTCTGCGAATAAAAAAAATATTTCAAATGATCATCAGGGTCAAATTTCCAAAATTTTTCGTTAAATTTACGAAAAAAATTTAAGGTTTAAGATTTAACCAAGAAATCAAGGGGCAAAGGTCTTGTTATCACCAGTAATAATTTCAATAAAAGTTGAAATAAGTTAACTTACAAGTTGTAAGTTACAATTGAATCAGAATGAATAATTTGCTCGAAAAACTGGAAGTATTTTTTGGTTTGAGTTCAATTTTTATTTTTCGTAACATTTCGTTGTACTCGATGCGTACCTCCTCATCAGTGAAAAGTAGGGTGCGCAGCGGGAACCCTACATACTGAACTTAAACTGTTGATAAACATTTATTTCCTATGCGGGGGGGGGTGTGATCGCCACCGAAAAATACGACTCTTCTACGTCGGCTAATCAGGGCCGGGATATGCACAAACGTATGATAAGGTGGTACAGCAGGTAGGTAGAATTACGCGTTGATTAAATTTTTCAAATAAATTTGCCAAATAATATTAATACTAAAAGATTAGGTAAATTTGAGATTTATTGGACAAAATCAGGCTATTCAATTTTTATAAAATTTGATATTTTCCAAGACATCATTTTTCTTAACTATCGAACTAACTATCGAACTATTGTTAACATTTGAAATAACCGAACAATTGAAATAAACAAACATTTCTAAGTGAATTTACCTGTCGATGCGGCACACCAACATATTCTAAAACATCTTACACAGTAAGTGAAGCTGTCACAAAACTCATCAAAAATAAAGCACCATAAATATTGAGTTGAAATGAAAATATAAAAATAGAAAGTGTTTTAAATATATTGAGGCTTTAGAGCAAAAGTATACAGCAATTATGTATTAAATATTCCCGATGGTCCCTTTCATAATAAGTTTAACCCTAACCTGCACGAGCGTGTTTCAGATCACAGAGATAAAAAATATTTTAGGGAAGTGTCATTTTAGCTGGCGTAATATCCCTTTAACACCTTTTGGGTGATTTGATAGATGTAGGCTGAAAAGAAGAGAAAGCGGCCTCATGAGTGGCTAAAAGGGGTCTCAGGAGTGTTAGGATTGGCTCCCCCAACCTACATCTTTCAAATCACCCAAAAGGTGTTAAAGGGATATCGGAACAGACCCCCGATAGTTCCCCTTATTTTTAAATTCAAAAATTTTGGTGAGTTCTAGAAATTTCTCATCTGCCCGGAAATGCATTATTGGTAGTCTAAATATCTAGTCCACGATGCGATGAATCCGCCAACCCCCACAAATTGCAATTTTTAAACAGTTAAAAAATTACTGGAACCATTAAGGTGTCTGGGTACTGATTTCGATTTTTTATAAAGCTTTTTTTGGATAAACTAGCAGAGCTTATATCCCAAAACCTTTTCATCTTGAAGAAAAACTCTTCACGATGATTTGTAATTCAATAGTAATATGATACAATGCCACCTACGCGTTTAAAAATTTTCACTATTTTTCATTATTTTTTTGTGTCAAGCTCCAGAGAAGCCTCCGCTTTTGGCGGACAAACACGCAAAAAAAACAAAAAGTAAAATTTCTGAAATGATCAGTTTGGGAGGCTCAGTCAAAAAGTATCTCCAGTTTAGGAGATACAGTTTCGGCTCATACTGCATCTGAAAGCACAAGACTTGTTTGACAATCAATTATACATTTTTTGTTAGAAATTTTGATTCGGCGTCTCTTGGAGGCCATATCAACTTTTCATTTTATTTTGAATTTTGACAAAATTTAGAAACCAAGAAAAATTGATGAAATGCTTCAAAACAATTTTGTTTGTAAATTCAAACACGAAGGATTTTCGTGCAATTTTTAACTCGGTAGCCTCAAAAGAAAACATAGTGGCGCACTTTCATTTTTAATCATAAATAAATGATCAATAATATTTGTTTTCGTATTTTGGCTTTTAAAAATTTAAAATACTAGTAAGTTAGCCATTTTAATTGTTCATTTTACAGTCCCTTGAAGAAGTTCAATTATGAAGCTAACAGAAAGTGTAAAAACGCGTCAAAAAACGTACAGTCCAATTAATGTACCGTATGGTTCTCCAAAATGAATTCGGGAAACTTCAACAAAATGATGTCATAGGCGTAGTCGTGTGCGGTGCGTAGAGCCAATGAGGTAACATATCGATTACGGGGCTTCGCGGGGCCCTCTTTGTTACTTTTCCAGTTAAAACTTTTTGTATGCTTCGGCTTTTGAAAACGACTCATCTGATTAAGTTTTTCGATAGCTCAAACTGAACGCAAATATATCATGGATAATTAAATGATATTAAGTGGACAGAATCGGACCATTGTTTAGGCTTTTTTTTGAAGATCACTGAAAGTTTTAATCACCAGTTCTTGTTCAAACATGAGAAACAATGGCCTGATTCGTATCCTTTTTTTCAATTTATTTTTCTTCAATTATTTGTGCTCAGTTCAAGCGATCTAAGAACTTAATCGTATGATATTATGTCAAATATCACCGTTAAAAAATCCGATTTTATTTCAATTTCTACCGTTTTTCACCAGCTACCGGTTTTTCGTTGATACCGACCGTTAAAAGTGAGAAATTTGTCCGCTGCGCATCCCAAAAATGAGCTAAAGTTCGAGAAAATACAGAAAATGTTTAAGTCATTGAACAGAAACGTTCCTGCGAGTGAAAAAAAATATTTCAAATGATCATCAGGGTCAAATTTCCGAAATTTTTCGTTAAATTTACAAAAAAGATTTAAACTAAACCAACAAATCAAGGGGCAAAGGTCTTGTTATCACCGGTAATAATTTCAATTAAAGTTGAAATAAGTTAACTTACAAGTTGTAAGTTACAATTGAATCAGAATGAATAATTTGCTCGAAAAACTTGAAGTATTTTTTNTCTCACACTTTTGTGCATATCCCAGCCCTACTACTTAGAAACAGACTACGTTGGCTAAGCAGGGCCGGGTTATGCACAAAAGTGTGATAAAGTAGTACCGTCGGTAGGTAGAATTACGCGTTGGTTAAATTTTACAAAAAATTTTTCCAAATAATATTAATACTAAAGGATAAGGTGAATTTGAGATTTATTGGACAAAAACAGGCTATTCAAATTTTCATAAAATTTGTTATTTTCCAAGCCATCATTTTTTTAACTTACTATCGAAGTATTGTTAGGCTGACCGCGGTTGTCCCCTAAGGCGAAACTATACATTTCTCGGAAAAAATATTCGTCTCAAAAATTTTAAAAACTTTCAATTTCTTCAAATCCAGATTTTTTTATCCTAGATATACCGTCGTCAGCCTAATTATTGTTAACATTTTAAATAGTTGCTGATAAACATATTTTCGGAGAAAAATAGAAGTATGCGAAATAAATCCCTACACAAAAAATCCAAAATTCAAGAGTTAATTTGAAA
Source organism: Oikopleura vanhoeffeni (assembly GCA_004367855.1). Taxonomy (NCBI): domain Eukaryota; kingdom Metazoa; phylum Chordata; class Appendicularia; order Copelata; family Oikopleuridae; genus Oikopleura; species Oikopleura vanhoeffeni. The sequence goes on from SCLH01000507.1 coordinate 473,196, forward strand.
ATGTTTTTTGGATCGGAAAATCCGATCATTTTTGAAACTTTGAACATTTCATCTTCATAAAATTTCGAAGTGAATTTACCTCTCGATGCGGCACAACAACATATTTTAAAACATCTCGAACACAGTACAAGATGCGTGAAGTGTGAAGATGCCAGAAAACTCACCAAAAAATAAAGCACCATAATTATTAAGTTGAAATGAAAGTTAAGAAATGGAAATTATTTAAAATGTTTTGAGTCTTCAAGTTAATAATAAATATTGTTATGGATATGCTAGCAGCCTTTTTTTGTTACAGTCTTATGAAAGGGTTCGTACCTGAACTTCATTTCGAAGCACTTATTGGTCAAAAAAAATGAGTCCGGGGCCCCGCGGGGCACTCATTGGTCAAAATCAGGTCAAACGCGAACCGAAGGAACAAGAGATCACTATCTTTAATATCAAAAATCCTGCCTAGTCGTCGAATTCTATGACTACGTCACAAGAATGGAAAGTGACCAATGAAATGACTGGATTCTCGAGAAATGACTTGATTTCTTATATTCAATATATCATTTTCCAAACCTAAGTCCAACTTAAAAATGCTTACTATCTCTATAGCACGTGTTCGAGTCCCACTAATGTCGTCTGAGTGATTGTTTTTTTGGTTTTCTGCGAACTATTCAGCCTGAAAATAAATCGATTTTCAAATTTACATGTATAATTTGAAAATTTAGGAAAATAATACATTTTGATAAATGCTTCTAAAAACCCTTGAAATAGTTTTATAATTATTCTGAAATCGGATGAGAAAATTTCTTCGCAAAGGGACCGATAAGCTATGTGGACGTTCTGTAGGGTCACTTCAAGAGTTATTAACTTTATCTGATATTGCTTTTGAGAACGACTCATCCGATTGAGTACCGTTTTAGCGCTAGAGAATTCTGAACTTGAATAATATCGAATCTTTAATTCTGGATCTCCTCCATCATTAATTTTTGTTCTTACGTCTTTCATTTTCCCAGAAATGAATTGCGTAGGTTACAGGTCACTTTGTTAATGTCACTATTCTACGGAGTTAATAAAGTCAAAATGTGAATTAAAGAGTATAAAAAGTTAGGTCTATCCTTAAGGGAGTGGGTGTCGCTGATTTGAGCCTCTTCCAAGGTCATATCCCGCCAAACTAGCAGAAGTGATGTTCCAAAAACATTTGTGACTAACAGAACCAACCTTCGCGGTAATTTGGAACTTGACAGTAATCTGATACAATCCCACCTACGCCGACACCTACGCTTTTAAAAAGCTTCTTAAAAAGACACGCAGTTCCTACCTACTCCTTCAATTTTTATAATTTTTTATTATTTTTTTGTGTGAGGCTCCGGAGAAGCCTAACAAATAATGCAAATTTGCTTTTGTTGTTAAATTTTGCTTTCGGCGGACAAAAACTAAAAAAAACTAAAAATTAAAATTTTGAAATGATCAATTTGGGAGGCCCAGGCAAAAGGTATCTCCTCCACGAGTCTGATAGATATAGTTTCGACTCATACTGCATCTGAAAGCACAGGACTTGTTTTACAATGCATTAGAAAGTTATTTTGAAATTTTGCTTCAACGTCTCTTGGGGGCCATGTCAAGTTTTCATTTTCAGCCAAATTGTTTGAAATGGTCAGTTTGCGAGGCTCAGGCAAAAGGTATCTCCTCCACCAGTTTTAAAGATACAGTTTCGGCTCATACTGCATCTGAAAGCACAAGACTTGTTTGACAATCCATTAGAAAGTTATTTTGAAATTTTGATTCGGCGTCTCTTGGGGGCCATGTCAACTTTTCATTTTGAGTTTAAATTTTTGACAAAATTTAGAAACCAGAAAAAATGCTTCAAAATAATTTTTTCCGTAAATGAAAACACTTTTAAGAATTTTGGTGCAATTTTTAACTCGGTAGCGTCAAAAGAAAACAAATTAGCGCACTTTCAATTCAAATCATAAATAAATTAATAATTTTTGTTTTCGTGTTTTG
>SCLH01000507.1:481851-498455 GCA_004367855.1 Oikopleura vanhoeffeni
AAAAGGGATGCACCCCCGCCGATTCACGACGTAATTCACAACATTGAATTTCCCAAATTTTATTATTTAAGTTTTATTTGATTTCATTTTATGGAGTAATAAATTCTACGCATTTTGGTGATTTCACTTCATCCAAATCTATTCTAAAACATATTGTAAAACAATTGCCCCCCCACTGGATAAAATTATTTTATTAAAAAAGAATTTTGATTCAGATAAACCTTTTAAAAAAAATTATTTTATTAGTAAATGATTCATTTTATATTATTGCGTGTTTTTTTTGATTGAGTTGACCAATATACCGTGCAGTTGATGTTTAATGGTTGATAGTGTTTTTTCAAATTAGTCATCATTAAAAAAACATTGAACCACTTTCCACGAATGAACACTCGCATAAAAATAGTGGACATGCTCATTATGTTATCAATTATATTTATAAAAATTATTAAATAAGTTTAAAACGCGTCAAAAATATAAAATTGCATTTATAATGGTCGATAATGATGGTGAACATAAAAAATGTACGAAAATTGAATTAAATCAAAAAATTTATGGTTTTTAGCTCAAAAATATGCTAGAAGATTATCGAATGCGCTCATTGGTTGATGAAATAACCGATGCCAGAAATGTTTAATTTCACACAAATAAATCTTACCAAGAGCCAGTACATTAAGGATGGAACGGCAAAAATCGACCAGCTCGGATGATATTTGTTTTTGCAGCATTTTTAGTTTCTGTGCGGAAATTGACCCTAAAAAAATTTTAAAAACGAATTATGTCCCGTTTTCTGAAAATCAGCATTTTTCGCCGAAAGATAGGCAATTTCAAAAACAGTTTTGCGTTTTCGAACACTTTCCTGGTGAAATTTTGAACAATTTTTTGAAAGGATATTTTATTCATAATTTTCTATAACATATCAAATATCATCTACCGTAGGCAAAACATAGTTATTTTGCGAAAAAATGGCATTTTCCTAAATTTAAAGTGGTGATAATTCAAAAAATAGTTGACCAAAGAGAAAAAAAAATTTTGCGTTCGAACGAGAAACTTCGAGAAAATACGCTGATAACATTGTTTTTCTATTTGGAGTAGGTCATTTTTTAGCCAATGAGAAGCCTTCATTTTTTCGAAAATTTTCGAAGATGTTTTCTAAATTTTTGAAAAATTCTGAACAAAATATACATTTAGATTTTTTTATAACTATCATAGATTTCCAGTGCTGAAAAACAGATAAAAGCCTAACCTTACAATGTAAAAATTATTACATATCGACTGCATTTTATAATAATCCCGTTCAAACTAAGCAGCTAACTTAACTACCGCATAGTTAATAAAATGATATTTTCTGAAAAGGCACTGTTCCAAATCGCTTACTAATATGTAATCCTTTTGTAAGCTACTACACTCATTTTGAATTCGTTCATGCTTGTTAATTCTGTCAAAAAAATATTCAGTTTTCATAAAATTTAAGTCACAGACTCGCGTTAAATTATGTTATAAATTATAATTTATTATTTTTGAAATAAAGTTTAATTAAATTGTAAAAAAGTTGCGGATCAAACAATTCATTTAATTCCAAGTATTTTGATCAGAAATCAAATTTTCGAATCGAACTTAGTCGAAAAAAGTAGATTTTGACGTTTTGCATAGGTAGCAAAAAAAAATTTAAAATTTGTGGAGTTTCCGTCTTATGGTTTTTTGAAATCAAGTTTTTTTGTTATCGTGTTTGAAAAACGCCTTCATACTGTGCTGAGCACAACCATAAAAAATGCGCCGATATTATCGTGGCTGAAAATTTTTGTGTCAAAATTTCGATGTTTTTAGTTTATTTTCGTAAAAAAAATAATTTTTTTTGTCAATTTTTTTTTCGACATGAAATTTTTAAAAACAAAAAATAATTTTCCGGCAATATTTGTTATTTGAGTTTTTTTTCACACACACTAAAAGTGGTTGTTTAGCCGAAACGTCAAAAATAAACTATTTTAAAATAAAACTCAAATAATTATTATTTGTTAAAATTTTTGACTCAAAAACAATAAAATTTTTTTTTTATGTTTAAGTCAATTTTCCCGAAAAATTATATTTGTAATGTCACATTTTTTTTTCGTCGTAAAAAAATTTTGGACAAAAGGGTTCAGAGAAATTTTGCAACTCGAGCAAAATAAAACTAAATTTACAAAATATGGATTATTTTTGCGCATTTGTGATGCGATAATTTCTGTGAAATGTTGTCACGATAATTTGGCAAGGATTGTCACCTTAATAATCTTCCAGATCAAAGTTTATTTTGCTATCGGGTCGGAAAACCGAGTTTTAATAAATTTTTGATTATTTTTACTCTGTAACGGATTATTTTTTAATCATTTTGGATATTTTTGTAATATTTTGTATATTTCCTGGCGTCAATCTGACGGCGTATTAATGTGAATTTTAACACAATTCAAAGCGACATTACCACTTAATTTGACAAAATAATAGTTCTAAACTATTTATGATAATACACTGGATAGCATTATTGCAAAATGATCAAAACTTTCAAATTACTGTTTTGAAATTATTCAATTCTTGTGCTCTGCTATTTTTGTAGAAAAACAATAATTTGAATTAAAAAAAATATTGTGATTGGAAATGATATATCACGGCCGTACATATATTTGATGCGCTAGAGACTAATTTAGACAAAATTTGGCATTTTTCGTGATTTTGAAATTTTCAAAGGCCGAAAAAACACAAAACTTGATAATAACGATATATTAAAATATATATGTTCGAATTCACGAAATTAAATTTAGTTGCAGCAATGATCAATTTCCTCGATTTTTATTGGTTTAAATTTGAACCAATCAGAATTCAGTTTTCTTGATTTAGTTTTAAAAAATCAAGTTTATTTTAGTTCTCAGCGTAAAATGCAGCTTTTAAAAATGTTCGATCTTGAAATTTTGCTGGACTGCGGTCACCTAATTTCACCGGTTTAATCTTGCTTAGGGTGGAGAAGGTGGATAAGGGGAATAATTAGGAATGGTTATTCCTTTTTTTTATTCCGTCATTGTCTGTTCAGGCAAATTTGGATCTCGCGATTTATCATTTTGAGTTTAAAACGAAAGAAACAATTTCAGAATTTTTCAGCGATCGAGAAATTTCTTCAAAAATTGTTTCAAATTCGAGAAAATGATCAAAAATGTCAAAATCTAAAAAAATTTCCCAAAAAACACTATTATGGATATAAGTATTAAAAACTTTTTAGACCATAGAATCTCTTTATAGAATACGATTGGCTGAAAAAAGTGCTTTTCATGTATTAAAATAAAACAAGTACCCAAATGCTTGTAATTTTCTATATTTTCATAAAAAAACCATTGCAATAAAATTCGTGAATTTGTTTTCGGGCTTCCTTTAGCGGCGACCAACCCCTTAAACTCCCCACATCGCAGAGGTTAATTTTCCGCTAACACTATTTTTTCCGTTTTGACAGTGACAGACACCTTATTTCGAAACTTTAAGATAACAAATAAGGTCCTCACAATTTATGAGGTTTATCAAAGATTTCCAATATTTATGTTTTGACGAAGTTTTGTCAAGTTATGGTGTCAAGACTCGGTGTTAAATACAAGAATTTTATACAAGAATTTTTCAGAATTCTTTTTAAAATTACAATGACTACGGTTAGTTTGGTAACATATTAATATTGCCCCATTTAGCCCGATTTGCCCAATTAAGCGCCACCTAGGCAAAAATTAAAAATTCTGTCTCGTTTGAAAAAGTCAAATTTGCTTTAATCACCCCCTTAACATTCTTACACCCCAGACGTTAATGTTCCGCTCACACTATTTTGTACGGTTTGACAGTGATAGACACCTTTTTTTGAAACTATGGATTACAAAAAAGTTCCCTACTATTATGAGATTTTTCAAAAATTTCCAATATTTATTTTTGACAAAGTTTTGTCAAGTTATGGTGTCAAGACTCGGCGTTAAATACAAGTGACTGAAATTTACAGTGTATTCTGATTTAAAAAAATTCGAGAATTTTTCGGAAATATTTTTTGAAATTACACTGACTACGGTTAGTTTGGTAATATATTTATATTGCCCCATTTAGCCCGATTTGCTCAATTAAGCGCCACCAAGGCAAAAAATTGAAAATTCTGTCTTGAGAAATGTTTTGAAAAAATAAATAAAAATTATTCTCAAAAAATCAGTAAGATCTATAATCAGACGAAAGAAAGCATTACTTTTTTTATTTCGAGTTTTTAATTTTTCTAGAGACCCTACAGGCTAATTACGTCATTCAAAAAAAAATGGATTCTGTGCAAAATCCCAAATTTCCCATGTTCATTTTACCTTGAGAGACGTTTGAAAAAGTCAAATTTGCTTTAATCACCCCCTTAACATTCTTACACCGCAGACGTTAATGTTCCGCTCACACTATTTTGTACGGTTTGACAGTGACAGACACTTTTTTTTGAAACTCTAATATTACAAAAAAGATCCCTATCTTTTATAAGATTCTTCCAAAAATTTCCAATATTTTTGTTTTGACAAAGTTTTGTCAAGTTATGGTGTCAAGACTCGGCGTTAGATAAAAGTGACTAAACTTGTGTTTTTGAATTAAGATTGATGGTCGATTATAACTTTAATTGATTCGAATTTTGTGATTTTTAACACGGGGGATCAATTATAGTTAAAATTAAATGACAATTTTGGTGAGAAGAAAGCGGAAAATGAATATCAACCACCCCCTTAATTATGACGGATGGAGGGTACCAGATCAGGTTGAGCCTGACACCGTTGAATATAACATTTCCGCACTTAACCCCCAGACCGCTCAAGAACATATTGAGTATTTCCTAATCTAGTGTTTTTATGAAATTGAGTTGAACTTGCTGAAAAAAGCTTATTAATGCGTTAGGTCAGTGTTCTGAATCGGGATGAAATTACAATCCCGCTTGGTCCCGAGTCGTATGTTTTTTCAATCCCGATCCCAACCCGGAATCCTGAGTAAGTTTTTCAACTTGAATTCCGATCCCGACCTAAATTTTAATTTCAATTCCGATCCCGTCCCTTTCCCGACCCGGAAAGCAGGATTTAGCCGTTTCAGAACACTGCATTAAGTGTATTTTTAAGGCCCACTAAATTATTTTGATTTCCGGTCACTGAAAAAATAACATTTTTATATTTTCCAGACTTATAATTTTATTTTGGGATAACTTTCAATACTATTCGGTAAAGTCTATACCAGACCTAAAGCTCACGAAGTTTTCTAAAAATTGACTTTGAAAATTTAGAAATTTCTCAGACAAGAAGAAAGATTCATTTTATTCAATTTTGCACACAAGGTGGCCAGGCCAAAATCAAGCTCACGCAGGTCAGGCTCTCTAGCGCCAAAGTATACTGTAAAATTTCAGAACATTTTTCTTCTGCAGAATTTTATTCGAACACAGTAAAAACTTTTTTTCATTGATTTTGTGCTTCAATCACTGAAAGTTTTTCTTGCCAGAGGCGAAAAATTAGTATATAAAATAAATTTAAAATTAAGCCCAAATGAACTATTTTGATTAAAATTTGAACCAATTGAAACCAAGCTAAAATTGTAAAAATTGCTACATTCTCAAAATTACCCAATTTCTAATTGGCAATTCATGTTTTGAAGCGAATCTCCCGAAATGAGAAAAATGAACTTTTTGTACGGGATCATCTTCAATATGCTTGAAATTGGTATGTTTTTGAACTATTTCGACCAACCTGTCTTTTTTGTCGAAAAATGGCCCATTTTTTTATCAAAAATTGAGTTTCTTTTAATTTGGCAATCCCCTTGAAATTAATTTTCCACTAGGCTGTATTTTTCGTCGTGTAAGTTGAATTTGGTCGCGTTAATGAGTTACATTAATTTGAATTTAATTTTTCGTCACGATTGTGGCGGCCACAAAATGACAGTTCAAGCGCCATAATCGTTTCCCCTAATGTGTCTAATGTGTGATCAAAAACATTAATTATCCAAAATTTTCAGTTTCAGATTTTTTAAGGAGATGAGCGAATTGCGTGCGGGCGGTAAAAAAAATGAAAACTTTGGCCAAAATTTAAAATCCCAAATTTAACATAGGGAAAATTTTGGATTTTTAATTTTTTGAGCAAGTTGCAAGTACAATTTGAAACCAATTTTATTCTGTGATGAAATTACATATTGTCTAGCGACTGGAAAATTTTCTTCTTTTGTAAGGCAACAGGGGAAAAAAATTCCTTAATATTTTTTTTTCAGTTTTTAAACAATGCCGATTTTCGAAAAACGGTACATTTTCACTGATATTCAGGGAGACGCCCTATATTTAAGATTATACTTACTTGTCCGGTAGAACTCTCGTGTTTTGATCAATCAAAACTGTTTTGAAACAAATTTTGTTAAACGTTTAACGTGTCTCTGACGTCAAAGTTCTACGGGACTAGTAAGTATAATCTTAGATATCGCCGAATTTGCCAATATAGCCGAAAACACCTATTTTTAAGTGGAATCCTTTCGGTGCGTTTTTCGCCGAAAACGCGAATATTGCGGAATTTGCGTGGGCGTTTGAGATTTTATTACAAATTATTAGTTATTAAATATGAAGCATATTTCAAGATTGAATTTTACAAATCTACTTTTTGGATTTTTCTATGATTGCGTTTGGTGGAGTGCGCGATTTACACATTTGGTATATCCCTTTATCACCTTTTGATTAATCTAATAGATGAAGGTTGAGGGAGCCAATCCTAACACTCCTAAGACCCCTTCTAGCCACTCATGAGGCCGCTTTCTCTTCTTTTCAGCCCACATCTATTAGAGTAATCAAAAGNTTTATTTGAACTTATTGTGAAACTTCTTATAAAATTGAAAAACTATTCAATTTATGATATTATTTCGAACGCCCACACGTTTTTCATTTTTGAACGAAAAACTTAATATCTGTGGAAAATGCTAATAAAAATTCATATCAATAAACTCAGTAAATTTAGAAAAACAAAATGAAGGCTTAATTTCGATAATCGGATGAAGTCAAATTTCGACCAATCAAAGAGCGACATTTTTTCGAATTTTTAAAATTTTCAAATAAAATTCTTCATCTCTGAAAAATTCTAAACAAAATGTTGTTTTTCGTTTCTCGATTAAAATTCGCGATATCTGAATTTGCGTGGACAGCCTGCTCCCTCTGTTGTGGGTTTTCTTGCAATATTTTTCTTCTGAGGTGTTTTAAGAAATTACTCACTGTTTAATAAAAATGATAATTGTTACATCTTGCACCTCCTTAATTCTTGATGGACGCGTCTTTGTGGCGCCGGAATTCCTTTTTTCTGGGCGAGTAAATTCACGCCAAAGGTACAATAACAAGACTAAAAAGAACAAAAAAAAATGGAGAATAATACAGCACACAAAATCTCGGAAAGGATTAATTCACAAATCCATATTTGCAGTTCAAAAGGGGAGCAAAAATATTTTAGTTTTCACACTCGCTTAGATCTGCTTATTTGAAAGGAAAACTTCAAAAAGAACGAATTAAAAAGACATAGAAATATTTTCTTTTAAAACAAAAAAAAATCAAATAAACTTAAAGGTCAATTATGCAATTTTGAGTTAGGGGAGAAAAATTCAAACTGGATTCAAAATTATTGAACATATTAAGACAGCGTCCAAAACCGTTAGTTATTATATGTTTTCAACATACCGACACTTTTGCGAATCTAGGGAAAAATGACTCATTTAAAAATGGCCATCGTTTGGCGACAGAGAGCAATTTGGAAATTGAAATATTATAAATCTGGTATCCAAAGAGCAAATATAAACTTTATTATATATTGTGATTTTTGAACTTATTTGACAAATTAAAATTTTAAAACCGATCAAATGTAAGTCACAAATATGATGATTAATATAAAAACAATTTGTTTATCGGATTATCCTAGATTTAATAAGAAGTTAATTATTGTAATTGGGAATCTCATCGCACTTTGTTTGCTCTCTGGCGTCAAAATTTTCAAAAAATAATTTTAATTCTGAAATTTTCGTCTCAAAATAAAATTTTAAAACTTTGATTGGCGCACATTCAACTTTCAGCTATTCTTGCTGTCTGACGCCAAAATTGATCAGTTTTAAAATGAGTTATAGACTATGACTCATAGTCTGATTTATTGATAATTGATCTGACATACTAAACTTTAATTTTTGAAGGAAAAACGCTTTAAAATTGAAATCATGCGAGTCAGTTGAGATTTTGAAAAGTTAGTGAATAAAATCCCTTAATATTAAAGTGTCACCTTTTATACACTAGGTAGGTACTATCGTACTATAAAGAAACTTTTTTTACGGCTTCTGCTTTCAATAAAATCATTATTTCAAATAATTAAATTTAAAGGTACTCTTTAAAAATTGAAATGAGTACCTTTAAATTTGATGACTCGTCATTTGAAAAAAATAGAAATTTAATCCCAGGTCACAATCGCAGATTGGTTGAAACAAGTTATTTTAAATTATTCGTATGGAGGTCGCGACTCGCGACCCTTTAGTACATGTTTTACATAAAGTTTCTAATACGTTCCCTGCAAATTTGTAAATGAATTCGATGACTTTAAAATTGACCTTCAAGTTTGACGGTCATTGTGGTTAACCGGGTGGTCGATGAGCTCCAGATCTAAAATTTGACCAAAAAATCATTTTTTTCGGAAAATTCAAAAACGAAAAAAAACGTTGGTATCAAAATAACTAGAAGAAAATTCTCTACAAGATGAGCTAAAAACATCGAAACCCATTTCAAATTTCAAAATTCCTGATTTCAAATCGTCAGCGGTAATAAAAAAAAATTAATCTAATTATATTTTATTGAATTTTTGTGCTGTGTTGTGGGGTTGGTAGTGAAGGGCCAAAAGATCAAAAATTTCATTTTTTTTTAAATAGTGAAGAATTTTGTTTGAAAAATGCTGATATCCTTGTTTGCAATCAAATTTTGCGTTTTGACAATATTTTTTTAGATAAAATAACAAAGTTCAGAATAACTTATTTCTAAATTAGTCTTTTTTCGAGAAAAATAATCGTTTTGTCGACGTTTTCGACAAATTTTCATCAAATAAAATATCGAATTTACTTTTTTGTTTTAAATTTCGCTCGAATTCTATCAAAATCATATTTTTCAGGAAAATTTACTGCGAGAAATATAAAAATTACCGATTTATGATCCTTTAATATTTAAGCCTTTTACTGTCAACCCGTATTGTGACATCTGAAGATTATTAGTTTTGGTGTTAATTGGCTCACGGGAAAATATTAATTAGATTTTCATTCTATAAATAATTTTGCACAAATAACTACTTTCTAATGACGAGCTGTTACAAGACTTAATTTCTATTTTTGACGCATAACTTGGGAGAATCAGACGTCTGAAATAATTCAATTTCTTATCATATTTTATTACGAAAAAACGTTCATTTATTGATAATACAACTGGACTCAAAAAATGTTTTTTGGATGATGCCGGATTTATATAGAAACATTTTTGATCCTGAGTGATCTGCGCAATATATCTGCGCATTATTTTTCAACCAATGAGCACACCAGTTTGCCCCTATAGTTCTGTCCAGTTAATTTAAGCCTGAAATTGTTTAAAAAAATGTAAATTAATTTTTTTTATTATTTTCATACGCTCGTTTTTGATTGGCCGAAAATGCCTTGAAATGTAAAATTTTGTTCATTGATATCAGAAAAAAATAATATTTGATCAAACGATTTGTACTACTCTGATAATTGGCCATGAAAAACATATAAACGTGAAAATCTTGAAAAATTAAAAACTTTAAAAATGAACTTTTCGTTAAAAAATCGACTGCCAGCAAAGCCGACTGCCAGCAATGGCTTTTTTAGCTGAAAGACATGCTTGACTGCGGTCGGACCGCGCATGGCTGCGTGGGAGGCTCAGAAAGGGCCTTCCAATTTTTAAATAAAAAAAGGGAGTTTATAAAAAATACAACCGCAGAAATTTAAATCTCTGCGGTTGTTTTAAGTCCCAAAAAAACAAGTCCAAAAGTTTTTCCTGGCCCAGTTGCTTTTTTTTGACTCCCTGAGACACAGCAAAAAATTATTTTATATTTTTATTTTCCCTACCTTTTTTTGAAAAACCATAGAATTTCTTATTTTTTGCCACTATTTTACGACAATATACTTTCGCACACAAAAGAGATATTATTTTGTCAGAGTATTATTTTGCAGGCAAGAAGCATAAGCAATAAAGAAAATGATGTGCCCCATGAGACCCGCTCCCGCAGAAGCAAGCAGAGCCCCCTCGCACATCTCCAACCCCGAACCCCCAGCTCAACATGGTGGAGGAGCGGGGCAACAAGGGGGAGAATCTTGCGTTGGCCCATGGCGCCGATCACCGTCTTATGATTGGCTGAAAATTGCCGCACAACATTTAATCGCAGTGATGTCTTGTTAAAAATGAGACAGAGCAGTTTTGGTGGTGTAGTGTTTTAGATACCACTACCAAAACATTTCAGCGATGATTTCTCACGAATTACTTTTCATAAATCTTGGGGCAATTCACTAAATAGTGTATTTTTGCGATACTTGGATGTGTGTAGTGCAGCTAAATAAAAATTATAGAAAAAACTTTATTACTAGGTATTATTGTTATTAATTTAGGATTATTAAGTTCAGTAATCATGAATTTTTTAAAAAAAAACAAACATAATTTGTAAGGTCAAAAAATTTTTTTTCATTAAAAAGACAAATAAAAAGGGAACAAAAGTAGAGAGCCCCCATCAGAATTACCTAATAATGTGTCACACAAAGGTTAACCGCTTTGTGTGTGGAGGAAAGGGAAAACAACTCCGCCCAGATGACATGATCAACCTAGAAGGGAAAGTGGAGATAGTGGTTATACCCGACCCATCACATACCCAGTGGCTAGAAAACAACTCGCAAAACGAAATAATGGAGAAGTATAAGATGGACATTAGGGTATACATCAGGGACATGGCGATACCAGCTAAGCTCCTGCAAGTCCCACTACCATCCAACCTGGACATTGCTGTGCAGCAGCTGCAGCTCACAACTAAAAAGGAGCAGCTGAATCTAATAGTGGCTACGCTGTTACGCGATGACAAGATAACGCAAGATTACGTGCAGGCGCTCCGTGAGACAACCACGGACGTCAAGGTAAACGAGGAAGTGAAGACGATTTTAGAAATCATCTCCATAACCCAATTACAGCGTTTCCTAATGTCCCTCAAAAACTTCATATTAACAGAAGAAATGGAGGTGTTAAAAAATCAAAAATCAAAGGCTTTCTTCTCAAAGCCAAAAATATCATCAATAGCTGATAGAGCACTCCAGTACATATCGCCAAAGATACGAGAACCACCATCAGATCAAANATATGAAGTCGTTATTGTTCGGTTCTCAATTGCTGGCTTGGCCTGTCGGCTTCCCATGGGTTTTGATTCTTACTCTCTCCGTCCCAATCGCTGATGATATTATCTGATTGAGGCGGAGATTTTTTTTTGCAGTTTATAATTTGCCCATGTTTATTCCTGCTGGTTAGGGTGGTTGGTTCAACGTGGTTTTCGTTGTTGATTTGTGTTGGTTCATAGGGGTAAAGGTCCTGGATTGATTTAAAGCGCATTGCCGATGAAAACGTCTTATTTTGGAACTTTACGTAAACCCGAGAAAATGGAGAAATCATTAAATTTATATACTACTAGTGACGGTTCTGCTTTCCCTCTCCTTTTTGGCTTGTATTTTTTTTTTTGGACTTGCAAGCAGTTGTTCGTGTTCATGGCTAAGGCCACAGGGTTTCACAATTGTTGTTTTTGAATATCCGATGTTTGTAAATTAGATTCGTAATTGAAGGGGGTCCAATATTTTCTGGATTGTACAATTCATCTGAAAGTTCCTTTTTTCCCCTCCTAACTTTGTCTTTATCAATTATTGAACCTTGCAAGTAGTTTATTAAAGTGAAGAATATTTCCACCGTAAAGTTATGCTTTCTCTTCGACGTCTTTCTTTTTGTGTTTCATTTTCTTTAAGGCTTTTTATTATACTATTGCTACAATAATTGGTCGTCAAGCACTAAAGAGACTATCTTTTTTTCATCGAGTCTCTTGTAGGTGTTGATTATTCGAGGATTTTGAGCTCTGGAAAGATTCTTGAAGTGTTCTTAGGAGACAATGCTGAGTTTTTTTGCTGAGCTGTGCTTTGGGAACAGTCCCAAGTTCGAGAGTAGCATTTGTGATGAATTCTTTATTCATGCTTTTTGTTGCTTTTTGGTTGTGCATTAACTTTAAGAGGTACCTAGCATTTGAGTGAAGGCAGCCATAAAATTGACTATTCATTGGGCATGTTTTGGGCGTTTTATGGGTAGTGTGCTTTGACCTAGCGAGCTCAGTTGCTGTAACGCGACCTTTCTATAATTATTTTCTCATCAATCGGTATTCTATATTTTGGCTGAAAGTTTTGTGAGCCGCGGTTGTTTCTTCTGAATCCTTAATCACACGCAAGTGCAGTGAAGCCTAGAGTTCTCTTCGCTCTCTGCCTACTTGATCTTTTTTCAGCCTTGGACGATCTGAGTTACTGCATGGTGTAGTTCTATTCCTAGTATTCTTCCGTTAAATCATGATGAATATGTGAATCCAACCCGTTGCATGGGGGAATTTTCCACCTGCCCTTTGTTTATTCCGTGTCGACTTCAAAAGTTTTCTTTTAATCGGATTTGAACAGAATTTTTGCTCCTTTATGTGATGGGTTTGAAATTCAATATGCATTTTGATCTATGGTGGTTTTCTGCGTATGCTGTTGGGCGATATGTACTTGGAGTGTTCTATCAGTTATTGATGATGATTATTGGCTTTGGAGAAGAAAGCTTCTTGATTTTGATTTTTATGACAGACCTCCATTTTTTCTTCTTGTTAATATGAGTTTTGAGGGACATTTAAGGAAAGGCTGATTACATGGGTTATGGAGATGAATTTAAATCGTCTCACTTTCCTGTTTTCCCTTGAGGTCCCTTGGTTGGTCCTTCACGAGGCGCTGCAGTATCTTGCGATTATTCTTGGTCATCGCGTAAAGCGTAGCCCACTATGGGAGATTAGCTGGCTCCCTAAATATCATCAATAGCTGATAGAGCACTCCAGTACATATCGCCAAAGATACGAGAACCACCATCAGATCAAAGCATATTGATTCAACCCAGTCGACATAGAGCAAATTCTGTTCAATCCGATCAAAATGAAAACTTTGAGTCGACACGGAATGAGGAACAAAGGGCAGTGGAAATTCCCCATGCACAGGTTGGATCAATATTCAGTGATGATTTAACGGAGAATACTAGAATGAGAAACACTCATGCAGTTACTCAGATTCGTCAGCTTGAAGAGCAAGGAGCAGAGGAGCGAGAGAACTCTGAGTTCTTCACTGCACTTGGTGATAGATCAAGAAGAACAGCCGCGCTCACAAAACTTCAGCCAATAAGAATACCGAAGTTTGATGAGAATAATATAGAAGGGTCGCTACATCAACTGGAGCTGCTAGCAAAGCAACTACCAAAGAGCCAACATGCCCAATTGATAGTCACTTTCTTAGCTGCCTCTTCAAAGCTAGACCTATTAAGTAATGCAACAGAGCAACAAAAGCATGATATAAAAGATTTCATCCAAATGCTACGCTCGGAACTGGGACTGTCCTCAAAATCACAGCTCAGCAAAAAACTCAGCGATATGTCTCAAGA
The DNA here is from genome assembly GCA_004367855.1 of Oikopleura vanhoeffeni. Lineage (NCBI taxonomy): Eukaryota > Metazoa > Chordata > Appendicularia > Copelata > Oikopleuridae > Oikopleura > Oikopleura vanhoeffeni. Next base: position 495,590 of record SCLH01000507.1, read on the forward strand.
ACACTCAGAATCCTTTCTAGAGCTCAAATCTCGAATAATCAACACCTACAAGAGACTCGATGAAAAAGATAGTCTCTCAGGTGCTGACGAGGCAATTATTGTAGAAATATATATAAAAGCCTTAAGAAATGAAAGAGTGAGAAAGCAACTTCGGTTGGAAGATATCTCACTTAAAAACCTACTGCAAAGGTCAAATTTGATTAGACAAATAGAAGAGACATCAGAGATGACAAGTCACGAAAATGGACACCTCATAGAATCAATTTACAACATGATGATTCAAAACAAAAATTGTGAGACCTGTGGCCTTAGCCATGACACGACAGACTGTCTTGCAAGTCCAAAATTACAAGCAAAATGGAGAAAGCAGACCGGCACTAGTAGGGATATGAAATTTAATGATTTCTCATCTCGTAAGGGTCCAATTAAGGAGGTGTCATTCGGGAATGGCGCTTTTAATCAATCAAGACAGTTTANGTAGTCGGTTTTCTCCTTGATTATCCATTGGCCACTAGTGAATTCCTTTCGCTGCAAACCATAAGTTTTGATAGTGGGTATTTGCGTGGAAGTGCATCTTTCTGGAAATGACCTTAGGGGCAAAGGAACAACCGAATATCTATACCAGTGCGACTAAGATTCAGCCATTTTTGTCAATTTAATTTTTACCAGTTACAATCACATTTTGGCAAGGCTTTGTTGGATTCAGTGGGTCAGGGCAAAATAGTCCAACCTTGACATGTTTTGGAAACACCAGAAGAATCCATTTTCTGCGATCAATCTTTCGTCACTGTGCTCACTTTTAACTTTCCTCATGGTGATTTCAATATTTGTGTTATCATTTTTATTGGCTTCAGCTTCACGCAGCGGTACCAGGGCCGAGTGATAGCGATGCACATCGAAGGGTTCTCCCAGTGCTAGTGGCCATTTGTTTGACTTGTGGATAGTTTATGCTATCTGAACGATTATTGAAACTTCTCCTGAACATTTGAGACCTGTCTCTTCCTGGTAAACTTACCCCTTGCTCCCTTGCGATGGTTATTAAACATTCCTGATTGATAATTTTGTCTTGGTTCACCTTCTTTGGCCATCCATCTAGACCGATGTTGGATGGACTGTTTTTGGCCGTAATCGAATGCCGTTATTACTCGTCTGTCTCTTTTCGAATCGCCGTGTCCTTAGCCAACTGTTCATGATGTTGTGATTCGGGCTGATTGAAGGCTTTGGTGAAATTCGCCATAGATGTGACGTTGTGGAGCGCGCATTGCCCGCCAGCGTGTTGTTGGTTGAAGTCGTTATTTCTCGTTCTCAAGACTGCTGGTCTTGGCCGTGTCGGCTTCCGCCATGGGTCTCTTGATTCTACTCTCTCCGTCCCAATTCGTGGATATTGAGGGCGAGATTTTTTTTGCAAGTTATATTCAATTTGGGCCATGTTATTACTGCTGGTTAGGGTTGGTTGGTCACGTGTTATTCGTTGTTGATGTTGGTTATAAGGGGTAAAGGTCTCTGAATTGATTAAAGCGCATTCGCCGATGACACACGTCTTATTTTGGACCCTTTACGCCCAGAATGGAGCAAGCATCATATAAATTTATATCTTACTAGTGGCGGGTTCTGCTTTCCTCTCCATTTTGTGCTTGTAATTTTGTTTGGACTTGCAAAGCAGTCTGTCGTGTCATGGCTAAGGCCACAGGGTCCTCTCACAATTTGTTGTTTTCGAATCATCATGTTGTACAATTTGGATTCTAGTGAGCGTGTCCATTCTATTTCATGACTTGCGTCATGTTCTTGATGTTCATCTTCTAACTTGTCTTATCAAACTTTGGACCTTATGCCAGTAGGCTTATTAAGTGAAATAATCTACTCGCAAGCGCGAAGCTTGCTTTCTTCCTCACTCTTTCACTTTCTTTAAGTTGATCATAGGTTTCCCGCTCATATGCAAGCTAAACATGAGAATATGTCATGATCACATTGAAGCAACATGTCAAGGGCATATGGTGAAAATAGGATATAACAACAATCAAATAACTTTGAGCATTGGAGCACCAATGACTATAAAGCCATCACAGTTCATGTATTTAAAGGTGAAGCAACAGCTGGGAGAAGGTGATGTGATCATATCTTCGAGTAACGCTGAACACTTAATGGCCAACCAAGCATCTAACAGCGTAGGCTATACAAATACGTCTGCCAGCGACCAGGTTCTATATTCAGGCATGATCATAGCAAATATGATAGAGGAATATGAAAGTATACCTCCGAGCTTAGATACCACGGCGTGTATAGACGAAACTGTGCCCAAACCATACTATGCAATGTTCAAACAACTAATAAAAGATTATGCACCAATAATGAGCAAGCTACCGGGGAAATACAGAGGTGAAACGCGCATGTCAATCGAAATGACAAGCGGAAATACATTNAAAAGCAAAGTTGTACCAATACCATTTGCGGCCAAGGATCACTACAAAGAATGGGTCAAAAAGATGACCCAGTTAGGGGTGTTAGTAGAATCTGCAAGTAAGTACACCAGCACACTGCTTGTGGTGAAGAAGAAAGAGGAAGGACAATTCAGATACGTCTTGAATTGTAGTGGAATAAACAGCATAACCAAACTAGACTTCTTTCCAATACCGAAGCTTATAGATATTATGAGGCAAATGGCTGAATTCAAGCTTTATATTGTGTGTGATGTTAGCAAGTACTTTGACAGCCTCCCACTAGCAGAGACTTGCCAAAAATACTTCTCCTTCATATGTCCAATTACCCAGCAAATCTATAGCTTCACGACGGTAGTTCAGGGGTCCAGAAATGCGAGCTTTCATTCTCAGAAAGTACTGAGGAATGAAGTACTCAGTGGAATAGACGG
>SCLH01000507.1:500069-510566 GCA_004367855.1 Oikopleura vanhoeffeni
AAGGTTCAGCGGTATCTAAGGTTCATAGCTCCGAATTTTGATGATGAAGATGAGGTGGACTTTGCTGTGCAATTGGCATGCTTGCTAATAAACACGGAAATAAGAGAGGATGTTGCCTTAACGCCGTTGGAAATAGTTCTACCACATGCATCATTTACACCGTTTGCATTGGAAACAGTCAATTACGAACTGCATCCAAGTTGGAATGAATACGTGAAATATGTTACTCAGCGGCTAAGAGGAGTGTACGACATAGGTAAGACAGATGAATTTGTCAAAGAGCGTGTTAAACAAAATCAACCTCTTCATTGTGACGACCTGGTTAGAATTAAATTGTAAAATACAGAGAGAGCTAACAAGCTAGCTCCGTTTTATTCAAACAGGATTTATCGCGTAACTAAGGTTAACACTGTGACAAACACATATGTCATCGTGCGAAAAGAAAGAGATCAGACCAGAGTGGTCAAAACAGTGTGGTCAACGGTGTAACCAGAGTAAAAAAATGTATCTTATAGCATCCAAGGATTTAAGACGAGTTTTATTTGATAATTACTCCTTCTGGCTTGTTAATTTCGAACCTCGGAATACAAATTCAGGGACAGAAAAAGAGAATCTATCCCACTCCGTAATTTCCTTCCAAAGATATTTCAATTATCCACTGCAAAAGTAGGTAAAATATGAGGATACTTTTGTAGATTGGGAATGCAGAATGTCGTAGATGAGATATATATAAGATTTTCAGTATAGAAATTATATTGAACACAGATAACAGTGATCAGTTGGTTTCCCCACTAGATTTTTCATAAATTGGGAACGTCTCGTTTCTCGAACTCAATTTGATGTTAGCCGTGAGATTAATTCAAGCGGTCCACGGGATGCGTCGATGCATTTAATCAGTAGAGATTCTGCAGCTGGGCTGAGCTGCACCTTGAGTTCCGGTTTCGGTCCTATATTTAATGGCGTATTATCTCTGGTGTCTCTCATCCCAATGTCAAATTATTTCGCAAGGCTTTAAGTAATTGATATGGAGTCCATTGGAATTTAGGGAACGTCTCCCAGAAATTTACAACCAGTCGCTCGGTTGTGGTTGGGTGATCTTTTCATCTGCGCCTAGATAGAGGAAACCTATGGACACTTTGTCAGTGCTCTCGGTCCCNTCTAAGAAAAAATATAATTTCAAATATGAATTATAAAAAATTGACCTCGAATGATGAAAAATACTAAGAAGTAATTAAATATAAAATGAAAAATTGACTTTCGAAGAAATATGCCGAAAGGGAATTTGAATAAAAATGACCCTAAAAATTGACTTTCGAAGAATTATTCCGAAAGGGAATTTAAATTAATTATATATGACCATAGAAATTATAATTATTAGACTTAGCATCGTATTTTATTTTTGGAAATTCCTAGTCATTCGACACTTTTTTTCATAAATTATAGCTTTGTTACGGATTTTTTAGCAACCAAAAATATTATCTTAATTTGAAAATAAAACAGTTAAACCATTTCGATATATCTCAAAAACAAAAAATCAATTCAATTTTCAGCTGGCAGTCGATGGCCGTTGCTGGCAAAGCCGTTGCTGGCAGTCGACGAAAAAGCGACGATGAACTTTTAAAATAACTCTCTTTTGGAAATAAAAAAACAACAATTTCCAAATGTGCAATTTTCTAATTATTTTATTTACTCAGAGTTACACATTTACCTCCTCAAGGCACCGTTTTGAACAATTTTTGTGTGCGCTTCTCAGGTATGTGATGTAGCGCTCAGAACATATACAGCCACAAGACTATCAAGCACACTTAAGGGCCTCGGTGCATTTTGACAGATTTGCACTTTTTCAATTTTTCTAGTCTTGATGGGAAACTTTTTGCCACTTCAACATTTTTGTATAAAAACTTTTTCGAATATAAGTTGTCACTTTTGAGCTTATTTTGTTTAATCTGAATTTCTTTAGATTGATTATTTTTACTTTATAAATCGTCTTTTGAAACATCACTCAAAAAACGCGCGTTTGCTACTTTAGGTGTCTAAATTACAGTACAATTTTTTTTTTTTTATTAATTAGGAACCCAGAATACGGTTCTGTGACCATCGAAAATTAATTTTTTTAATTTTTACGACTTTTTAAGTCAAAATCGAAAAGTTTAAATTTGCTTTTTGAAACATTAGCGACACAAGAGGACCTAAGCCAAAAGGTAATCTATCTCCTCCAGGTTTTATTTTGAAATAAACCAATTTTAACATAACCTGTATAATTAGTTTAAACTTCTCTGAGGACGTTTTTGTCGATAAGTGCTATATTTTTTCTACAATATTGCGATAAACCACCGTTTTTTGGACTTTGTTCATCTTAAAATCTATCTCCTCCTGGGTTAAATTTCAAAATTTACTCAAATTTTTACAGAAGGTAGCTCGAAACAAATAAAAAATCCACTAGAGCGTTTTTTTCAAATTTTGACCCCAAACTCAAAATATGAATTTTTGAAGGTCACGTGAAAAAATTTTCGAAAAAAAAATGTTCTTCGATTTTTTTGTAAGTAGGCCCAAAAGAAAGCCACTGAAACACTGATCAGGAAGTTGGCTTACGTCAAGATGATATTTCGACGTTTTAGTTGATAAATTGAAGCAAACGTAATTTTTTGAGTTAATTTTGAAAAAAATACTTGGAAAAAACGCAAAAATTTCGAAATTTTGTTTGATGATTTGGTTTGTAGTACACTTTGTTATCACCCCGGGTCATTTTGGAGCATTTGTTATGCCCCTGAGGCCTCATAAAGCCAGGGACCAGTACCCCCTTAAGGGAGTACCGGTCGCATTTTAAGGCCAAAAACAGGGTTTTCAGTGTCGCCTCAATGAAATACTAGAAACAGCATGAAACTATGGATTTCAGTTAAAGGATAATTATACATTAATCTTGCTTCCACAAAACAAATTGGAGGTCTCTGATTGGCCGACCAATCAGGAACAACCTTTCAAAAGTGGCAATATTTTCACTTCAAAAGCCTACTCCTCCCTCAGTTTTGAAGATAAATAATACTTTTATAGCTTTTATTGACCACAGAGAACGTGGTCAGAACCCCAAGGTTCGATTTGCTCATTAAAATTTCATCCGGATCTTAAATGAGCAAAAAACTGTTTTTTGGCATTATTTTGAGTGCCCCGGAGAAAATACTACTCCTCCCTAGATTTTGACGGCAGGAAACTTAAACTGGTATGAATACGATCTAAAGGATACGAGCAGAGCCCCAAGGTCCACAATTTGCAATTTTTTATCTCTTTTTTTGTAAACAGCGATTCAAATTCTCAGAAATTTCGAAAATTTGAAAAAATGAAAGAAATATTTTCTCAAATCGCGATAAAAATAATTTTTTCATGACAAATGAAAATAAAAAAACTTTTTATCAACTTATTTTTGTCCATATCTTCAGAAAAAAACATTTGAAAGATAATCTAAAAATTTTTATGTCGGAGTCTCTAAATGCGATCAGGACTCCCTTAACTAGATTTCGCGCAAACCGTATTTTCATTAAAAATGTATGATTCAGAGTATAAACAAGAGCGAAGAAACAAAACGTAGACATGTTTAAATATAGTGAAAGTAGGCATCCCTAATATTTTTAGCTAAGGATTCCAGTATAATTAGTTTGAAAAATTTTGAACCAGAAATGAGACAAATTTTAAAAATATTTCAAAAAAGTTTCAACTAAATATCTCAAAAAAGTGTCATATGATTTTTCAAATAGCATATAAAAAATATATGGTCACTTACGCGAAAAGTTAAAGTAGCCATGTATTGAATAGTTTTTTTCGTTGATTTGAAACAAATACTGCAAAAATTATTTAAACACAAAATAAAGCACTTTTTTGATAATGTTCGGAACTTTTTTAAAAAATTTCTCATAATTTGTCAAATTCGGAAAGTTTAATTCGAACTCAAAATTTTCCTTAAGAGCAATAATTTGAAAATTCTGTAGTTACAAAAGTTGCCTGGATTATGAAACATCATTTTGATGGTATATTGAGAAGAATATATAAACCCAGTAAAAAGTTTTTCATCAAGAGCCCGCGGATATCCGTATCTGTCAAAATGCACCAAGGCCCTTAAGTTATATATTTGATAAGAAAACTCACCAAATAAATCTGCCATGGCTAATGTTTTCTTGAAATTTGTACAGCCTGAGTTTTCTCGTTTACTGCGTTTCTTTTATTCGGACAGGTAGACATCAAAACACGGGATTATAAAAACGCAGTAAGTAAACAAACTTCTTTCCTGCGTTTCTTTAATCCCGGGAAAAAAACGCAGGGCGCTGGATTAAAAAAACGCAGGGAAATGGCAAGCAAAATTTTACCTCTAGATTATTGTAAAAGATAATTGGAAAAATAATTTGTTGCGTCGAAATTTTAATAACATTTTATTCTAACTTGATTTGCAAAAGCTGATGATGGGCTAATTTAATAAGGTAGGCTCGAAGAAAAATTTGCCGACGGTAGCTGATTTCGAAATGTTCTATTTTACCAGGAAAGTGTTCCAAAACGTCAAACCGTTTTTAAAGTTGCCTATCATTTAGCAAGGTATTTTCAAAATAAATTTCAAGGATAATTCCAAGGTTAATGATATACGATTTGAAAAATGTTTTTTTGCGTTTTTGAACACGTTCTTGGTAAAATTAAAAAAAAAATTGAAAATATTTTTTATTAATGATTTCCTAAAACATTTGTAAAAATTTACGGTAGCTGACGAAAAATTTCTTCGGCCTTATTACGCCCACGCGGTAAGATAGTGAATCGGCTATTTAGTAAATCGGCTATATTTCAGAAAAATTGAAAGTTTTTGGACATTTTTCGAATTCTAGAATATAATATATAAAATAAAATATTTTGAGGCATTCTTTTTTCGACCATAAATTCAATTATTTAATATCACATATGCAATTTTGCAACTTTTCAGGTATTTTACTGATTAAAAAAAAATGATTATTTTTTCAAATATTTTTTAAGAAACATATACGTAAAATAGTATTTTTGAGCGATTATCGCTAACCTCGTTCCCCAAAAATGAATACAACTTAACAAAAGTCAATATTAAGTAAATATAGCCGATTTACTAAATAGCCGATTTACTATCTTACCCGCCCACGCGTTCCGAATAAATTCCCGATTTCCTTGGTTAGAATTGTACGTATCAAAAACGCTAAAATTATTAAGGACTGTCTATCAGACAGTCTCAATGAATATACATTTTTGTTCTAATTTCACAACATTACATTAGATATGCTTGTTTTAAAAAATATGGCGACCACACAATTTTGTTTTTTCGGGTGATTCCAGCAACTAATCACCAAAAAAAGTAACAAGTTAAATTAGCTGATACGCTTCTAAAATATGAGTTCCGGCACTTTTTTTTGTATCAATAAAACATTCCTCGAATAATGTTTCAATAATAAATGTTTTATTTGAAGTAATTGATGTAGCAGTAGCGAAAATTGTAAAGTTTATTATTGTTCCGATGTAATTGGCCAAAAATGGTGTTTAGACGTAAAAAAGCGTTAAAACGAATGTTCGATTTCGTGTTCTGAAGTGTTTTCGACCCGACGACAAATTCTATCTTTGAAAAAATGTTTTACAAAATGCGAACAGCCACGTCCATCATCCTAAACCGACCAAAACATAATATTTCCACAAAAAAATGAGGGACAAAGGTTAGACAAGGTGGTGGGGGTTCACTGAAATTCATCATGTATGATTATTTTCAATATGCACTTTTTAACCGACTTCGGCCGCGGTTTTTGGCGATTCCTGATTGGTCGAAAAAAAGTTGCTCAAAAGTGATTTTTGGCCCGGAAATGGAATCGCAGGGTTAATTTACAGTATAAAACATACATTTGGTTTTTCAAATTTGAATGGACTAATTATAAATCTCAGATTTTTTTTATGAATGCGAAATTGTCCGAAAACCTATTTTTTTCAAATATACCTGCCATTTTGTAAAACAATTCACAGTGTTCTTTATTTATTTTTAAATTTAAATTCAATTATTTGAAAATTGCACTTTTGCTCTCTGGCGTCAAACTTTCGAAATTGTTTTAGTTTATTGTCATTCGTTTTGCTCTCTGATGCCAAAGTTTTTGTGTTTTAAAATTAGTCATTTTCTGATTCATGGATGATTTATCTAACACACTCAAATTTATTTTTCACGTTCATTTTTGACCCTGGAAAAGAATTTTTTAGTTAAAATTACGCCTAAAAACATTTTTGTTGCTTCTTAATTCTTATACAAAATAATTTTTTTGGGCAAATCTTAGGTAAGTTTGAGGAGGGAAATATTAAGGAGCATTGTTTAACGGAGCCTGTCTTGGGCGGTAGTATCCTTCATAAGCCTTGTCAAGAGTAAATCCTGCTCAAACTACTTAACTCCACAAAAAGTTATATTTATAATAATAAAATATCGATAAAATTCGATCAAAAAGACCCCAAACGTTTTATTTTATTCCAAATAATAAGTTTGGAGAGGCGAAGCGGACCCAAACTTTTTATTTGAAATAAATTAAGAGTTTGTGGTCAACTTGACACAAATTGCGGAGGGAACAAATATTTCGTTCCACTTGAAGTATCTCATTGGTCAGTATCTTATTGGCTAATATGTTATTGGTTCAAGAGTGATGTCCAAACTTCTGCTGTGATAATTCAATTATATTATTTAATTCAACAATGTTATTCGGAATGAAGCTGATAATATTGGTTTACACGTGACGTTTTAATTTTTTGATATCAATAATTGAAGTAGCGCATGATAAAATTTTTGGGATGAAATTTTGATAACACGTTAGAACCAGGCTTGTATATTTAAGTAATTTTCGTTTTCTCTTTCATGCGTAGGTTTGAGCAAAAAATAGGGAAAACGGGGAAGAAAACCCACGCGAATTTTTTTTTGACAAACCTTGGAAGGTAGGCACTTCAGTAGGCGAGAAAAATCTCTTTCAAACCCTGGTTTGATCTTCTTTATTCACTTTTAATTAAAGCATTGAGAAAAGCGTTATTAGCGTTAAGGAAAAAGACCAGAAACTTTAAATTTATTCTTAAATATCAATTTTCAGCCGCCCTTAATTTTCAAAATAATTTCCATTTGAATTGAAATGTCTTTAACCTCAGGGGTCATTAAAGCCAATCGGTGACCTTCAAATTGACTCATTTAAGACCGCGGCCGGCTTATAAGAATAAAGAAATTCATTATTTATCGTAATAAAAAGGCTAAAAATACACTGTTTTGGTTGTGTTTTTTTCAATGAACATTTCTGATGAAAACGTGGCTTAGTGGATACGTATGTCAAAATGCATTTCGGTGTTATCCTTCCACAAACCGCCAAATGCCTTGGTGTAAAAACATTCAGGATAATAACCCGGCTTGGAATTTCACACCAAACTGGAAATTTTTTTTTACGAATTTTATTTCGAACGCAAATGTTGAATATAATCTTAATCCGGTGGCCGAAGGATCCCAGTTGCCATTCACGCCTAGCGAAGACCGCACAACCACCAAAAATACAAAACCACATTTATTTTTTTGACACCAAAATACATTAGGCAGAAACGGGGTAAAATTAACACTTACCCAGCACATTTATCTGCTTGCAAAATGCAGTATTCGACGCTAGAAAAAATTTAATTTTGCTCGACATTATAATATTTTCAAAACTGAGGGTTATTTTTGAAAACTGTTTTTTTAGCAAAGCCTGGTTCAAAATTTTGTATTTGATCATGTTTTTATAATGCGATCGGTCAAAAACCGCTGGAATTATCGCAAAATATTTTTTGTTTATCGGTTATACTTAATTAATGGTACTTCACCGCAATTTGTGATCAGAGCGTTTTATTTTTCATAATTAAAAATATCCGGTTGCCAGAAAATCCCAGTTGCAGTTCACGCTTAGTAAAAACCGCACAACCACCAAAAATACAAAACCAAATTTATTTTTTTGACACTCAAATACATTAGGCACAAACGGGGTAAAAGTAACACTTACCCAGCACATTTATCTGCTTGCAAAATGCAGTATTCGACGCTAGAAAAAATTAAATTTTGCTCGACATTATAATATTTTCAAAACGGAGGGTTATTTTTGAAAACTGTTTTTTTAGCAACGACTGGTTCAAAATTTTGTATTTGATTATGTTTTTATAATGCGATCGATCAAAAACCGCTTGAATTATCGCAAAATATTTTTTTTGATCGTTTTTACTTAATTAATGGTACTTCACCGCAATTTGTAATCAGAGCGTTTTATTTTTCATAGTGAAAAATATCCAGTTGCCGGAGAATCCCAGTTGCAGTTCACGCTTAGCAAAGACCGCACAACCACCAAAAATAAAAAACCAAATTTATTTTTCTGACACCAAAATACATTAGGCAGAAACGAGGGGGGGGGAATAATACTTACCCAGCACATTTATCTGCTTGCAATGTGCAGTATTAGAATATGCAGTATTAGAATATACAGTATTAGAATAAAATGAGTTTCGTCACGTGGACTGTAGGGTCTTCAAATCAAATAGGGGAATAACAAAAAAAATTTGCTTGACAAAGAAAATTTAAATTGTTTATTGTAGAGAAGAATTTTTTTAAATCACTTACAACGCTGTCAAAAATAAAACCCGGTTTTGATATTGCTTATGAATTTTTTTATTTTTTCGAAAAAAATTCCTAGGTTAATGATAGGTTATCATAGATAAGCAAAAAATTTTTTTCAAATTTTAGAAAAATTCTGATTTTTGGAAAACGGGACATAATTTTTTTGAATCAATTTCAGCAAATAAACTAAAAATGCTCTATGAATGAAATCTGAGCTGGTCGATTTTTGCCGTTACTTCGTCACACAAGATGCTCACACCGGTTTTAACGGTTTAGATATATTCAAAATAAAAATAATTAACAATTTTTTGTAAACTTTGAAATTCAAATTTACCTACAATATAAAGCAATTACATTTTACGATATTCTTTTTCCAGCCAAACTGAATCTTGAAAATAAAGATAATCTCTATAACGCGTGTTCGAATCCCACTTATGTTGTCTTAGTGATTGTCTTTGCATAATTATCATAGGAAAGGGGTTTCATATTGGGAGCGCCAAAGTCGATTGGTGCGTAATTACTAATGCAAGATTAGTAGGATTTGAACACGCACTATATAGATCACCCTCATTTTCAAGATTCACTTTGATTGAAAAAAGGATACATACATTTTCAGGTATATAAATTTTCAATTCAATAATTGTTTTTCAACGTTTCGGTTCATTCCATCAAGGTATTGCGAAACTATAAGCTCGATTCTCTAAATTGCTTTTGAACAAAATTTTTCAATGAATCTGTATAGTATTGTTGTAAGCCTCGAGACGGAAACCGTATCAGGCCGGCGTAAAATTTGAATGAGAAAATATTGAAAAAAATTTTTGTAAGATTACCCATTTTAATCTTCAAAAAATGGAGAGAATAGAAATGATAAGAGAAGATGTGGATTTAATAACATTTCTTCAATGTTAATTTATACAATTAAATACAAAACCCATTTGTAGTTTATAAATCACGCAATTCCTGCATGTCTAACAGTGTTTTTGAATTGAAAATTTATATATATACCGAATGTGTTTTAGCTTTTGGGGTGTTCTCCGAGGAGATTCACGCTTAACCAATCAGAGCGCGACTTGGTTAGTTTATTTAATGAGCGTTTCAATCTCCCCGGGGAAAACCCCAAAAGCTAAAACACATTAAATTTATATATCGAAACAACCCTATAATTATTCCACAATATAGATTCTTAACTAATTTCGCAAATCTAGCAAAAGTATACGGACGTTTCCAACTAGTGAAAATTTTGTGGTTGGTATTTGTAGCAGTTCGGGAGCGAGGTTAAATACAATTTATATTATATAAATTAAGATAATAAAGATATTTTTATTACTTAATGATGATATATAACGTGAATTGAAAGATAATAAATCTTAATCATCTTAGTTATCAGAAGCATTCCTAAATTACAATTTTATATGACATTTATTTGTCAAAATATCGTTATAAAAATGGCCATAATTAGCGATTTTCAGTAGTGAACCACCTTTTTATTAATACAATTTTAACCAATCATTTAATATTCATATACTAATTTGTCAATTAAAAAATTGTATTTTCAACGTTTCGGATATAGAACGTGTTCAAATCCCACTAATGTTGTCTTAGTGACTGTCTTGAGTATGATTATAGGCGAGGGTGCTTGATATTGGGACCGCTAAATTCACTCAAGCAATCACTAAGACAATCACTTAGACAACATAAGTCAGATTCGAACTCGTGCTATAGAGATAGTTAACGTTTTTGAGGTGAAAGTCTGTTGGTAAATGGATTTATGTTATTTGTTTGTTGGTTAATTTGCCAATCAATTCGAGGCCCATTATAAATTGCTAACTTGCGAAAACCTCTTATAAAAAGTTCGCACTAAAAAA
>SCLH01000507.1:511645-523244 GCA_004367855.1 Oikopleura vanhoeffeni
TAAATTGATGCCAAACTATCACGATGCTAACTTTGCGAAAACCTTTCATAAAAAGTTTCGCACTAAAAAAACGATGATTTGAAATAATCGAGAGCTTATAAAAATTGTAGTTTTACAGTTTTTGTATGAAATTGCCATGATATATTTTCAGGCGTGTCAAAATATTACTTTACTCTTAAAACTGTGGGTATTACTGGAACTGTTTAAGGGGGTGGCATCGACTCGGCAGCTGGAGTCATTAACTTACGGAATTACATTAGCTGTTTTACTTTTGTGGTATTATCGGTAGCTGAACCAGAATAAATGTGTATCTACTTATAAAATAATTTTTGTCTATTTTAGGAAGGATTTTGAGTCTGAACTTTTACTTTTGAATTCGTGAAATTTTTCAAAAAAAAATCCAGCACTATGAAATTTTCCGCATTTTGTTGGGCAAAAAGTTTTTTCTGTTTTTTCTATATTGAATTTGCTGTGACAAAAAAAAACAAACAATGGAACTTTAAACTTTTTTTCAAAAACGCCCACATATTTTCTGACAGCCGTTTTGAAGAATCATTAAAATCTTTATTTTTCATCTTTTGTCGAATTTCTATGAAATTATTATAAAAATTTTCTGGCAATCAGTCGTCCCAATTTTCAATTTGTGTTTTTTTTTGCATTCCTCAATCAAAAAATCAGAGGTAGGAATCACTACTTAAAGTTTTTGTATCTAATCAAATGATTCCGATGGTCAAACTAAATTGGAGTGGTCGCGCGATTATCATTTCTAAACTATCGATGAAATTTTTACCACTTGGCTGTACACTCGATAAGTGCCAGTTGGCACTAAATGTTTAGAAATTTTATGCTAGTAAAAAATTCCCAATAAAATTTCGGGTGTAATAGGCGCCATTTCTTTAGATAGTAAGAACCTTCTGCAATATCAAAACGCAATTGAAGGTCAATTTTTATTTCAAAAACAGTTGTTTTTCTCAACTTTTTGGCATTTTTGATGGAAAAAACTTTCATATCAAGGAAATTTTTCAATACGGAAAAAAATAAAAAAAATAAATTGGAACTTTTTTTTTTCTTTCATATTTCCTTGATATGACATTTTTTTCTTTCATATATCGCTCTGAAAAAATGTACCAATCTGCCGGATCGATGCCATCCCCTTAATATGGCCATTTTTATTACGATAACTAACGATTCGAAAACTAAATTGGATACTTAATGGCGAATTGACGAAAACTGAGATCAATAAGATTTATTAAAAATAAATTGATAATAAACTATAATAATAATAATTTATCATTTAATTCATTTTATATATTTTTTTGGTTAAAATATCTTTATTATCTTCAATTTATTACATTATTCACCTTTATAATTGTACTAGTTTGAGAATTTTTTTTTACTCTAACTAAGAAAACATTGAATATAAAAATCAGGGGTCGGCAGCAGGGATCGGCATATGTAAAATTATAACTGGATTGTATCGTATAGTATCGTATCTAGGGTGTGGGTGCTTTAAAAACTGGATTGTATCTTATCGTATCTAGAGGGTGTGGAAAACTGAATCGTATCGTATCTAGGGAAGGGGCAAATTAGAAATGGATCGGATCGTAACGTATCTGAAGGGTGAAATAAAAAAAACTGGATCGTATCGTTTTTAGGGGGAGGGGTGAAATAAAAACTGGATCGGATCGTATCTAGGGAACGGCCAATTAAAAATGGATCGGATCGTAACGTATCTGAAGGGTAAAATAAAAAAACTGGATCGTATCGTATCGTATCTAGAGGGGGTGATTTAAAAACTGAATCGTATCGTTTCGTATCTAGGGGGGTAGAAATTAAAATTGGATCGTATCGTTTCGCGAAAAACCGATACGATCCGAAAATAACGATACGATACGATCCAATTATGCCGATACCTGGTCGGCAGATCAACTTGAAGAAGCCTGATTGGATTGACTTGATCAAATTCAGTTTTGTCATTTTTAGATTTAGTTATTCATTTTTGATAAAATTACCCAGTATTGAATTCAATTTTTTTGAGATTTTAATTTGAAAAAAATCTCAAAACCAAAAAAATCCTTGGTATTAAAATGACCAGAAAAAAATTCTCTACAAGATAGCTTAAAAACATTGATACCCATTTTTGAGTTTTGAAATTTCTTATTTCAAATCGTCCTAATTACCAATTATTTGAAATATTTTTGATTATATTACTGAAATTTTAAATTTTATTTTTAAATCGATAAGGGTTGATTAAATTTTGTTTCGATTTTTGATCAATATTTGATCGGATTGGATTGGATTGGATCGTCCGAAGAAAAAAAATGATCAGATTGACCTAATCGGATAAAAGAATTTAACAAACTTGATCGGATTGGATCAGATCAAATTAAGTCGATCCGATCTAATTCTGCCGACAACTGATTAATGTTGCTTTATTTGCCATTAAAGTTGTATTTTAATTTCTAAACTGCTAAAATCAGTATTCATATCTGCACTCATATTTTCTTACTGTTTCAGCTCTCGTTTTATCTAGTACTTTCAGTTATAAATGTTATTTTTATAACGTTATGATTAGGGTGTTAGGCGTTGTGACAAAAAAAGAGACTAGAGGGGCTATAAAAAATCCGAGCTGCATAAATTTTTGCAAACAATTCGAAAAAAAAAATTTTACATGTTGTTTACATGTTTTACAAAATTTTACAAATTGTATATCCAAAAATTTCAACTGACCTTTAATGGGTATAACTTGAAAGCTTACAACATTTTTAGACTTTTGGCTGGAAAATAAATTTTCAAAAATTAACCCTTGATGTGGTTTTACATAATATAAAAATTTCAGCTTTATATCCATTATTATCCCCGGGTTACTTTAAAAACTTATTCCCTATTCTTTTAACAGACAAATCAGTTTTTAAAGTGACCCGGGGATAATAATGGATATGATGAGTCATCATTTCGTCATGAAAACCGGAAGTTGACGACAGAAAAAGCACAAGCTCAATTTTTTAAGCAAATGTTTTAGCTCAGTGCCCATCCCTGATCTAGTGCCTTCAAATTTATACCAGTTAGGAAGCGAGGATTTAACTTTTCAGAAATTTTTTTATTTTATTTTTGTCCTTGAAAAGTAGTTGAATTTCAGGACTTTTTTGGTTAATTTTTGAATCAATACGACAGAAATTGTCATAATTGGCCAATAAATATCTGTTTCAGGAAAACTAGACAAGATATCAACAAACGGTTTCTTGCATATCCTTTTCTCTATAGCGTGTGTTCAAATCCCACTGATGTTGTCTTACTGATTGCTTGAGTGATTCCAACCGATCAAATTTTGCGGTCCCAATATCAGGCATCCTGACCTATAATCATACTCAAGATAATCAGTCAGACAACATGAGTGGGATTCGAACACGCGCTATAGAGAAAGTAAACGTTTTTGAGCTGGAGTACCGTTGGTAAAAGGGTATAGATAGAGTTCGGACCGGTAGAACCATGAGCCAAACTAAAAGTTTTCGTGAGCGTTCTTTGACGTCACAGGGATGATCGTTACCAAATAAAATGATCAAAATGATAAAAAAAATTTGTGGGACTCCTAGTGGTCAGAAAATGGCTCTAGAAATTTTTTTTTCTGTCTCCAAACTCGATAAAAACGTCATAAATATTGATTATTTTCTTCAATTAAAAATGGCAAGAGCGTGACCGCAACGAAATTTGAGTTCAGAAAGGATAAAGTTTTTAAGAATAATTCAAAAAAATAAAATTTTGTTAGTTGAGGGAAGAATTTTACTCTGGAAATTGCGTAAGCGGAAAAATGTTTTTTGTTTAAATTTTTTGTCCAAAACAAATCAAAACATTTTTTTTGTTGTTTCTGGTCCGAAATCAGCTCATTTTTATGATAAAAATAGTCTCAGATTTGCGCAAGGTTGCGCAATATGAAAAATTGGTAATTTAACATTAAAACCTGAATTTCCCCGCAAAATTCTCCCGTGAAATTTTTTTTTTGATAACTTTTTTAGTTTTCAAATTTTACACTTGAATTTTTATTGTGTTTTTAGTTGAATTCAGTCGTTTAAAAATTCAAATTTTCCCGGTACGAACCCTAGGTATAGACTATACAACACATTTTTACTTGCGATCTTGTTTTTGATTAAATTTGTTAAACACAAGGTGTTTGGAAATTCAAACGTTTTGATTGGTTAATTAAGAGAGCTAAAGCAAAAACTAAGATCGCAAACAAAAATGTGACATGCTGTATGTGCTCGATTTTGATTTAAACTTGGTTGAAAGTGAGTCAAAAAGCGTCACAAATCACAGTTTGAAATAAATTTCATCAAAAATTTGATTTGTGGTATTTTCAAAGTTAACCATCGAAACTCCGGTTGAATAAATAAAACCACTTGATGTGGTATTTCGTTCCATGATCGGATTTGATGTCCGGATCCTCAAATTATAATTCGTTAAAACTTTTGCCATTTTGTAGCGTTATAAGTTTGCGAACTTGGGGCGGTAAACGCATATGTTGGTGTTTGTGGTGAAACCGTGGTTAACCGTCGTTTTAACCGTCAGACCACCAACATCACCCACGTCAATCATATCCTGTTTTTATAGGAGGGACACCAGGAATCATCGAAAACCACCAAAAGCGTTGTTACAAAAAAATGGGCATTTCTCATTACTGTATAATAATCTAATAATAACTAATTATTATTATTTTAAAACATTTATTAACAAAAACTATCAAATTGGAACTGTATACATCAGAACGAATTTAACTAACCACAATATTTTTGAGCGATTTAAAATAAAGAATTTTGAAAGTCAAAAATTGACATCGATTTTATTGCCTCATCTTGTAAAAAAATCCGGTCATTTTAAGACAAAGATTTTTTTTGAAATTTTGAATTTTTTTTTAAAAATGGATTTATTAATACAAACAATGAGAAATGTGGCCAGAGAAAATATTTGAAGAAGAAAACTAAGTTCTGCCAGTTTTGTGAACATACTCAGTCATAAGCAAAAATTTGAAAAAAGGTGGCCCGAAGCAAATTCTGGTCAATAAATTAATATTATGCCTCACAGCGGGCCCTGCCGGAAGATGACACTTTCTTTATTAATCTCTCACAAAATTGAGATTAAATTAAAAAAAAAGGATATTGTACTCTCAGGGTAGATATACACACTTTGAAATTTGCGCCAGTTAAAAAAAAACATTCAAAAACCAAGAAAAATAATCTTTATTTTTTATCAAAATTTTGGACTTGTAAAATAATTAATTTTGAATTTATTATATTATATTTTTGGGCATTCACGCACAAGTATCTGATCAACGTCACAAATTGGTCCGATAAGATCTTTATTACTGATCTAATCGGACAAAACTGTGACGTAGGTCAGAAAATTGCCCGTCAAAAAATGTGACGCGTCATGACGTTACCTGTGAGATACTATCACTCAATATGCTATTATCAAAAACTGCAAATCTTATCGTTAAAACTATAAAAATATAATTAAAAAATGGTATAGTACGGCGTTCAATAATAAGCTCCGTGAAAAAGTGAAATAAAACGTCTAGCGTGTCCTCGCAAGAGTTAATATCTAAAAATATTTATTTTCTGAAACCAAATGAATCAGACTTAATTTGTATGTACGTTTCATCAACCAAAAGGTAAATATGTACACGGAGGGCGCTAGAGAAGAAACTTTTGTTTTGCTCTATGGCATTATCAGACAACTACGCTAGCTCGTTATTTGCCTTTTTGAGAACTGGCTTAATTAAGGAAAATAAAATCATGAACATCTCATTATTATTGTCACAAATTTTGTCACTTTCCAAAACATGAAAAACAGCAAATTTAAAATAAGTCCAAAAATTTCAATTTTGAAATTCATCCTTTCAAAATAAGTAATTCTGAAGTGAAATGTTTCAAATCCTCAAATGCAGCAGGAAATGACATAAGGTCATATGCAGTTTCACCTAGTAATCCACCCTAACGAAACTTTTGCGTCTTTTCAACACACTTTCTTACTAAATCAATAATACTAAATTTCAAAATATATTATTATTTTGAATATCCCCTATTCTTAAATATAATAACCTTTATTTAATCAAACTTTTAATGATATTTAAATTTTCGAAAATATCAAAAATAATTTGTCATTTCATAATAAACAATTCGAGTATATTGTACAGTGGATGTTGACAATGGCAAACGATAGCCAATGAGGGCAATCGGCAGCACTTTTTAGCAAAATTGTGCTAAAATTGAGCCAATGAACAAAATGAGCAATGGCAACACTCTTGCCAACAACCTGTGTGTTGCCCATGCAACACTACTGTAATTTTTTAATTATTTTTAATTTCGATAAAATGAGAAGGTTCAATTATATAACTTTTAATTATAAAAATTTCAAATATATCATATACATTCATATCCTTTTCCCAACGTAAGTCTGTCTTAAAAATGCTTGCTATCTCTATAGCGCGTGTTGAATGCCCACTTGTTGTTTAGTGATTGCCTTGAGTGATTAAACACCGATCAACTTTGGCGGACCCAATATCAAGCACCCTTGCCTATAATTATACGCAAGACAATCACTAAGAGAACATTAGTGGGATTCGAACACGCGCTATAGAGATAGCAAGCATTTTTAACATGGAGGTCTAGGACTTTTATTACTGTCACAAATTCACTGGCTTTCAAAAATATAAAAAAGCACCAATTTTGAAATAAGTGGCAAAATTTATATTTTGATATTCATGTCTTTCTGAATTCATTATTTTTTAATAAAATATTTACAAATCCTTTAATGCAGGAGGATATGACATCAGGTAATAAACATTTCTAGTGATCCACCCTAAGAAAGCTTTGGCGTCTCTTCACCACCCTTTCTAACCAAATCCCGACGAAAAATATCTTCCGGTGCCGCTGCAAGTTAAATCTGCGTCTAGCCGGCACCATTTAGCGCCATGAACAAACAAAAAAATCTCTTTTCAACACCTCGCTTCCAATCTGTGAATTTAGGTAAAAAATGTTTTAATTAAAGGGTGAAAATAAGTAGCAGAGATTATCATCCCCTTTTTCACATGGATTTGATCTTGAAAAAAAACGGAAAAAGATGAAAGAAAAATTCCCACCCTTATTCCCCCGAAAAACGAGACCTTGAAACCGGCATTGCCATAACCATAAGCATGAAATTGGCTTAAGGAGGTAATCATTAGATTTTCAGATATCTGGAGAAAAAAGTTTCTGCGGTTTTGACCCTGGCGTCGGATCTCCTGCTCAACAAAATGACAGGAACCGGGAATCAAGTCTCCTACTGCGCGCCCTTTTCCGACTTTCGCAATAAAGACCAGCTTATGGAAATATGCATGACTTTAAATTATATTTTATGCATACTTTTTACAAACAAAATTCTTTCGAATTGTACCTATAAAGCTAAAAAAAATATTTGTATATATAATTCTTGATCATGATTTTTAGCTTTTTCACCAAAAAACAAAACGTGATCTAAATGATCACACACAGTTAAATACAGCACAATATACTTAGGGTTTCCGAATGGTGGAAACCCTTAATATACTGTATATAATAATACGATTTCAATCATAACAATGGATATTCTAAAAATGATTAAATGCCATGTTATATTAAATTAATTTATATTTGCAATTAATTTTAGAAATTTTAAAGCATCAAAAATTTCAAATTTGTCAAAATAATTTTTTTAATAATTTTAAAATCAATTATATAGTTTTATATACAAATTTTTAATAATTGAATTAATGTCAGTGGTTTGTTACATTTTATTTTAATAAATGACCGCACTTTACTTCTCACGGCCACAATACAATAAATTTATACTGTATTATATACAAGTTCATGTTTTTTAAATTTCAAAGTCATATCATACTTTTCAATGATATGAAATAAGATTTTGGAAAACGTAAAAGTCATGCTAAAATTGGATTTTCTATTTTTAATTTTGTGGAAAACTAAGAATATAAAATAAATGTTCATGTTTGAGCCTTATTTAAGAAAATATTCTTCAAATTTGAGTCTCAAAGGATTTTTGAAAATTCAAATTTTGTTTTTAAAAAGCCTAAAACTGAAAATTCATTGTATTGTAGGGTGGGTTAAAGTTTAAACTTCCGCTTTTCTAAAAAGTGTCGTTTCTGATGCGAAAGTCGTTTGATATTATGATTATTATATTTTCTTGTCTTTTTTAGGGTGGTGTTGGCGGTGTAAAAACCCGTCACTTTTCACAGCCGAAAATCACTCGTTGGAGACCGTTTGACGCGCCACACTAACTTCTATTGAATCGAGGGACAAAAAAATTGTCAAATAAAAAGCGGGAAAAGAAGGAGAAAAGCATTCCGGTCGCCTTCTAATTATCCCCAGTTCTAAAATGGGAAATAAACAAGTTTTCTTTTTTGGAAAGTGCGAATTTTTCGTAAATATTTGCTCAAAGAATCATCAAATTGCCTACGCCAGACTAATCGGCTAGAAGTATGGAGGTTTTTAGTCAAACGGGTTTTGAACGTTTCGGATAATATCATATCTTACGTTTTATAATATATTATATGTCAGATCACCACGGATATGTAATTTAAAACTCTCAAAGTGAGACCAGACTTTTTGGGGCTTGAGCCGCTCAAATTAATTAATTTAAAATTAATATTTCAGAATTCACAATATTTTCATTAATTAATTATTTTACGCCGTATCGAAAATCCCAAGTAAACTAATTAATTTCATAGTTATAAAAACCTTGAAAATGATAAATAAAATCGAAACGTAGATTGATAAATTAGTATGTCTCTTTATAAAGTTATGGAAATTTAAAAATTTCTAATTATCACCTAGGAATCGAAAGTAGGCAAATAAAAATACTCACATTTCATATTTATGAAATTTATCTCATTTCAGTCTAATTATATTTTGATGAAAATCATATTTTTTATAATTTTGAATTTTAGAAATTTGACTTATGTTCAAAAACTGTTTAACTATTTTATAATCATAAAATTTTTAGTAAATATTTCAATTTTCTCAAACTTTGTCAATTATAAACTTATTATATCATACAATATAATTGCTTTTGGCGTGCGCAGCAAGCCCAAATGAATTATATTCTATAAATAGCAGGTTTTGGTCTTATACTATTATAATAATGTGATGTGTACGTGAGATGAGGAGACAGTCGAGATTTCCCTTCAAAAAATCTTCTCGAAGGTTCGATTTTGGTTACCAGGGTCCAAAAAACATTATATAGACATGGTCAAAGGGAGATAACTTTTGTGATAACGGTTTAAATTTCAGGTAAGTTAAAGAAGCGAGATATCTAGACAATGAGTCGCGTTATCAGTCGCAGTATCTTCCACAAATCTATTTCTTTTATCTTATCTCCTACTCAGAATAAAAAAACTTTCCAAAACTAATTATATATCTATAGTATAGATTCTATATTCAACCAAAAAAGATACGCCTTAATTCAATCAAAAAGGCCAAAACGTTATATTTTTTCTGTTATAATTGAATTTATTATTTATTCGAATTCTTGACATATTTGAAATTTTATTTTCATTAAAATTCTGAGATCATTGAAATTTTGAATATATTTGATATCGGTTTATATTAAAATTTTGATATTAATAAATTTTGCATATAATTTTAAACCTGATATCAATCATTGTTAATTATTGATGATTTAATAAAATTTCAAAAAAAATAAAAATTTCAATATACAAATTACAATATAAATAACATAATTTAAAATTTTGAAATATTTCATTTTTTAGAATTCAGTTAATACAGTAGATGACCTAAGAGAGCCTCAAAAAAGGTTTAACAAAAACCAGGGCGTTCTCGGACAACGAATCGGTGGTAACTCTGATTATTTTCAAACTCAGTTCCTCCACCCAAAACTGAGGTTCTGGACATTTTAGCTAAAAATATTATTTTAATGTGATTGTCATAATTTTCCCAACTGACATTTCCAAATAGATTTTGTTCGAAGCGTTAAATAAATTTTTGATGGAACATTAAATAATTGTTTTAATTAATTAATAAGATTTTTCACGTCTGTTCACTAAAATAATAAACATTTTAGCAAGTTCGAAACCAGCTCGAAAAAAGGGCCATCAATTAGTATGGTTAATTCAGCCCAGAAAGTCTAGGGTTAGGGTTATGCGTCTTAGACTCCCAGTTCTTTTTCTTTAAATAAATCTTTAGCGGTTTGACATATGAATTAAAAATTAAGGGTGTGAGAGCTGTTTGATATTAAAAATTTTGGGTTTGAGAAGAAATTTTTATTTATTTTTGATGATGCCATAATTTGGTAGAGAATTCTTAATTAAGAAGTTTGATAAAGATGTAATTAAAATCATTCCAATATGCAGCATGTAAAATCTTTGCTCGCGATCTTAGTTTTTGGTCAAAACTGATTGACAACGTTTTTTGGTCATTGAGAATTCAAATTTGCCAAACGCATAAGTATTTGTACATTCAAAAGTTTTTATCAGTGGAATTCAAAAACCAAGATCGCAAGCAAAAATGTGACATGCTGTACTATAATAGTATATGATTTATATTATATCATATATTTCATTATACGAATTATACTATAATCAGTTTAACATTATATTCGAAATTTCGATTAAATCAATATATAAACTGTCAATTAAATATTTTTACGACGTTTCGATTTATAGCATTATCAAGTAGTGCGGTATTAAATAACTTATTACTGTATCCCAAATGTTTTTATGTACCTTTTACTTATTGTCAAATTCGGTGAAAATCGCAGTGCCAAATATTCTCATAAACCATCGTTTACGGCGGTTTACAAACAATTTACCGGTTGAAAAGGGAATATTTTGTGTGGCGTTAATTGAATGTAGGAATGGCCACTCCCTGATAATTCTCGCCCCTGAGAAATATTTTGTTCCACCTAATTTGTAATAGTCTCCACTTTTCCCACTTTCATCTTTCCCGCAATATTCCCGTGTTTGTAAAATACAAAATTATGCTAAACGGGAGAATAAGGGAAAACTGAATAGTTTTCTCGAATAGTTTTACAGTCGTCATTTTGTAATAATATTATTGTTCGAATTATTATTGCAAAATATATAAATTTACCAAGAATATTATTTTTGAATACTGAAATTTTTTCACTTACATCTAATCTTTTAATTATATGTCACTTTTCTATCATATCAAATTTTTTAATAATATCAAATTTTCCGACTAAATAAATATGGATTTTAATTATACCAAATTTTCAATTATATTGAATTTTATATAAAAATAATTTTTCATATTTGTTTTCGAAAGTGTAATCAAAAATTATTTTTATTGCCGGGTATTTTTTTCGGGAACTTTATCGGACAAAATTCACGACGATAATAGTATAGATAGTATGTCTCAATGTTAATAAAATTGTTGAAAATTTGAATAGTTAAAATTTAATATAATAATCTGTAGGCTTTCTTATCGAGCTTAAAAATTTTAATCAGTTTCTGTAAAAATTAAAAAAAAATATATAAATTAGTAAAAATTAACAAATAACCAATATTTATTTATTTATTACTTTGCAACGTTTC
>SCLH01000508.1:0-30491 GCA_004367855.1 Oikopleura vanhoeffeni
TTAAGCGAAATCTATTTGCGACGACTACCCCCTTAAATGTTTATTCCGCAAAAGAGGTGGCATTACATTCGCTTAGGCGTAGGCGGGCTAGGCTAAAGTAGCTAAAGCGTAGGCCGACAAAGTGGATAGCTGCGGGATCTACCTATAGGGAACGATACGTTAAATAAAATTAAAAATAATAAATCGAAATTTTTCATTTTCTCACAAAAATTACGATTTTCGTATATTTACAATTGCATTCAATTTTAAACTACGAAACTCTAAGGACCCCGTTTTAAATTTAATCGAATTTTGTACCATATTATAATGGTTTTTGAAATCTCTTGAAAAAGATAAGGAAAAAAATTGAAAAAAACGTCTGCTTAGACGCACGAAAATTTATAAAAATGCGTAGGTTTTTGCCAAAAAAACGCAAAGAGACACTAAAACGTCCGCTTAGACAAATACGACAGTACTTTTTTAAACATGTAAAAATGAAAAAAAACTTAACTTTTTGATATTTTAAAAACCATAATAATTCGAAAAAACCTATAAAAAATATGTCAAAGTATTTTTAAATCGATTTTTTCTGTAATTAAGATTTTTAGGGCCTTTAGAAAATAGGGTGCACCAGTTAGAGACTGTATACATTTTTGGTCTAGAAAATATGTGGTCGTTTTTTTATAATGCCTAGTTTTTGCTATGAAAAGTGCGTAGTTGGAAACCAGCGGTACAAGCAAAATACAAATTTGCAAGCTGTTTTATTTTTTTATTCCTGCATTAAAATCGGTCGACTTACGTTTTAAAAATGAATTCCAATTTTTTCTCAAATTTGTTGTAACAAAAGATAGGAGAAAAAAGTCGACCAAAATATTTACTGCTAAAATTGTACCAGCAACATTTATTTAAAATATACGCATTCATGAATATTGTCGAAAACCTGGCGTACATAATAGTTATAATGAATATTTGATCAAAAAACGTACCCCAAACATATAGTTTCTGTGAAAACATGACAGGAAATGATCCCAAAGTTCCGATTCCATCATTTCAGCAAATTTACCAGTTTTGCACCGTCTCATCCAGTTCATAGATGCATGTACATTTTCTGGTTTTAGTCCTCCGAGAAGTTGAATAAATTTTTCTGCTTGTTGATCAGTTCTAAATTCTTCTCGGACTTTTCTGGGCATGTCTTCTACGCCGATTACTCGACCTCGTTTTCGTTTTTTTCTACGTTTTTTTGCCGGCGGCTCCGACTTGGATTTCGGGTTTGTACTTTTTGGCGCGAATTCTGGTAGACCGTCATCCGACTCAGTATCTGATCCCGACATTCTAGATATTTTTTCGTCAAATTAAATCGGCATTTTGTTAAAAATAAAGTGGCTGAGATGCACGATTTTTTTTAGGAATAGCTGGGCCGATTTTGAAAATATGAAAAATACCGAGAAAAGACCGTCTTTAAAAGGATCGCTGGTAAGATTTTTGTTAATTTTTAAACTAATTTTTCAGAATGCCGAAACCGGAATATATGTAAACCCTACTCATCCCTGGTTTTTACGGTAGATTTTGTTTTAAATTTGTATGCGTGAAAGATGATAAAACTCCAAAAAAGAACGCTGAGATTCGATTTTGCTATTTAGAATCTCTAGAATTTGTCAGTTTCAAAAGTACTGACCGCAAAACTGTATCGTCATTCCACTTAAAAGTGGGTTAAAGAATTTTCCAGAAAAAAAATATCACAAAAAAAGTGTTTTAAATTTCATTGGTTTCGAGTTTTCTCGGCGTTTATGATCAATTTGCTGCATTTATATTTATGCATAATAGACCGTCATATAAACAATTGAGCTGAGAAAAAGTTCAAAACTTGGAATTTTAAGTACCCTTTATGTGTTCCTTAGTCAACTTTTTTTTCAGGTAACCCCACTAGTTTTACAGCTGCCATTTGAGAACGGAACAAGATATTCACAAACGGATTTTTCATCCAACAGCCAAGGGATAAATAAATAACCAAAAATTTTTGACTTTTCAACGGATAACCGGTGATACCGGAAATTGGAATAATCGAACGCCTTGAAAGGACGTAAAAATGAAATTTCTTCTACTTTTCCCTGGTAAATAAATCTAAATAATCTAATGCCTTGAAAGGACGGAAAAAAAGATATTAGCAAGATGCTGGTGGGTCTAAAATTTTGGCTTAAAATAGAAAAACCATGCGTCCTTATTTCTATAAGCGGCCATAACTTATGGCCCATAAGGCTTATAGCGGACCTGGCAAACTTTTAGAAAGAAGGGTGCTTTTACGATGACCGCCGCAAACTATTTGACCAAAGTTTTCGTAGATAGAAGCACGTTACTGTAAGGTTGTTTTTTTAGGAGCTACGCCCAAATGACGGCTTTCTGGTATTTTGAAACCTAAGTGCCAAAAAATTGGCTTCGAAGAATGTGCGGTTTTCTCAGAACCGACGTTTTAAAATTACGTTGAAAAATCAAAAAAAATTAATCATTTATTTATCCCTTGGCTGTTGGATGCAAAAATCCGTTTGTGAATATCTCGTTCCGTTCTCAAATGGCAGCTGTAAACTAGTGGGGTTACCTTAACAAAAAGTTACCTAAGTTTATTTGGAGCAAAAAATTTGGTTATGGCATTTTGGAATTTTAACTCCCTGGTGTCTAAAATGACCAAATTCGATACAGCTACAGAAACTGATGTGCATTTTAAATTTGCATTGCATATATGGAGAAAATTTAGATGATTGACTAAAAGATATGAATCGAAAAGTGTTTTGTAAGAGTTTTAAATTTATTTTGTCTAGATCTGAAGTTTGATCGGTAACACGCTAGCAAATTTTCCCCCAAGGATTAGAATTGGGATCAAGCTAAAAGGGAAAATGACTAAATTGGCATTAAATTTTCAAAATAAATTGAAAGTAAGTTTAACAATGAGACTGTCAGTTAAAGAGTTCATTTTCAGAATTAAAAACTTTTCTCAGAATGTGGCATGCCATGGCATAATTTGGAATTGTTTTACAATGATAGAAGATATATCAAAGAAAATTCCGAGAGACCTTAGGTAGCTTTTTTTGAAAAGGAACCCCCCCTCTGGAGACCAGAAGGTAAGAGATATCGGAAACGTATTTTGTATAAGCATTGGGGAAACTTTTGGTAATATTTGTTTTGACGCTCGACACCATTTGGTGGAGTAAAAGCACTTTTCATACCGCTGATATATGAAAATTAGTTTTTTGCTGATTACCGGTCAATCGGTCGGAATCAGAAATCGAAAAAAAATTTTGACCGTTAGAATTTGCTTGGCTATCGAATACAAAAAACCGTTTCCCGATATCTCTTACCGTTTGGTCTACAGAGGGGGTTCCTTTAAAAAAGCTACCTTATCTATCTGATCGATAACTAAAAGTTAGATTAGGCGTCTCGGGACCTTGTTTAATTTCCAAGACAGCGTTTAAGGTTGAAATAAATAATATTTTGTCAGGGATCGGATCTCAAATTTTGTCATTTTACTCTATATTTGTAGATCACGCCTACTCAATTTTCGACCTAGAAATCCGATTCTCGACTTTAACTTATATCGAATAGTGGAGTGAGTCATTTTTTCAATGTGGACCAAAAACGATCTGATAAAAAGTTATATAAACACTAAAAAATACAAACTGTTATGGGTAACGCACCACAAAGACGATTTTTGCCACCATATTTCATAACTTGCATGTGTTAATAGTTTTTCGTAAAATTTTCTCACCCGATTGATAAATTATTCGGAGTTTAATCCTTAAAATTTTGGCGGCGGTATTTTTGATTGCCAACAATTTTTAAAGGGTAGTTTACATGAAATACAGTAGTTGACTAGATAATACCCTCTCTAGATAAAGCCCCCTGACTAGATGAAGCCCCCCTTTTTGGGCATATTTTTGAAAAAGTAGGTATTTGGAGAAAAGGGCTGCCCCTTACAAGCTTTTGCCCCTTTTAGGCAAAAGCTGAACGGAGGCATTATCTAGACAACTACTGTAGTTTAAGCTAATTTGGTTTAACCTTATTTTTTCTCTGTCAAAATGCTACATTTATTTTAAAAAAAATTAATTTGAAATTGCATAAAAACTTTAAACAAATGGTAATCGAAAAAAACTGCCGCCATTAATTTGCGAAAAAACTTATCACGACAAAAATAAGCTTTCTTTTCACATTTAAATCAGCAATAGAAATTAACTAACTGATGTGACCTGTTTTGCCTAGGCTAAGACTAGTGTTTTGCTTTTACGGCAAATTTGAGCAAGATTATCTCGAAACTGATTTAATTTGATTATTAATAGCGATACTCCTCAAATTTCCTTTGAAAAAAGTCACATTATATAAAACTCAAAGCGGTACTAAATGGTTTGAACATTTCATGAAGTTTATTATAAAGTTAAGATAAAAGGAGTGAACTTGGTTTATTAGCGAACAGGATTCCCATAAAACAGGTTCGTAAATTAATTTTGAACATATAAAACCAGTGAAAAAAAAGTTTCAGAAATTTAACTAGATATGCCCCTGTGAGTTAAAGTTGGATTTTCGTAAACAAATTTAGTCAATTTACCAAAAGTATTGCTGCAGTCACGTTATCACCCAGTTATGGTACACAAAGGCACTGATTTTTAACACCATTTACAAAACAGCTCGAGTAAATTAAAACTATAAATTTATACAGTCAAGTATGGTTAAATGGTACTTGTTTTTATCGATTGAAATTCAAAATCGGCGTTATACGTTAACCAAAAACTTCGAATTCGTATGTCACTATGTCACATAGTACGCCGATATTTAAATGAAATCTAAAATTTGCGCGTTTTAAACCACCTTTACTGTATTATAAGAAAATTCTGATATGAACGCAAAAATTTCCTTGTCTGACTGATAATAAAAATTAAGGAGAGTTTATGACTGTTTTGTATCTAGGGGATAAAAACAACAGTAGGTTTAAAAGGACGGCATAATCCTACTGCATCGTATCTTTTTATAATTGTAAACACATTTTATTAACTCTGGGGTTAAGCGTATGATTGCACGTCATCAATAATAATAAATTTTAGTTTTAAGATAATTTTTTAAATTATTTTCTCAGTTTTAAATACATTTCGTTGGAAATTTCGACAACTTGATCCTTGAGTTTAATGAAGCGATTCTAGAGCAGCGTTTTTATTACAATAGTAGTGAAAATTAATAAAAGTAATATTATCATGGAAATTTTTTAATCTCAAAATTGTATGAGTTTTTTAAGTAGCCGCCAATTATTAACAAAGTTTTTTTAACATGTAAAATATATTTTTAAGGTCGCATTTTTTATCGGTAGGCCCACCTAAGGGGTATCTGTTCTGAGAGAACTAGACTAGATAGCGACACCCGTTTTTGCATCTGAATTTTAACCGAATTTGTAGTGGTAGAAATTTTTTTCTTTTTTCGGTCATTTTGAGCAATTTCGATGACTGATTTCCGGTCACGTGATCAACCTGGAAGCCAAAAAAATTTTCTACCGCATATTCCTTTCCAAGGTTTCACGTGCAGAAAACGATTTGTCGCTATCTTGTCTAGTTCTCCCAGTCCAAATCACAATGGACCTACCGAAAAAAAACGACCTAGGGGGTACCGTTAACAACAATATTTTACTGAAATTTTGGAACTAGACTAAATCGGTCAAAAATAACAATGAGCTGTGTCTCAATTCTCTAGGATCTCAAGTTCGGTCCCTAGTGGTCGCTGAATGTCACTAAAATGAATGCCTCTAAAATCTATCTCCTCCTAAAATACAGTGGGTGAGACCAATGGGCAACACTTTTGAGCCAAGTTGATGCCAAAATTGGGCTAAAATGATGCCAATGGGCAACAGTGAGGGCAATGGGCAACACTTTTGGCCAAAAGCTCGTGTGTTGCCCATTGGTCTCACCCACTGTATACATCATATCGACTCAATTTTTTGACCAATGCTTTATCACAATAAACTCTAAAATCGATTCGAAGGTTCAAAATTGTTTTAACTACAGGAGATAACCTCAAAATAATCTTAAGGTCAATTTAAAAGTCACAACATCGCTTCGAAAATATCATCAAAAGTTTTCTCGTACTCGACTTTCTAATGACGGTATAAGAAACCATGGGTCAATAATGTACACGCGGCGCTAGATATCAAAGCTACTTTTGCTGTCTTATACCCCTCGTGTACATTATTAACCCATGGTTGATATATTCGAAGCGATGCGGTGACTTTAAAATTTACCTTAAAATTATTTTGAGGTTATCTACTGTAGTTTTTAGAGAAGAATTTGTAATCTTCGAAACGACTTTAGAGTTTATTGTGATAAAGCATTGGGCAAAAAATTGAGTTGATTTGATGTGTATTTTAGGAGGAGATAGATTTTAGAGACGTTCTTTTTAGTGACATTCAGCGACCACTAGCGGGCGAACTTGAGATCCTGTTACTTTTTTGGCTGATTTAGTCCAGTTCCAAAATTTCAGCAAAATATTTTTGTCAACGGTGGACATCGCTGAAAATTATTCAAAACTAAATCTGACGGAAATTGATGGACTAACAAAACGATATTATTATCTTCAAAAATCTAACGTTCAGGATGAAAATCTTAACATTTTAAAAGACTTAATAAAATTATTAAGATTATAAAATACATTTTATATTGGAAAAATTATTTTGCAATATATCACGATTTTTGTAACCAAGGCAATTAAAAGTTTTGAAATGCTAAGATTATCATCTTAAATATCAGATTTTTTGAAGTTATTAGTATCATTTTGTTAGTCCTATGAAACTCGATTGATTTAAGTTTTTTTACACATGTTCAGCTGCCGTCCTGAAAATTGTGAAAACAGCCACAAAAATTATTGTACATGTTATTAAAAATGCAATTATAAATTTTAAAAATTTGATATTATTATACAAAACCATGGATTTTTTCATTTTTTTTAAGGTCTTTATCTTTATATAAATTTATTAGTCTACAATAAACTCAACACGATTATTTTATGTTTTTACCACAAATTTTGCAGTGATATATATTGTCAAAAAAATGTATCAAGCTATTTTTTATGAATCATCAAAAACTATTCGATATTTGTTTAAATTATGTAAAAACGCTTTCCGTTGCACAACACCATCTCATTTCACTTAATTCTCCAATTAGATCTCCAATCCAGATAACGGATCTTCCAACTCCTTCAAAAATTCTGCCGGCATAAGTGTTTACTTCATATTTGATAAGTAACTCGTTAAATTCGCCTAGTTTTTCACCGGCGATAACGGCAACAAATCCGAGTTTTTCAGTGACTAGAGCTCGTTGATCAGCTAAAAAAATATTTTTATTTAAATTTTAATAAAAAATTATGGTGGCTTTTAATGAATCATGATGAGAGAGCCTCGGGTGTGTCTATTCCCCTTTTTCAGTCATCACGATCTTAACAACAGTATTATTTATACTGTTAAACTAAATAGGAGTATACATTTTTGTCGACAAAATTTTTGGTTGACATTTTTAAAAATGCCTATATTTTGCTTTGAAAAGTGCGTAGGCGGAAATCTGCAGTCCAGGTAAAATACAAATTTACGAAATATTTCATTATTCCATTATATTTTTTATTTTTGCACTGAAAGCGGTCGGTTTATGGTTTACAAATAAATTCAAACTTTGTATTTTTCGAACATGCTACTTTCTATTGCACACGTTTTTTTCTTCAAATTGGTAGACTTTTTCCGCCTACGCATTTTTCATAGCAAAAGACATGAGAAAAAAGTCGACCAAAAATGTATACTCTAACTAAATAAGATAAAAATATTACCTGAAGCAACCATGATAAATGCATAACCATCCTCTAACTTTACTCTTGCGAAATCAGCCCCATCCAAGACCTTAGTTTTCAAATCAAAATTAGCGACTTGATTTTCAATGCCCTCTTTTTGAAGGATCACAAATTTTTGGGCAGATCCGAGACTGTTGGAGATCATTTCTCGTGCGGTAGCAACGTGACCATTTAGTGTGGATCGGCCAAGTTTGATGGAGGCATCTACTGTAGTACCCCAACCTTCAGTAGCGGCAACAGACTAAACAAAAAATTAATCCATGGAAATAAATAGTTGGAAATTATATTTCAGATGACGCTTCATGACGTCACTGACCGGTAGAGTTGCTACAAGGTAGAAAAGTCAAAAAATAAATGATACCCTTTGTCTGATTATAGATTTTTCTGAATTTTTGAGAATGCTGTTTATTTAAGTTTATCGTATTTTCACGACACGTGGCGTTTTAGCGAATTATTAGTTGGCAAATTTTTGCTTTAGCGCCACTTTCAAAATTGGCAAATCATAACATACCCATTAAGGGGGTGGGAGTCGCAAAGTCATCCATCAGCTATATTCAATAAAATAACTTTCATCAAAATATTTTGACGATTCTGAAACGATTGCGCCTAATTTCGACAATAATGAATTTTTAAATTAGTTATTTTTTTGCAACCGGAAATATACGCACACTTTGATAAATTATTTCAAAAATTAACAATTTTTTTGACTAGTTTCGGTTTATTACCATCATCAGAATGCACAGAAATACAAAAATAGTTTAACAAAACTTTTCGCAGAGTAATTTCGCAAAATAAATAACAACGGGCTGCAAGTATTTTGCGAAATTAAGAGCCCGTTGCTGTCACCGTGTTATTCGTGACGAATGCGCCAGAGAAATTTCGTATTAATTTGGCGGATCTATGTTTAACTTGTTTGTTTAATTCTGGTTTTTCTAAGGTTATCATAAGTCCCTCAAATGTTTTACGTTCATTTTCCTCCATAAAAGTTTTTGTTAAATTATTTTTTGTATTTCTGTGCATTCTGATGATGGTAATAAACCGAAACTAGTCAAAAAATTGTTAATTTTAAGAAATAGTATTATTATATCTCGAACAAAACAATATAACTTTGATAAACGTGCATTATTAAAAAAAATAACACTTCTCGACATGTTAGATAAATTAAATCAACATTTTTGAATTCCTTGTGAAAATATGAATACGAAATCACATTTAAATTGATAAGTTTGTGAAATTTTGATAAACATATAATTTTTACGAGTGATGTTTTAATTTTTACATTTCACTCGAGGCGTCCAGCAGCAAAACTCAGAAATATTTTTAAAAATATTTTACCGACGATCTATTAAAAAATGTTTAGTGGTGACCTTAAGGGGTGGTGACCTTGGGGGGTAGCAGCGATGTGCCAGATTGGTACATTTTTTCGGAGTGATTTATGAAAAAAAAATGTGACAACTTCATTTCCAACTTGACCCGATGTGAGATTTTTTTTAAATGCGATATTTATAAACTTCAGACATTTTCGGGTGTAAATGCCACTAATTAGTGGCGAGAATCGATTATCCACATAAGAAATTTCTTAAATATGAAGTTTTTTATTTCCATGAAAAATAGAGAAAAACAGCTTTTAGGAAAAAAATGACCTTCAACTGGAGTTTAAATATAAAAAAAGTCCTGACTTTTAAAAGTAAAGTAGCCTATTACACCCGCAAATTATATATATTTTAGAAAAATAATTTTTATATAATTGCGTGCCAAATGGCACAAACCGGTGTCACAAGCAAAGTGTTGTAATTTTTTATCAGTAGTTCAGACAATATTACCTTTCCATCGATTGAAATACGGAAATCAAAATAGAACTATAAAATTTCACATGTGATTTGGCTGTATTTTTTAAGAGATTTCAAAAAACCACAATAAATTTTTGGACTTGATTTGCGGAAAATTTTCATAATATTCTGAAAAGGTCGACAACAAAATGACAAATAAACATTTCATATTTTTCAAACGCAGTCAGAAATATTAAACATGCAATGAAAAATTAAAGTGGCTATTTTTTCGTTTTACTTCACAGATTTCAAAAATATAATCAGAAAAAAATTTTGGACGAAAAATGCTTAAAATTTTCATAATGCTTTGAGTTTTTGCGAAAATTACGAATTATAAAATTAAAGTTTGAACTCAAATCGTTCCTTAAGGGAAGTACTGGTCGCCTTTTAAGCCAAAAAACAGGGTTTTCAGCGTCGCCTCAATGAAATTACTGATAAACAGCACAACATATGGATTTCAGTTTAGGGATAATTGAACATTAATCTTGCTTCCACAAAACACATCGAGGCCTCTGATTAGCCGACAATCAGGAACGACCTTTCAAAGTGTCAGCTATTTCACTTCAAAAGCCTACTCCTCCCTGAGTTTTGAAAGATAGAGAATACTTTTATAGCTAGTTATTGACCACAGGAGAACGGGGCAGAGCCCTCTAGTCGAGTTTTACTCAAAAAAATTCATCGGTCGCTTAAATGAGACACAAAAAAACTTGGCCCAAAAAAAACAAAAGTTAATTTGTGTGCTTCAAATTCACCGCAAAGGCGTGAATTAAGGTCTAAACGGTAGCCTTTTTTCGAATTTTTTTCCCCAAAGTCTCAGAAACGACTTGTGAATTTAGTTTTTGTGAATTTCTGACTTTTTTGAAATAAAAAAATAATAAAAAATTGAAATTTAACGTTTTTGGGCAGTATTTCGAGTTAAGTTCTACATTCGCAATTTTGAAAGGTTGACAATAAATTCTATATGCGAATATTGGTACCTTTCACTTCAAATTTCTCAAAATCCACTCCTCTTGAAAAAAATCAAAATTCAGAAAAATCCTAAGCTTTAAAAACTCAGTGGAAAATTCTCACAAATGGGGCAAAAAGTTTTCTTAGAACTCTCAATTACTCGTGCCCACATCCTTAATATAGATAAAAATGATTTAATGAGCTGATACACATTATTTTGGTTTCACTACAATAATAAGACCACAAAAAATAAAACCAATATTATTTTCGTAATTAATGTGACGCCAGTCTGCCACATGGCTGCTACCCCCTTAAAAGAGTTCGTGAAAACGTTTCTCGAAAAATGAGGGAGGAGATAGATTTTCAAAACCCCTGATTTTTTGGCATGACAAAACGATTTCTCAAGCATACAAGCGCTGTGAAATATAATCCTTCAATGTTCCACCGACAATCTATTACCATTTATAATGCGCTCTTTTTGAATAAAGAATGAAGTTGATACCTCAAAAGTTGTGAGAGGAGATAGACTTTTAAATTTCAAGATTATAAAATTTCTAGCACCATATCCGGTGGATCCGGCAATCATATCAACTTATCTTTTTATACAATCGACAGTTGTTGTTTGGAAGTTTGTGTTTTCGATAGATTTGAGTAAGATAGATTTGAGTTAGTTTTGTTTTTTAGTTTAGTGGTAATTGCACTTAGGTCTCTTTTTTTTTAGGTAGGCCCACTTGTCATTTCGACTGGGAGAACTAGACAAGATAGCGACAAATGGTTTTTGGCATGTNAAAAAATATACGGTAGAAAACTTGTTTGACTTCCTAGGTGGATCACGTGACCGGAAATCAGTCATCGAAATTGCTCAAAATTACCGAAAAAACCGTTTTTTGCGAATTACCGGAATTTTTTTTTCACCACTACAAATTCGGTTAAGATTCAGATGCAAAATACCGTTTGTCGCTATCAAGTCTGGTTCTCTCTACAGGCCAAGTCATCTGAAAATAAATTCCAATATGAATAATGTCAATTGAAATCTTTTCTTTCGCTTCTGTGCAGAAATTTTCTTGTTTTATTTTGTCCTTGACGTTTGAAAATTATAGATTAGGAAATCCCGCTGTTTTACGGTTAAAATGCTAAAATTCGTGTTTTAGTTATAACGGGGTGATATGACATGACAAACAATAATTTTCATATCTTTGGAATCGCAATGAAATTATCTTTCGTCTGAGATGTAATTTGACCCAATTGGAGTCAATTCGTAATTTGACCCCATTGTGTCACATTACAAACTTGACCCCAGAACGATTCTCCGAAAAATTCTAAGGCCAAGGGTACTGAAATCCACTACCAAATACTTAAATATATCTAGAGATACCAGAATTTTAGTTTTAACCGGTTTCTCAAGTCGAGACCAGACCCCCACCAAGTTTTGACCCGAAACCTCCGTGATTACATCCAGAAATATTTTTTTTAGTTCTGATGTGTGTTTCGCCGGCAATCGGTACTACCATAACGGTTAGTCACGCGTTCCTCGAAAGTCAAAAGCCGTCATTCTCAAATACTGATTTCTTAAATACCTTTAATTGTACTGTTTTCATCATCTTTTTTACATCTTTGCTCAGCTTGTTCATAGTAGGTCCTGCTTGTTTTACAAAAGTTTTAACTCTTGGCTCAAGGTGAACCTTGTAAGCTTCCCATGCTTTAATGTGCATTTCGATCAGCTTAGGTTTGATAACATTAACTCCTTGGTCGACGTGTGGCTTTAGGAATTTGACATAATTTGGTTTTACATGTTGGGTGTAGGTAGGGATAACATAAAGGTCAATTTGTGGTTTGACGAATTGATCATACTTGGGAATGATGACACCATCCACAGTTTCCTAAAAACATTATAAAAAATTTTCAATTTTTTTTAGAAAAACGGGTTCAAAGACAATTCGAACCGTTTTTTGATCTTTGACTAAATCAGGTAGCTTTTTTTAAGTAACCACGGACATTCGGCTTCATAGCGCGGAAACCAGATTATGTATCAGCAAACGAAATTTCTGATATTGGAAACTTTTTGTTTTTTTCCAAGTCAACCGGTAATTCATGTTTTAAACCAAAGTTCATGGGTTCGAATCTCAGTAGACCCAATTTTTTTGTCTATTTTTATCGAATTGTTGATACTAATCGGCTCTAATGTGGTAATGGATAGATAACAAACGTCATAAAAACAAACCTTATTTTAGTGATTACTTGAAAAGAAATTATTGCCAAAAAAAATTAATTTTTCGAAAATTCTGGTAATTTCAAAGGTCGATTACCAGTGAACCGGTTGACTTTGAAAAAAACAAAAAGTTTCCAATATAAATTCTCAATTCAATAGTATTTGGGTATAATTAATACGGAATAAAGATAATCTATCCTAGATAGAGATCGATACATAGGGACCGTCAGCTGGGGAATTATCGATTTTATAGTTGGTTTCAGCATTATTTTTTGGTTTTTATGTAATCGACCCTAACTAAGAATAATATGACCATTTAAAAATTCTCAGACCACCGCTAGGTAGCGAAATAACACTTTCAAAAATGGAAAATTTTTGGTGAAGTATGCCCCAATCTGCTTAGACTATTTTTAACAGACGCACAATATAATTCTGATTTATAAAATATTTCTTTTGATTCCGCTCGAAAAAACTGAAAAATTTTTGAAATCAAAATGGTATTTTGTTTGAAACGATCACAAGATTTTTAAAGTAAAATTGACTTTAGTGCCCGAAATTATTTTTATATTTACTGTACAATTTCAAAAAAGTTCAGTCGATAATTAGCTGAATTTTTCGAATAATACCGATATAAATATCCTATCAGGCTAAGATATCATATCTAGACGAAAATGTTTGCTTTTACAACCACATCAACCAATAAACACTGAAAATGTCTGTGTGAAAGTTCAAATACTTGTACACGCGATGATATATTATATCAGGCCGATATAAGGGGATTTTATGTTTTAAATTTATTCGGAAAAAAGCCCTGAATAGAATGGGAATTTGTGAGTGGTGAATAGTGAGAACCATGCGCTGTTACGCGCTGCGTTGTAAAGGCCGGTATGATATTTAAACCGGCTTTTCCCTGGCCAAAATGCCGAAAAAATCCAAAAACTAAAATTTATACTTTTTGGTCCCGATTTTTTTTCAGTTTTTGTATTATTTTTTCCGTTTAAACTTAGAATTTTGACCGCTGCGCACTCTATATATAATATATCATAGTATACGTGATTATTTAGTTTGGCCTTTTTCATCAAAAATCCGTGCTTTGAAAAATGTAATTTTAGCTCGAGCTTTAGCTGAAGCTTTATTAGGTCGGTCAGATTTAGACTAATGTCAAATCTATTTCAAAATGTTGAATCTGAGTATATCCGGGACTAACCTTTAGGTAGGTATTATAAACTGGCTCGGCATAGGCAGTATAATATGGCCGAGTTGACTCAAATTTCGAAGAAGCTCCAATCAAAATTGTCGCATAAATCATATATTTTAATATTCCAAAAATACAGAACGAACTTTCCGTTGCGCATGCTTTTTGGGCGACTGCAGCTTTTTTTGTTTCGATTTTTCGTTTGATCTGGACAGAGGATGCCATTGGTTCTTCAAGTGTATTTTGAATTGCAGTTCGGGCTTTTTGGTTAAGTACTTTAATTGGAACAGCCTCCAAAATATATTCGACTTGGATTCTAAAAAATATTTTGATAAATTACCAAATACCGGTATTTGACGCAACCAAATGAGAAAATTCGGTCGCTGAATTCCGGTCACGTGCTCAACATAGGAAGCTAAGAACAATTATCTATGTATCAAATTGACTCCCAAAAACTGTCTGGGTATCTTATCTGCTTCTCCTGAAAAAATATGCCCTCTAAATTGAGTGTGCCATTTAATGGCATCGGTTAATTTTTACAGATTTGCACTTTTTCAATTTTTTTTCTCTTGATGGGAAACTTTTTGCCACTCCAAATTTTCGGATAAAAACGTTTTCGAACGAAAATTGCCACTTTTGAGCTTACTTCGTATAATCTGAATTTTTTCAGATCGATTATTTTTACTTTATAAATCGTCTTTTGAAAAAACACTCAAAAAACGCGCGGGGTCTAAATTAAGGTAAAATTTATTATTTATTAATTAGAAGCCGTAAAAAACGGTCTCGACCATCTGTGAAAATTTATTTAATTTTTTTTATACGATTTCTACGTCAAAATCTAAAATTTTGAAAAAATACGAAAAAAACCTAAATTTTAGCGCATAGAAAGAAATATTTTTTTTCATGAGTTTAATTTATTAAATTTTACGTGGTGGATGGGTCGGCTTACCAATTTGTCAAGTTTTGGTGTAATAATCTTTTTTTAATTCTGGATAAAAGAGGGCTTCGATGGATTTCAGCCAAACCGTAGTTTCGTTTCAAAAATTATGATTCAGAGTATAAACAAGAGCGAAGAAACAAAACAAGGACATATTTGAAAAAAATTAAAGGTGGCATATTTTAAACCGGTGATTTCAAAAAAATTAGTTTGAAAAATTTTGAACAAGAAATGAGGAAAATTTTCGAAATATTTCAAAATAGTTTCGACCAAAAATCCCAAAAAAATGTCATATGATTTTTCAAAGAGCATATAAAAGATATGAGGTCACCTAAGGTAGTTTTTTTTTTAAAGGAGGCTACCCTTCTCATGACGATTACGGGAGACCATAGAGATATCGAGAATGTGTTTTTTGCAATTCAACTGCAACTAAAAGCTCATGGAGAAAATGTTTCGTTTTATATCGGAGAACCAGTAACCGGAGATCCTATTTTAGGTATTTTCGGTATAAAATTCAGCAGTTAATGTGTAGAGTAATCGTATATAGAGACCGAAAGCATAGAATTCACTTTCCGGCTGATTTTAAGAAAAAAAAAATATTCTGGGCCCACCCGAGATTCGAACCTACCAAAAAATTCACTTTCGGTTGTATATCCGGTGATCCGGATGTCAAAATCACCTTCATAAAAATTTTTTACATTGAGCTTTTTTAGTGCGTTGATGCAAAAAACCATTTCTCGATTCAGCTATGGTTTTCCAGTAATGTCATGGATAAGGGTGACCTCCTTTAAAAAAAGGACCTAACGAAAAGTTGAAGTGGCCATTTTGAAAGTGTTTTCTTGATTTGAACAATATTGAAAAACATTTGAACAAATAAGGTATTTTTTTTCTATGTTTCGGAAACTTTTTTACAAAAATTTCTCATATTTGTCGAGATTCGAAATCATGTGGATACAAAGTTGCCTTGGATAGGAACATTATACTTTGATGGATATATTGAGAGAATTACAGGGTGTAAGGTTTTTCCCTTCTTTTTTCCAAAACTGGTTACTTGATTCCGCCGTTTGATTGCGTTGAATCGAGAAACTACTTCTGACAAACCAATCAAAACGGCGGAATTCACGTGTACCAGTTTGGAAAAAAGAAGGTAAAAAAAAGAAGGTAAACCCAGTAAAAAGTTTTTCATCAAGAGCCCATATCCGTATCTCTCAAAATGCACTGAGGCCCTTAAGAAAGCGACCTTATGTAGTTTTTACTGGGGGCTACCCTTTCCATGAGGATTAAACGTATATGGCTTTTGTTATTAACAATCACCCATAATTTTTAGAGATATTCGGGGAGGTTTGGGGCTTAAACAGCCCCAGAATACAGACGCGCCCGAGGGGGTTAATACCAAATATGGTGACTCTCATCACAAACGCCCTTTTTCATCTTCTCACATTTTTTCAGATAAACTGATAAAGATCTCATATATTTTTTAAGTTCTCAACTCGAGATTGACACCATGAAAATATATGAGCTAACCTTTTCGGGTTAAGAAGTGACACGTGGCAATATTTAATAAAACGTGGATTTCTTGCTGATATAAAAATGTGGGCTAAATATTATTTTAACAGACAAAAAA
Source organism: Oikopleura vanhoeffeni (assembly GCA_004367855.1). Lineage (NCBI taxonomy): Eukaryota > Metazoa > Chordata > Appendicularia > Copelata > Oikopleuridae > Oikopleura > Oikopleura vanhoeffeni. The sequence continues at coordinate 16,579 of SCLH01000508.1, forward strand.
CTCTTTGATATGACTTAATTTTTTATGCTAATTTACCTATTTTCGTTTGAAAGTTCTTTGAGCACCGAGGTCGCTTTATTCGTGTCTTTCTCGATAGCTTGAATAATAATTGGAAGTGCGTGAATCTGTCGCGAACCAGTTAGATGTGATAACAGAGGATTAATCCAAGTATGGTCTGGGCTGATGTGACTTTGAATTTTCTTGAAAAAGTCACTCAATCGCGCCTAAAAATAATTTTTATAAATGGCGGCAATAATAATTACGATTTTAAATACAGTCCTTGCTCCCTCACTGGTACAAGTTTTTTGATTTTCTGCTTATATTTATGATAGCCCCGAAAGACAGAATTGCAGAGAAAATTTCAAAACGTAGTTTTTCATCCATTTTCAAAGATTGCTTCGAATTATTATTTTTTTTTATGTGACTAAAGAGATTACTGTTTTACGGTATCTTATTTAGTTAATTTATTACTTTGGTTTGAAGACTTAATTAGGGCCATTTTGTTGAGCAGTAAATTGTAAAATGTTAAATGTACAGTTAAGTTGTTTCTTTTTATGGTTTTTGAAATATCAAAAACAGTACAAGCTGAAATTCTTTTTAGGTTTTTACATATTAGAATTTCCGCAGCAACTCGGAAATTTTTGGCACTCTATCCATTTTTAAATTCGCATAGATTTTTGGAAAACCATACGTAGATCCCATGTTCTGATTTTTTTTATTGATCAGGTGAAGCGAAAAAGTTAGAATATGTGTTCGGGATTTTTTATACATGTATATGATTCTTAGAAGCTTCTAAATAAACATACTCTATAATACACTATGCTGCATAGTCTATGCATCATTGTGATGCAAATGAATGACTGTGATGCAAATGGATGAGAAAAAAGATTGAATCACAAAACAAATCTCCCAACGAACTAGCATAGCTTTGTTCGAAGGATAAAAGTTGTAAATTAAATCTGGGATATTTTGAATATACCCACACAAATTGTTTTTTTGTTCTGCATTTTGAAGCGAAGATGCAAGATTTAAGGTTATCATACCAGTCTTTAGTTCTAAAATCTCGTTCAAAAATAATTCAGCGAACAAAAATCTTCGAAACACTTTTCAACTAGTTTGTTGTTGCCTAATCGTCCAAATTTTTTTGCGATCAATCTTTCAAACAATTGCTCTCATCTATATTTATAAATACATTTCTCTTTTTTCAAAATGACATATTTTTTTTCTTTAAAGAAATAATTGTTAAAAACTTACTTTACAAATAACAATACAATGTAATTAAAAAAAAATCTTTCTGAAATGATTTATAAGATGACCTACCTGAGTCTGTTTGGAGTTTTTTGTGTCGGAAAGGGCAAGAATAACTGCCGACACTTGACTGGGTGTGAACTTGGATTGTGTTGTCTTTAAAACAGCTTCAATATCGGACAGGATCTAAAATTAAATTATTATTTAAATATGAACTCGCTTTCGATTCGTTGAAAATTGAGCAGTTTGCATTCAACTGCAATATAAGATTATATAATAAATTGTAACCTACCCTGGAAGTATGCCCAAAACCGTTTTCCATGTTTACTTTTTTACCTTGAGGCTTCGAAAGAATAATAAATATTTTCAGGGAGATTGAACTTCAATGATTGAAGTTACCGAAATTTATGTTACAGTAGAGTCCGTTTAACAGGACGCACGATTCGAGTGCCGTCCTAGTTAAGAGCCTGACTGGCACAGCTTGCAAAAATAGTGCGTCTGTTAAACAGGTCGGTGGCAACTTTGCGAAAAAGTTGCGTCCTCGGCACAAAAAACGAATTTCTACAATTTTTGTATATTATTGAGAAAAGCTAAAAAGGCAGTACGGCGAATAGGTATAGGTTAAACTATGACAAAGATCTTACTTTGAAAACATAAAATAATTCAATTTGATGTGACATTGGAGAGAAAACATATGCATAAGGGCCAATTTGATAGAGTAACTTTTAATTTTGAAAAGAAATTTCTAATTGATTCGGATAATCTGTTTTCTGTTGCAAGCACTAAATATTGAGCAGGGCACTCATCGTTTTGAAACGACAAAAATCACATCTCCGAATTTCATTGCCACAACAATAGAGCAGATAATTCACTTGAAAAGCCTGAGAGATCAATAGTCAATTTAGGAATAAGTTACATGTGGACTTTCTTGTGATCAATCGGAGAACCATAAATTTTTTTTGTTTTTGGAGAGGTTCGTGCGGGTAGGAATCTCTGACGCTGCAGTTCCATGAGCTTATGAATACCTCGAATATGACAGAAGGCGATATCAAAGTCGCCTCCGAATTATTTCCATTAGTCTTTACTTCAGAAATAAAAGCATTTCAAAAACTGGATCGCATCAAACTAATAGATTCGATGCTATTAGTTCACGTGCAATGAATTGTTATCAAGCTTATTGGTTTGTTGGGATTGTGATAGTCATTAGTTTATTTTTTTCGTGGCTGTTGCGTGTACATACGTCACAAATTCATATATTCTGCATTATTGAATAATTCTTGCTTCGGAGACAAGAGTTGTGTCTGATTTTCGCATGTCTCATCGGTTTTCCGCACTGCATTTATTGTATTTGATAATATTCTGTAGATGGTTCTAAATTTTTTTGTCTTCCATGATGCTGATATGACCTTCTGTAGTTAATACATTACTTAAATATTAAGAGCAGGTTTTCAGGATGCGACTTTCCTGATTTCTAAATTTAGACATCATCTTTATGATAATTTTTGTCGCAATACCAAGACAGGCATATTTTAATGTTTTTTGTGTCATATGAGTTCGCCAAACTGACGCAGGTTAAGAGTTTTGTTTATTAGTTTAGAAATGGCGTGAATATCTCATAATAACATGAAGCTTGGACATGAATTTCTTTCTTCCAAAGGCCCTAAATCCTCCGCCAATAACCTGGCGCAGGTATGACACTTTTTTGTGCATCAAAGCCCAAAAACTCACGCAATAACCTGGCGCAGGTATGAATTTTTTGTGCTACACAAATACTTGCGCACTAACCTGCCGCAATTAATGACATTTTGTGCTTAAAGAGTTCTAAAATTCTCCGCATAACCTGGCCGCAGTATGACATTTTTTGTAGTCGAAAGGCCTTAAATCCCTCCGCAATAACTGGCGTAACGTAAGACATTTTATGTGCTCAAACAGGCCTTCAACATGCCTCCCAATAAACCTGCCGAGGATAGAACATTTTTGTGCTCAAAAGTCCCTAAAACATACCATCTCATAAGACTGCCGCAAGGTATGAACGGTGCTTATTTGCTTGATCTGGACGCATCATCGGCGGAAGTCTGACATAATAATGGTTAAAATTAATACACAATTCTGCGTCCTGTTATTCGGACTTGGCAAGTTTCAGATAAACCCGTGGCCCTGTCTAAACGGTCGTGGCAAAGGTTTTTGAGTCAAAGTGCGTCCTATCGGTGCGTCCTGTAAAACGGACTCTACTGTACAAAACAAAATTTATATTGCAAATAATGTACAAGGATTTATGTTACATACAGTATGTCACATAGGAAATTATGTAACAAGGAAAATTCTATGTTTCAAAATAAAATTTAAGTTACAGGAAAACTTTTATGTTACAAAAAAAATTATGAATTTACAAAATCTAATTTTATGTTACATGATAAAATTTACGTTACAAAAACATTTTATGTGACAAAACTTAATTTTAATCGGTATTAATTAATCGGTATTTAATAAAATAATCGGTATTGTCATTGTTTAAAATCTTCCTATATTTTTTTTCGTTACTTAAAAAATTGCATTTGATATATTTCAATTTATGCGTAGTTAATAATTTTTGTTTTAGATTAATTATAATTTAGAACCGAAGGTTAATCTTGAAAGTTGCTCAGAATTACCGATATGATCGTTTTCGCGAATTACCGGAAATAATCGGTCCACGTGAAAATTGTTTCATATTTCAAATGTTTTTTCGGTCTCAGAACTTTGAGGTCAGAGACCTGAAGACTCGTGTGATTTGATTGGTCAATACACATTGACTCTCACACGATTATTTAGGTCTCTGACGTCAAAGTTCTGCGGGACACGTAGGTATAATCTTCGATATATGTATTTTAAGTACAAAATTTGAAAATTTTCGGAAATTATTTTTTTCACTGAAAATATAGTTTAAGTACGAACAGACCGTGGTTATATTTTTACAAACAAACATGAAATATACATATAGTATACATATAATAAGTAACTTACTTTTGGTAAATAATCTGCGACCTTCTTTTGTTTTAGTCGTGGAAGGACAAGCCAGAATAGTACCGACATTAATGCTTCTGCAGTTTTTGCTTGACTGTACAACCATATAACAGATAAAACGGCACCAGGATGTGTTTCTAAAAAAAATATTAAATTCCGACACACCTTTCTAAAAATTAGCAAATGATGGATACAAAATAGCGCTACATGCTTTTATTTTGGGTGATTTCTTTTTATTTCAATTTTGATTAATTATTAGATCGAAAATAAAATAACCACAAATTTAATGAACGCAGCATAATTTTTCAAGTTTTACGACTTTAAAATGAGTTCAACAGTTTGCCATGAACTTTTGATAAAAGGGTTATTTCTACAGCGTGATTCTTTTCGATTTCTCCGTTTTTTTACCCAGGCGGGTAGACAGCCAAAATTGCCTATACTTTGCTTTGGTAGCTTTTTTTTAGGTCAACCCCCCCTCTCCAGCAAAACTCATAGTAGGTACCAGAGGAAATTTTTGTATGGCCATCGAGGTAACTTTTCTAGAGAAAACTTTTGGTAATATTTGTTTTGACACCCTACGCCATGGCGCGCCATCTGGTGGAGTAAAGAGCACCCTTTTTACCTCAAAAATAGGCAAATTACCGGTATAGCGCGGAAAATGAAAAAAAATTTCATCGGTTAATATTTTGTCAGCTATTCAATGCAAAAAACGGTTCTCCATACCTACTACGGTTTTTTCTGGACAGGGGGGGGGTGACCTAAAAAAAGCTACCTTAAGATTTTGGCTGTCTAGCCGCCTGGGTAAAAAAACGGAGAAATCGAAAAGACTCCCGCTGTACAATGCCCTAAAAGTTATTAATAACTTCACGAGCTATAGGATAGCCTATAGCTAGGGAGCGCACCAGGCCAATTTCTAAGTTTTGAATGGTTGCTCTTGAAGCTAAACGAGAAAAAAAATCTTGAGCAGAATTCAAAATAAAAAAAAATATTTTTTTTTTTCAAAAATCCGATTTTTTACCGGTTAAAATACCGTTTTTTTTGTTTAAATTTGGGCTGGTGACGTTGGGATAGTCGGGGATGTTTAAATTTTGCTTTTTTCATGTTCTCCAGGAAATTTGACAGAGCTCGGAAAAAATTTTAGAAAAAATTAGAGTCTGACATCCCTACAAAATGACCAAAAATTTTTTCACAAATTTCCAAGAAATTTTTATTCAAAAGGTAGCAAATTTTATTAGTGACAAAGGCCCTAATTCTGAAATCAAGAATGAGGTTTGATGCTCAACTTCGAACTTAGTGCTACTAACATGGACGTTTTAAAAAGAGTCAGTTTCTGACCACTAGATGGCCAAAAACTTTTTTTTTCTGCCCGGACTCGTTTTTTTCGAGGTCACAAACCCGTGACGTCCAAAGAATTTGTATCAACTACTGTAGTTCTCTCGTTAGTTTTACTGGTGCGCTCCCTACCTATAGCTCAAATGAAAACCCACGCGTATCAGTATCCAACTGGGAGAAGAAACGGTGTGATTGGTTGTTATTCGCTCTCTTTGTAACTAACTTACATTTATGGCATTTTACATGTAAATTTTTTTTAATGATTATGTCAGATTTGTTAGAAAAATTAATTTTACACAGCACCTTCACAGAAGTGAAGCTGAAACAAGACCAGTTACACCCAGCCTACATTTTTAAATACAAAAATTAAACGAAATTATTATGGTTTCTGTTTGTAGCCAATCGAAACTTGAAATCACGTTACGTGTTTATAGCTTCTCGAATTTGAAAAAAATATGGTTTCCCTCTCAGGCCCACGTTCAATAGTAGCACATAAGAGTATTTTGATAATGGAAGACTACACGCTGTTTGAACCGAGTTAAAACATTTTACTCTAAGGGCACTGATTTGAATTGAAAATTAAATTTGAAATGTTTACCCGTTCCAAGAATATCATCAGTAAGAACTCCCATTTTTGGATAATATCTAATTAATAATTGACCCATAGCTCTTGCACCCCACGCTCCATCAGCTTTTCTGGTGGAGGATAATAAATTATTGAGTAAAACAATTCCAAATTGACTCCGTTGGTCGTCACTCAGATTTTTCAAAATTTCGAGAATTTTATTTCTCACTTTTTCATCTAATTTCGACGATGGGAAGTTTGTCCCTTCTTTTTCATATGGTGGGATTTTTTCTGGTGCAGAAAATTCAGCAGTGAGAAGATTTAAGGCTTGAATCGCGGCCGCAGTACCGGTAACAGGTCCGCCGAGACGAGCAAGAGCATTTTCTCCAAGTTCGAAAGGAACAGATTTTTTGACAACTTTTTTCTTCTGAAAAATATTGTTTTAAATTATGATATCAAGAATTTTGGGACTCCGAAAATTCACGCAAATATTCTCACCGAACATTATCACCTAGAAAAGCTCATACAGAAGGTTAATATCGATTACGGGGCCCCCGGTCATTTTTTGCCACTTTTTTAGGCCATAATTTTTTTATAAATGGGCTTTTGAAAACGACTCATCCGATTAAGTTCTTAGATAGCTCAAACTGAGCACAAATATCTAGTGAATAATAAAATAAAATGGTCTGAATCGGACCATTTCTGATTGTTTCTAGGATTACTGAAATTGTTTAATTATCATTTTTGTTAAAAAAATTGGAAAAAATGGTCTGATTCGGACCATTTTTTTTAATTTATATTTCTCTAAGGTCGTTTTTTTAGGTAGTACAATTGTGATTTCGACTGGGAGAATTAAACAAGATAGCGACAAGTGTTTTTTTGCATGTGAAACTTTGGAAAAAATATACGGTAGAAAATTTTTTCGACTTCCTAGGTTGATCACGTGACCGGAAATCAGCCATCGAAACTGCTCAAAATTACCGAAAAAAGGAAAAACTTTTCACCACTACAAATGGGGGTAGCTTGCAACGGCCGATTATGGACAACGGCCGATTATATACAACGGCCGATTTTGTACAACGGCCGATTACGGACAACGGCCCTAAAAAATTGTACAACGGCCCTAATGTACAAAGACCCTTATGTTCAACGGCCCTAAATTTTGAAATTAAACCATACTTATTGTACCTGATGTCCGTAATCGGCCGTTCTACGGTACCCCCCTACAAATTCGGTTAAGATTCAGATGCAAAAAAACGTTCGTCGCTATATCGAAAATCCTGCCTAGTCGTATAAATTTATCACTACGTCACAAATAGTGAAATCCAGTACTTTCATTGGTCACTTCTCGAGAATCCCGTGGTTCAATTGGTCCACTGTCTATGTTTGGTGACGTGAGTTGATCAATTTATGACGACTAGGCAGGATTATTCGATTTATAGTCTGTTCCTCTCAGAACAGATACCCCTTCTTAAGGATGTGGGCGACGATAATTGGGCTCTGTTTTTACAACATTTTAAAGTGAAGTTTCTGAGAAACCTGGGCTTCAGAAATTAATATATTTTTTTACATACGTAGTTAACAACTCTTAAGGATGCCAAGTACTATTCAGAGCATCTCGATCAGCCTCAACCTTACGCTCGAAATGTTTTTAGTAGGCGTCACCTAAACACTAAAAATCCTTAGCCCTCATTCTTCCTCATCACTTTTTCTTGGTACTTTGCAGGTTCAACTTCTAATATAAATGTATGCATCTCCGAAGCGGAAGAAAATTTTAAAAAATTTATTTGCACCCTAGTGGTCAAAACAGGTCTATTTGGGGAGCCTCACGCAAAAGCCTATCCTCCTTGAAAATATAAAGAAAAAATTTTCAACTTTGGGCATCAAATCACACGCAAAGCTGGCTTAAGAGGTCCGAGGCGGGAGTTTTTTTCTGACTGTGTTTTTTCCAAAATCGCAGGAGGAACAGATTGTGAATTTCTGTTTTTTGGTGAAATCTAACTATTACAATTTTCTAAAAACCTACTTTTTTGTGTTTGAAAAAATTGCAAGAATTAGAAAACTCCTGAAGTTTAAAAAACTTGGAAGTTGTAGTTAAAAAACACTGAAGTGACAATTCTTACAAATAGGGCATATTCAAAAAAGTTATCTCGAGAGAAATCCTTTACCTTGAAAATCTCAAACAAAAGAAAAATCTTTGGCAGAAATTCTCTACAACCAGTGTGTAATCAAAAGTGATTATACGCTGCGATATCGTCGCCCACATCCTTAAAGTGATGTGGGGGCATATTTGGACTCTTTCTTAATTTTTCAAGCAGTTTCTGAGAAACGCTGGCTTCAGAATAATTGAATTCTTTCTCCAAATAGTAGTCAACTCTTAAGGAAGTATGCCGTACTATTCGGCGCATTGATACCTCAACCTACGCTCAGCAAAATGTCTTTTTAGTAGCGTCTCTAAAGGCTATGAAAAGCCTACTCCTCATTATTTTTCTCATCATTTTTACTTGTTATTGCAAGTCTTAACTTCCAAACTAGAAATGCGCATCCTCCGAGCAAGGTAAAGAACATTTTAAAAAAAATGCAAATTCTAGTGGTGTTCAAAAACAGCCGATTTTAAAAGTCTAACCAGAATAGTGTATAGAAAAAACTTAGAACAATATTAGGATGCTTACTTTCACTAAGTATTTAAACAGTCACGTTTTGTTTCTGTCGGCTTCTTGTTATCTCTCTGAATTTTTTTTTGACATGCAAGCATTAACGGTCCTTGCGCGAAATTACCTTTAGCCCTCTTTTATCCAAAATTTTAAAAAATATTTCACCGAGCTTGCTTAATTGGTAAGCCGACCATCCACAACGTAATTTATAAATTTAACTCTGAAATATAAATATTTTATTTCGAGTGTGCTAAGATTTCGTTTTTCGTGTCGCCTTTTTACGGAAATTTTAGTTTTCGTTTGACAGTGAAATCATTATGAAATACTTAATAATTTCGATTGCGTTGGTAGACCCATTTTTTGGAAGATTCTATATTAATAAAATAAAACTAAATTTTAAATGTAATTTAGACACCAAAGTAGCGAAACGCGTTTTTAGAGTGTTTTTTTAAAGACGATTTATTAAAGTAAACATATCCGATCTGAAAAAAACGATTTACAAAGTGAGCTCAAAAGTGGCAAGTTACGTTTGAAATACTTTTTATTAGAAAATTATGAAGTGGCAAAAAGTTTCCCATGATGACAAAAAAAATTGAAAAAGTGCAAATCTGCCAAAATGCACCGAGGCCCTTAAAGTGTACTACCTAAAAAAACGACCTTAATATTTGTGCTCAGTTTGAGCTATCTAAGAACGCAATTGGATGAGTCATTTTCAAAAGCCGAATTATATAAAAATATTGGCTAAAAAGTGGCAAAAAATGCCCAGGGGCCACGTAATCGATATATCACTAATCCGGCATTATTATTTAATTTATGTATAATTTATAAACTAGATAATAGCTATAGGTAGGGAGTCAAAAGTTAAATTTTTGCCCGGTTCGCTCCCTAGCTCTAGGTATACTAGTATTATTACGAAAGTCGATTACCGGTTGACCGAAAATAAACCAAAAAATGGTCACTACAAATTTCGTGCATTGCCATTTTTCAAAAAGCGACCAAAATGAATAGTCGCGATTAAATGTAAAAATCGTCATAGCAAAAGGTAGGAGTAAAAAAAGTTATTTACGCCAACTTACCATTTGTGGAAACCCCTTGTAATGGAAACCCACTACCCTGTAATGGAAACCCATTACCATTTGTGGAAACCATTTTTTGAAAAACAAGGAATTATCATTTGTGGAAACCATATTTGAAAAACAAGGCATGTTTGAGAAAAAGAAACTCTGTTTTTGATGCTTAATTTGCTCAAAAATATTCCAAAAATTTGTGGGTTTCGACTGCATATAATTGTTGCCTGCACATTTAATTCGAATAAAATCTCAACAAATTTTCAAAAAAATTATAAATTTTTGGCTGCGAACAACTTTTCAAATTTTGAGCAAAACTACCCTGTAATGGAAACCCATAAGTTATGGCCCATAACCATTTGTGGAAACCATTTTTTCGCGAAAGTTGGTTTCCACAAATGGTTAGTTGGTGTACAGTATATCATTATGATATACTCTTTAAAAAAACCTGAAAAGTGTTAAAATGTAATTTGCCCAAATGATCCAAAAGCGGAATTTTACCCGACATAATAACACAGCATTCAGAAAATTAGCGCCTATCCTTCTGACCGATTTAACCTTAATTTTCGTGTAAATTTCTACATTTTGTAATGAAATTACCTGATCTTTACTCTTTCCATTTTGCTTCGAAACTTCAACTTTTGCGACTGGTTTAGCGGCGATTTTTGGGGTCGATTTTACGGTTTTGACTGCTTGTGGGCTAACTTTTGCGGCCTTTTTAGAAGTATCCTTAACTACCTCCCAATCACTCTTTGCCATGGCTCACGAATATCACTCTTAATGCAAAAAGAATTAATGCAAAAAATGTTAGAAGAAAAATATTTACATAAAAAACGGGCGAGATAATTGAGACAGATGGGCACAAAATCTAATAATTTCAAAAAGGGGTCATGAAATATGCGAAAAATGGCGCAGAATGGAGACAAAATTGAACATTCTTAAAGTTACTTTTTTTATCTCAAGATCTGTAGAAATTCTGTGAAAGATTTGAAAAAACATGATTCGAGGCAGTGAGATCACTGTCCATGAATGATTTGTTTCAAACAAAATGTAAAATCTTGATTTAAAGCGAGGTCTGTTTTTTTAAATTCTTCAAATGGCTTGTATTGGCAGAATTCGGAACTGGTAAATACGATATTTTTCAAATTGTTGGCCATAATTTTAAGTTTTAAGATAAGATTACTTTTTTTAAAGGATGCTAACCCTTTTCAGCATAATTACTCGAAGGCCACAACACATATCGACAAAAGTTTTTATTATATCATGTACCCAAGTAAAATGGTGAATCGGATTTTTTTTGTATTTTTTATGGTTAAAAGGTTCACCGGTAATCGACATTTGAAATTATCGACTTTTTTTAATGCAAAACAAGGGAATTTTCGAAAATTGCCTTTTTTCAAAAATAAATAGAACCTATAAACTTTCAGTTGATAACAACAATTACCTGTTGACCTAGAAAAATACAAACAAATTTCTGTATCACATATTTACACGGGTACATGATTCAGAAACCGATTATGGTCTTTAAAAAATCTATCTTTAGGTTAACTTTTCTTGCAGTTAACTTTCATTGCAGATCCGTTTTTAATTTCGGTTTTTTAAAGAAAATTATCGGTTTCTCGAAAAAAACCATCGAAATTATTGGTAAAAAAGTAGAAATCGAAAAATGGCTCTGCACTGGCACTAAAGTTGAAAAGTTAACGATGGCTAAAAATTTTAAAAACATCGTATGTTACATACGGTGTGTACCATTTCGGATTTTACCGACCGTTTGGAGTCTTTTAAAAAACAGACCCAAGTAAATCCAAGTCACTGGAAATATCAGAATATTTTTGTTCAAATAAGAAAGGATATAAAATACTTTAAACTAAAATCGATTTTGGTGCGGCTCGCAATCGCTTATTATTAATCGCAGCCACAAGACTATCGGTCAAACTTATATTTATGGCTGCGCAGAAGACATTTTGATAAAAAGAGGTTGACGAAGGCCTCAGAACGCAGATTCTGAGAATTCTGTTTTTGACGTGAAAATGCTCCACTAAAATCAGTTCACAGAATTTCCATCAACTCAGAAACCTGGATAATTTATTCTAGATTACCGCAAATATATTGCTCAAATTTGGCTGAGAATTATGATCTTATATCTGCCTTCTCTTTCTCCTGTTTCTTTTTTTTTCGCTTTTCTTTTCTATCCTTATCTGATTTCTTTTCAATTTTTCTGGACCTATCACGATCTTTGTCTTTCTTTTTTTTATTCTTTTTTCTAGCCGTTGTAAGTAATTCCTCTGTCACCTTATCAGGCAAGCGAGTGTTTGGCGTGACATTTTGCAACCGAAAACTGTCCATTTGCGTGGCATTTAAGGGTTCTATACATTTTTGTACCGGAGGAGGTCCCTCAATTAATGCCCTTAAAAAGGTAATGTTTTTTGTGATTTTAATTTACATGTCATGTTCTACAGTGTCCCCACAAAATCGTGTAAGTTTTTAAAAAGATCAAATAAAGGGAGAAAAACCCACGCAATTGGAGGTTTTTCTCACAAGTTATTTTTTGTCCCTAATTTAGAATCAGACAATTTTATCGACCTACAGCCTGTAGGCTACAGGGTGTAAGGTTTTTCCCTTCTTTTTTCCAAATTGGACTCATTTGATTTCCGCCGTTTTGATTGGTTGAATCTGAGAAAGACGTAGGTTTTCTCAGATTCAACCAATGAAAACGGCGGAAATCAAATGAATCCAATTTGGAAAAAAGAAGGTAAAAACCTTACAGCCTGTATAATAAACTCTTTATGAGTTTATTTACATTATAACGCCTACACTTTTGTTTTATTTTTTAACGCATTTCTGTTTTCACAAAAAGTTCTATACGGACCCTATAGTTCGAAAGTGCCCAATAGCTCGATTTTTTTGGAATAAACTCTCTGTATCTAAAAATTATACTTGCCCGTAACGTTCAACTTTGACGTCAGTAGGACCTGTTTTGATTGGTCAATAAACAAAAGTCAATGTGTGTTGTCCAATGAAATCACGCGATTCTTTAGGTCTCTGACGGCAAAGTTGAACGTAACGGGCAAGTATAATTTTAGGTATACTTTGTATTTGAAATTTAAAAGTTATTTTTGTTCGATTTTTAAAAAATATCAAAAGTGAACTCTACTGATCTCATGAGTTTATTTGCAGTCAAAAAATTGAGATAACCTAAAGGCACATTTTAAAAATTCCTAAAATTCTAACCCTAAGTTTTATCAGGGTCATTTTAATAATTCAAAATTTGACCTCAAATGATCTTTGTTTTCAAATTCACCCCCCCCCAAAAAAATCAACTTTTTAACAATAAATTTTGGCCGTTTTTCCTCATAATTATTTTTCACATGCCCTGTGAAAATTTGATAACTTCTTGAAAGTTACACAAGTGCCCAAAATCTCTAAAATATTCTCCACTAAATTAATGCTCTAAAAATGTATTTTTAATATTTTTACTACCCATGACTCAGCAGTTCCGAATGACACTCAAAGTATGACGCAGCAAATTCATTACATAATTAACTAGTAAGAATCGGCCGTCCACAATGTCGAATATTTAAAATAAAAATTTGGAGTTACAAGACTATTTTTGATGTTTTAAATAAAGTTTTTGGTGTTTAGGGCGCAAAATGAATGTTGGTTGTCGACGTGTCAGAGTGAGATTTTATTTTGTGAACTCAAAACGCCCGTCTCCAATTTGATAGAATTTTGAAACCAGAAACAGTTATTGAACTTGGCTGACAGGATCAGATTATAATTAGTCATTATTTATTGTTACCTATTGTTAAATAATAATAATTTACTAATATATAATTTGTTCATTAATAACAGGTTAATTTAAATATGATTGTTATGTAATATTTGACCAAATGTCATCTAATTAGGAAATATTTATTTCAAATTTATTTGATCCACCAAAAAAATTCAAAATTTGATTCTTACCCCAAAAAAAATTTGAATTTTTTTAAGGGGGTTGTATAGGCAGTCTATATCTATTGAACTGGAAGTGCTGGCACCTTAATT
>SCLH01000508.1:33291-45791 GCA_004367855.1 Oikopleura vanhoeffeni
ACCTAAGCCAAAAAGGTAAAACTATCTCCTCTTAGCTTTTATGTTGAAATTGGCTGAAATTTTGACATAAGTTGTGAAAGTGGTAGGCCAAACTTTTTTGGTCAAATTTTTAACTTTCGCTTTATTTTTACAAGAATATGTAGAAAACCACCGTTTTTGGCAATCGTCCGTCGGAAAAACTATCTCCTCGAAGGGAAATTTTAAAAATTCATACATTTCTAAGCTAGCTCAAACAAATACGAACGATAAATTCGGTCATTTTTTTGGATTTCAACCTAAAACTCGAAATATGATTTTTTGTAGGACCCGAGAGAAAAATTTCGAAAAAAAAAGCTTCGATTTTCTTGAAAATAAGCTCAAAAGAAAGCTACAAAACCACTGATCAGAAAAGTGGTTTACGCCAAAGTGAAATTTCGAAGTTTTAGTGGTTAAATTTATGCAAACGTCACTTTGAACTTTATTTTGAAGAAAATAATTAGGAAAAAATTGAAAAAACGCAAAAATTTTTTGGATAATTTGGTCGGAAGTACACTTTGTAATTACCCCAAATCAATTTGGAGCATTTTTAAAGCCCCAAAGACCTCATAAAACCAGCGACCAGTACCCCCCTTATGATATAAAAAGAAAACTTTAGTATAAACTTATACTTAAGGGGGTTGTATAGGCTGGAAAGGCTTTTTCGAAGGCTCATAACTTTTTATTCTTCATAACATCTTATAAAATCTCAGGAATAGTAGTTCGTAATCTTCTGGAAAAGGAAACAATTTTACTTCTGATTTTTTCATAGCATGTCAAAACCAACCGGTAAATTGAGTTAAGCCGCGGCAAAATTTTTTTTTTTGGAAGTCCTATTCCTGAGATTTTTATAAGATGTTATGACAAGGAAATAAAAAGTTATGAGCCTTCGAAAAAAGCTTCCAGCCATACAACCCCTTAAGGGAGTACCCCCAGACTGGTAGAAAGCTAATTTTTATCGCAATTTTCTCATTTTGTTATCTGGTTCAATCGCAGAAAAATTCAAAAAAAAATTTTCGATGTAAAAAAATTTCCAAAATTTCCTATTTTTCTAAGTATAAATTTCTTCTAATTGTCTGTAAACTTTCAAAGTTAAAATCCGTTGAACGGCGATTTTTGTTGGGCATGAGTTCACTTTGATTCAATCTTTAAAAGAAAAAATAAAAAAAATTTTAAATTTTCGAAAAAAGAAAATTTCTGAAATTTCTTAGTATTGATAAAATTCGACGTACCCACGCGGTTTTATTTCGGTTCTCAGACATGGTAGAAAGCAATTTTTTCGCATTCTCAACTTTTGTTATCGGTTTCCATCCAAAATAATAAAAAAATTTTCGATGTAAAAATTTTTTAACCAAATTTCCTTTTTTCTAAGTATAAAATTGCCTTCTAATTGTCTGTAACTTTTAAAGTTGAATCCGTTGACGCGTGATTTTTGTTGGCCAATTGAGTTCACTTGATTTCAAGTCTAAACAAAGAAATAAATTTTTTTAAATTTTCGGAAAAAAAAATCCTGAAATTTTCTTAGATTGATAAAATCGACGGACTTATATTTCGGCTCTCAGACATGGTAGAATGCTAATTTTTATCTCATTCTGAATTTTTTATCGGTTTATATTCCAAAAAAAATAAAAATTTGATGTAAAAAAATTTCCCTATTTACTTCTTAATTGACTCGTCATTTCAGCTTATTTCGACCAGGAATTACGTGTTTTATGAGGAAAGACACCGATACATACATTTTCGACTGGTGAAATTAACTGCTTTCATTAAAAATATGAATTTTGTTGAAACTATTAAAAAATTATAATCTTCCAAGAAAATATTTATCTGTATTTTCAGGAAGCAAAACTTGACTGCGCACTAAAAACCAAACTACAAAAAGTAGCAAATACTGAGCGCATTAAAAATCACGAGCCTCCCATTTCAAGAAAGTGCTTTTTCCGCGAAAAAAATTTTGCTACTGTGCTCCAAATAAATTGAACTAGCGCTGAACTAGGTACCAAAACAGCCCATTTTGAGGACTTTATCAGTGATTGGTAGGCCAAATAAACGCGAACAAAAAAAATATCTGAGCGCAATAACTTTTTTTAATCTAACAGATTGAGTAGCTCACAAAAAATCAGAAAATTATTAATACATCGCTAAAATGAACATTGAACAGATAAAAGTCGAAAAATGACTTTTTGGAACCGGTAAAAATACGGTACGAATATACAAAAAACTTTTTTGTCACTTTTTTCAAAAAATTCAGACAATATCTCCGGGTCTTAGAACATGAAACTCAGCCAACTGTTTTTCAGCTCAGAACAAACGTTTAGAAATCATAAATGGCGTGGGTACTCCCTTAGTATAAATATTTGTGTTATTAAACAGTTAATATAACCAGATTTTAAAAAGTATAATAAATCTTCAAAAAACATTTTCAATAATTATGTAATAATAATAAACAATTAATCATATCTTGATAATCTAGAAACATCAGGTCGTAAACTGTAAAAAACTCGGTGACTGCGAGATTTCGAAAAACTCGCAGTCAAAAAAACAACAAAATAGAAAAACAATTTTTTTTTGACTGCGAGTTTTAGCAAAAAGTTTACTGCGAGTTTTTCCCCTATACAGCTAAACTCGCAGTAAAAAAATTGTTGTTGTTGACTGCGAGTTGAACCCCTTACCAAAATTAAAAAAATTTTTATTTTATTAATTTATTTCTTAACATTAATTAATTTGATTATTATTATATGTCAGAAAACTTACTAAACGCCATCTTCTTGTGTGATGTCTCAGATACAAATAACAATTTTAAAAACTACCAAATAATATGAAAGCATCTGCACACGCAAGTTTCTCGCTATGTGCATCGAAAAGCTTGCCAATTTTCCATAGGATAAGAGTTATTTTTGGCTAAAAAAGAGACGAGTTTGATTCGCCAAGCTATTTCAGTTTTTGCCAGTACGGCAATTAACATTAAAATTGAAGTTGACTATCAAACACGTCGTTTTTTCCATACTGAAAAACCCAACTGTATACTCGTGACTTCTCTTTTTAAAAACAAATAATTTCTCTTTTTTTAATTGTACGAAATTCGAGGTCTAGATAATTCTCTAGACAACAAGTAGGAAATATAGTTTAAATCAACAAATGTATATGCTTTTATAAATAATTGTTTGTTTTGCCACAGTTCATCTTTTAAGCAAAGAAATGTGATTTTTTAAATAATTTTGTGTCATAAAAATTACCTGAGTCCGTCGCTACTCTCAACTGGCATGTTCACAACTCCGGACAAATCTGGTAAATAATGCGACAATGTTTCCTTTACGCGTTTTTGGCAATATTTGTGATAAGCACTTTTGAGGCCATGGTGAGTTAACAAATTAATTGCGCCTGTTGGCACATTTGGATCTGGTTGGGGAAGTGGGCGATCTTTTAAAAGATAAACTGGCTCATTTGACGTCAAATCATCCATCTGAAATTCGAAATAAAGTTAATTCAGGATGCAAGTATTTGTGAAATTTTTGTCTCACTCCATAGGTCGCAAACAATTTTAACCCTCGTGGGCATGCGATAGTGTAAGAATCTACACGCCTCATGCCACCGAAATGCTAAATTACAATTTTGCTCATTTTGGGGGGGATGATTCAGCCAAGGCTATATCATAGCCTATATGATCGCTATCATTTGAATTTAGCATTTCGGTCGCAAACGGGATGGTGATCTATCTGATTTACGGGTGCGTCTATGAAAATTAAATAATTCTAGAATTATTTATCCCAGCAAAAAATGGCCTATACACACTACAGCTTCGTCGTATTTGGAAACCCCATAAAACCATATATTGGTTGGCGGATTATGGAGGATTTCGATGATTTTTAGGAGGATTTTTTTTTTAAAGTTGTTCCAATAAGGCCAAAACTCGGTCTGAAATTAATACGGGCACCAGGAGCTCGAATCTGATATCATATTTTCATCGATGACATCATTATGAGTCCTGATCACTCCCCAAGCCGGATTTATTCTTTTTTTTCCGTAGTTTCTTTATACGAATTCTCCAAATTCACTCATAATGTTGTTATTATTGAATTCTGGTATCAGATTCAAACTCCCTGTGTCTAATAAACCCTTAATCCGCGTTTCTATAAAGTTACCGCGTTTGTATAAGTTGTAAAGGGTTTCTATGACATCATCTAAAGTGACCCAAAAAATGACTCACGATGACGTCAGCGATGAAATCTGATATCAGGTTCGAACTCCTGGTGTCCGTATTACTCTACAGACAGAGTTTGGGCCTGATGGAACAACTTTGAAAAACGTATCCCCCGAAAAAACAACGAAATCCTCCATAATCTGCCTGAAATTAAAAATTCTACAAACTAAATCGAAATTTAATTCTCTATCTGTTAAAATATGGTTTCATGGGGTTTGCAAATACGATGAAGCCGTAGTTTGCCGGTATACAGTATGTGTTTTTTTTTCGCGGGAACAAAAAGTAAACAATTCGGGAGAATTCTCCCTAAAATATAGACAATTCTCCCGGTCACTTGATACTCTTTTCCCCCTCAAAAAAAACACATACTGTATATCCTAAAACCACCTTTAGGATACGTTTTTTCCAATTTTAACATTCTTGAAAAAAAAAATTCTTATGGGATTCATTAATGTTATTCCCTTTCAGAAAGAAATTTTATAATAAACGCGAAAAATACTTTGTAAAAATTTATTCTAACTTTGAAGACAAGACAGTGATAATATTTTCCTAAATCTTTGGGCGTTCTAAATAAGGCATACTGCATGCCGCATACATGTTATTTATGTCCAATGATAATTTAAAAAAAAAACAAGTTATTAGCAAACGTACAGTGAATAGTTAAATCAATCAGTAACGATAATAATTAAAAATAAATAAATCACAAAATATTTAAAACGTGAAATCATGATGTGGTTTTGGGGGGATTCGAATTAAAAATAGAAGTTCTAGGCAATGACAGCCAGGAAAACAATTGGAAGCAGGGTTGTAAAAGGGATCATCCCCGACTGGATTTCCTATCCCCATTTTTGTCTATCTTTTGCTTTAACCTACGCCAAAAGGGGATGAAAAACCCGCACAAAAGCCATCCCTTTTACAACCCTGATTTGGAGAGACAGAATGTAAAAATTAAAGTCTAATCGAGACGTGTTTGTAATTGATGGATAAAACTTAGATTGGAATATACTAAAGAAGATAGAAACTTTATGACAATGATCTTTATGACATAACTTTGGTTTTGAAAACAACTGTAGATCGAATTTAGCTGGATGACTAAGCATGGAAGTATTTTCGAATTTTAAAATTGCATAAAAATACACAAAAAAAATGTTTTCTGTACTTTCAAAGATTGGATAATTAAATTTTAGATAAAATGTTTGTTGTACCTTGTGTTATGTCAGATAACTTATGTGGGAAAAAATAATCGTACTTCATTTAAAAAATAATTAATAATAATACTTATATAATAAATTAAATATGTACAAAATAAAATAAATATTTAAAATGATAATTTAATATAGAAAAGTTTATTAATAAAAGGTCTTTTATTTTAATAATACTGTACTTAGTAGTTCTACCTGTCGCATCAAAATTTTCCAGTTTGCCAATCCCTGCCAATTATATATATATATATGTAGCTCCGGAATTAAAAATCGAGCCTCCCTTGAACGTATTAAATAGGTCGGTTGTAAAATTTTTAAACTTACAACTGTACACTTGTAGATATTTCTTATTTGAACTTTTATATACAATAACAAGAGTTCTAGAAAATGAAATTTAATGATTGTTGCAGAATCAGATTATCAAGATTGAATCCTTCAAAATGATATAAAATGTTTTTTATTGTGTGCAATAGCATTGACAATATGAATATTGTAGCTTGTGCCGGAAAAATTGATTCGAACATTTTGAAATTGCATATAAAATTTTACTATTATACCATAGTAGATGTACTGTATGATAAATTTTAGCTAGCGTGCGAAGTTCAAGAATCCACCTGCACATATGCATGCTGATTGGCTTAAAAGTGACATACAGTAGAAAAATGCCACTACATGATTATTGAACGCGATCTAATCAGCATACATATGACTCAGTAAATTCTGGAACTTTCTACGCTAGCTAAAATATAACATACAGTAAATCTATCATTGATTACTAGTAAAAATTTTTATGCAATTTCAAAATTTTGGAATCAATTTTTCAGGATTTAACAGTATTTTATGAAATTTTTATTCTGCGGAAAAAAATATGTTTCATTTGAGAAAATTGTGCGACACAAATTTATTTACCGTTCGTTTCGATAATGAAAAATTGCAAATTGATATCAACATTTTTTAACATTCTTATACTATACTGTAGAATATTTTCTTATGAAATTTTTTAATACGAAAAATACAAAAGTAAAAATTTATTCTAACTTTGAAGACAAGAGACAGTGATAATATTTTCCTTGATCTTTTAAGCCGATCTAAATTTTTTTGATAAAAATTAAGCAAAATATGTAATTAGTTGCCGATAATAGTTTAAAAATCAAGTTATTAGCACACAGAGTAGTAAATAGTTTGATAAATTAATTTACTGAAGTAATGCTGGTACATAAAGATAATAATTAAAAATGAATAAAACACAAAATATTGAAGTCAAAATGGAAAATTGGGAAAAATTGTGCAAAAGAAATTTATTGGATTTTTTTGGTTTGTTTCTCCGGAAAAATGGAATGATTCCATTTGAGTCCTAATTTTTGTAACCATACAACCAAAACGAGTGTAATAGGGAAAACGCCCGACAGAACATATTTGACACCCAACGAGTTCATGAATGGATAGACCCATTTGCCAGTGACCATGAAAATATGAGTAATTAGCCCATAATAACCCAAAGTATAAGTAAATGCAATTGCATATGCTGTAAAATTTTTCACATCAAATCGGCCATAAAAAGTATTGAACAAAGAAGGAATAATAATGAATCCATGCATCACTTTGCTAATCCATGGCGGCATAAATGAGTCCATTTCAGCAGGATAGATTTCTTCACGGTCACTTTTAACAGTTCGAAAAAAATATTATGAATTATTTTTAACACCGCCTACTCTAGTCAGTCATTTTTCTCGAATATATCAGATATCCTCCGACCAAAGTGTCTCAGTAGTAAATAGGCATTATTGCTCAGCATTATTGCTGAATAGTAGTTTGGTACTATCTGCCTTTAAAACAATTTTAATAAATGGCTTTCACTGTATAGTTCAATTATTTTTTTTTCTGTAACAGTTTCTGCCCGTATAGACTATTTTTTTTCACTGTTCTCATAAAGTCATATCAATAAATGCAAATATCAAACAAAAAAAAGGACGTCTATACCGTTTACATTTTGGCTTTGGGAAACGGCTCATCCAATTGAGTTGTTTGAGATCGCTCAAAATGACCACACATTCAGAGAAAAATCGAAAAAAATTGGTCCAACTTGGAACATTTTTCTAACTTTTTATTTTCGAAATCTTAACATAAATCTCAAATGTTTATGGAAACAAAAATTAAAAATGTTGCGATTCGGACCAATTTTTTATTTGATTTTTATATACATATGTTACATATGATATGTATGGTCATTTTGACTTTCCCAGAACTCAATCGGATGAGTAGTTTCTAAAAGCCAGAATGTAAACGGCGTGGACAGCCTATTTACTACTGAGGGCACTTTAGTAGAGAAAAAGACATGAAAGAACGGCTGTTTGCAATTTTTAGTAAATTTGGTTGCAACCGGGACTTTTTGTTTTTTCTGGTCAACTGACCTTTGAAATAACTGGTTTTTCTTAGGTTGTTTTTTAGGTGCGACAAATTTGACTGAGTCACCACAGACGAACCGTATGATATATCACAAAACGTTTGTTTTCATTCAACTGGAAATTAAAAAAGCTCAGGCCAAATTTTTTTTTCCATTTTCGTAAATTTTTCCAGATTTTTTTCAAAATTTTCAAATGACCCACTATGGGTATGAAGTGAAACTAGAATAAATTCTAAGACTAATGGCTGAAAAATAAAATTCCAAAAAATGTGATCACTTAAGGGAGTGGGTGTCGCTGATTTGGGGTTTTGCTATGCCGATTCTCAACAAACAGGCAGTGGTAATGATTCAAAAACCTTTGATGAAGCTTAAGAACAACATCTCAAGATCATTCTTAAAAGTACATAATCTGATACTATGCCACTACGCTCTAATTAATCCTCCTATAAAACACGCAAGTTCGTATGTTCTCCTTTCAATTTTCATCAGTTTATTATTTTTGTGTCAGGCTCCAGAGAAGCCTCACCATAATGATTAGCGCCCTTTTCTAAAACGGAATTTTGCTTTTGGCGGCCAAAAAACGAAAACTAAAATTATTGATTTATCTTTATGATCTAAATTGAAAGTTGCACTAATTGTTGGGTGCGCTACCGAGTGAAAAATTGCACCAAAATCCTTAAAAGTGTTTGAATTTACGGAAAAAAATATTTTGAAGCATGTCAATTTTTTTGGTTTCTAAATTTTGTCAAAATTCAAAATCAAAAATTGACACTGCCCTCAAAACACGCCAAATTCAAAATTCGAAAAAGCCTAGTGATGATTGTTAAACAACTCTTTAACTTTCATAAAAAGTATGAACTGGAGGTTTATGATCAAAATTGTGGGAGGAGATACATTTTTACGGAGCCTCCTAAATTCATTCTTTGATTTCGTTTTTTGGCCGTCAAAAGCCAAAATTTGAAAAAAGCTAGTGAGAAGATGTTTGTATTGTTGTTGTCTAGCCTGACACCAAAAAANAATAAACTTCTCGTATCTAAAATTATACTTGCCCGCTAACGTTCAACTTTGAGTCAAGTAGGACCTGGTTTTGATTGGTCAATAAACAAAAGTCAATGTGTGTTGGTCCAATGAATCACGCGATTGCTTTAGCAGTCTCTGACGGCAAAGTTGAACGCTAACGGGCAAGTATAATTTTAGGTATACTTTGTATTTGAAATTTAAAAGTTATTTTTGTTTCATTTTTAAAAAATATCAAAAAAATGTGAACTCTACTTGATGCTCATAGTTTAGTTTGCAGGGGTCAAAAATTGAGATAACCTAAAGCCACATTTTTAAAAAATCCTAAAATTCTACCCTTAAGTTTTATCAGGGTCATTTAATAATTCAAAATTTGACCGTCAAATGATCTTTGTTTCGAAATTCACCCCCCCCCCCCAAAAAAATCAACTTTTAACAATAAATTTGGCCGTTTTTCCCATAATTATTTTTCACAGGCCCTGTGAAAATTGATAACTTCTTAAGTTACACAAGTGCCAAAATCTCTAAAAATTCTCCACTAAATTAATGCTCTAAAAATGTATTTTAATATTTTTACTACCCATGACTCAGCAGTCCGAATACACTCAAAGTATGACGCAGCAAATTCATTACATAATTAACTAGGTAAGAAGTCGACGTCACAATGTCGAGATATTTAAAAATAAAAATTGGAGTTACCAAGACTTTTTGAATGTTGAATAAAGTTTTGAGTGTTTAGGCCAAATGAATGTTGGTTGTCGACGTGTCAGAGTGAGATTTTATTTTGTGAATCAAAACGCCCGTCTCAATTTGATTAGATTTTGAAACCAGAAACAAGTTATTGAACTTGGCGACAGGATCAGATTATATTAGTCATTATTTATTGTTACCTATTGTTAAATATAATAATTTACTAATATATAATTTGTTATTAATAACAGGTTAATTTAAATAGATTTATGTGATATTTGACCAAATGTCAATTAATTAGGCGAAATATTTATTTTCAATATTTATTGATCCACCAAAAAAAAAAATTCAAAATTTGATTCATTACCCCAAAAAAAATTTGAATTTTTTTAAGGGTGTATAGGCAGTCTATATCTATTGAACTGGAAGTGCTTTGGCACCTTAATTGTACGATTTTCTGATCTCAACGTGGGCCTTTTTAGTATATGGAAATTTTAAAAATTGTGAAAAAAAATCCAAAATTTTGAAAAAAATATTGAAAAAAAAAAAAAATTTTTTTTTAAGTGTTCAAATGAGAAAATGTTTTTGTGCTCTTGCGCGAAAAAACGGAATAATTTGACAATGTTTATACAGTCGCCGTTTCCCGATAGTGCGGAATCTTTTGAATATTATCCAAAAATTGAACGATGACCTGACCTCAAAAAATAATTTTCAAACTGTGATACTGGAGTTAAGGCCAGAAAATGCACGGACTTGACCATCAGACATATCATTTTTGTCCAAATGTCTCGGAAAATTTCTATTTTGAATGAAGAATTCTTAAATACAACGAAAAAAAAATCGACTTTTAGTGTAAAAATGGCAAAAAACGACACTCTTCGTTATTTTTGAAAGCCACTGTTAGGGTCAAATGGGAAAAAAAAGACAATATCATCTTTTTTGTTTATAAAAATATACATTCTCTGGTGAAAAAATCAAATTGTTTTGAAATTAAGACGGAAAAAAAATACGACTTTTTAAAAAAAAATTTTTGCTCGCGCGTCAACTCAATTTACCGGTTGCGTCGAACATGCTATATGAAAGTTTGGAAATAAAAATGCTTTCCAGAGATTACGAACGTTTATTCCTTTGAAGTTTTTATCAGATTGCCATTGAAAAATAAAAAGATATGACCCTTTGAAAAAGCCTTTCCGGCCTTATTACAACCCCCTTGTAAATTGCCTGAACGTTTGCAAAACAAAGTTTGGAAATTTCTTCTTCAGTGGTAAAAAACGAGGGAACGTTATCCGCCTAATTTTCCGAAAAATTGTAGTTCCAAATTTATAAGGTTAGAAGCCTTAAAAGGTTTTATTGTTCTGGGAACTAATTTTTTAAATTATTCGACAGTAAAGGGTATTAATTTTCTTCATGCACGCATGAAAACTCCTTAATTTCTAGAAAGTTTAGTCAAAAATTGACTTTTTTTGAAATAAAAATTAGGCGGATATATTTAGGGCGGATTAAGGGTAAGCAGCGATGTGGCAGACTGGCCGTCAATTTTAACTTACGAAAATAATCAGTTGGTTTATTTTTTTGTTGCTTATTATCGTAGCTGAACCACAATAAATGTGTATGAGCTCATTTATAGATCATTTTTTATCTATTTAAGGAACGATTTGAGTTCAACTTTTTTTATAATTCGTAAAAGTTTTCGAAAAATATTCAAAGAATTATGAAAATTTGGCATTTTTCGCCAAAATTTTTTCTGATTAATTTTATGAAATCTGTGAATAAAAAGAAAAAAAATTAGCCACTTTAACTTTTTTCATGCATGATGCTACATATTTCCTGGACTGCTGTTTGAAAATCATGAAATGTTTTTTTGTCATTTTGTTGTCGGACTCTTTTAAAATATTATGGAAATTTGTGGCCGCCAAATCAAGTCCAAAAATTTTAATTAGTAGTTTTTGAAATCTCTGTAAAAAATCAGGCCGAATCACTTGTGAATTTTTCTGGTATCCTATTTGGTTTCCGTATTTCAACCGATGCAAAGGGTCAGTGAATATCGTTTCTGAACTTTCTATTGAGATTTACAAGCACTTATTGAAGGGACCGGTGTGCCATTGGCACGCCAATTGATAGAAATTTATTTTCCTCAACAAATCTCAATTGAAATTTCGGGTGTTATAGGCTTACTTCGTTATTTTGAAAGTCAGGACCTTTTTTAATATTTAATCGCAATTGGAAGGTCAAATTTTTTTCCTAAAAAAAGCTGTTTTATCCATTTTTCATGAAAAAAACTTTATATTGAGAAAATTCTTCATGTGGATAATTATTCTCCCACTAATTAGATGCATAACACCCGACAATGTTCTGAAAGTTTAAAATATTGCTTTCAAAGAAAATTCTCACATCGGGTCGAAGTTGGAAATGGAGTCTAAGTGAAAAGTGGTTTTGATGTTTTTACAGATACTTAAGTATTGTAAAAGTTTTAAAATTATAAACGTTTGCAAGTATGACACTTTTCCTTTTTAGATAAAATAATATATAAAAATTGTTTTCACTAATTTTTTTTTCTTTTTCAAAAAATCCTCCGAAAAAATGTACCATGCTTGCCACAGCGCTGCTACCCCAACGTTCCCTCTTAACGGTTGAGCAATATTTTTTTAATTTTCACCGCATCTTTTTTTAGTTCCAATTTGATGGAAAAACGCCGTTTGTAATATCTACACGATGTAAAGAACCTACGAATAACATGCAAGGCATTTTTTATTACTTTTCTGCAACATTGATCGATAGTGACCCGAACGGAAAAGATAATTTTCCAGAACAAAATGTTTTAAATTTTTTATATAATTGATATTTATTATTTAACTTAATTTTAAGTTACTTAATTAGTTTATTATGTAAGAAATTAACTTTAGTTTTAGCGTAAGGATGTGGGCGACGATAATTGAGCTCTTTTTTACAGCATTTTCAAGTGAAGTTTCTG
>SCLH01000508.1:50791-69071 GCA_004367855.1 Oikopleura vanhoeffeni
ACGGCGTTTTTGCAATATTGTGATAAGCACTGTTTGGGCCATGGTGAGTTAACAAATTAATTGCGCCTTTTGGCACATTTGGATCTGGTGGGGAAGTGGGCGACTTTTTAAAAGATAACTGGCTCATTTGACGTCAAATCATCCATCTGAAATTCGAAATAAAGTTAATTCAGGATGCAAGTTATTTGTGAAATTTTTGTCTCACTCCATAGGTCGCCAAACAATTTTAACCCTCATGCGGTCATGCGATATGTCAAGAATCTCCACGCCTCATTGCCACCGAAATGCATAAATTACAATTTTGCTCATTTTGGGGATGATTCAGCCAGGCTATATCATAGCCTTATATGATCGCTATCATTGAATTTAGCATTTCGGTCGCAAAAAAAAAAAACCGGGGATTTTGGTGATTCTATCTTTGGACTACGGTGCGTCTATGAAAATTAAATAATTCTAGCAATTATTATCCCAGCAAAAAATGGCTATACACACTAACAGTTCGTCTTATTTGGAACCCATTAAAACCATATATTGGTTGCGGAATTATGGAGGATTTTCGATGATTTTTAGGAGGATTTTTTTTAAAAGTTGTTCCAATAGCCAAAACTCGGTCTGAAATTAATACGGGCACCAGGAGCTCGAATCGATATCATATTTTCATCGATGACACAGTATGAGTCCTTACACTCCCCAAGCCGGATTTTATTCTTTGTTTCGTAGATTCTTTTATACGAATTCTCCAAATTGACTCATAATTGTTGTTATTATGAATTCGGTATTAGTCGAATAAACCTTAATCGCTTTCTTATAAAGTTACCGGCGTTTTGTATAAAGTTGTTAAAGGGTTTCTATGCATCAATCCTAAAGTGACCCAAAAAATGACTCACGATGACGTCAGCGATGAAATCTGATATCGGTTCGAACTCCTGTGTCCGTATACTCTACAGACAGAGTTTGGGGCCTGATGGAAAAACTGTTGAAAAACGTAGTCCCGAAAAAACAACGAAATCCTCCATAATCTGCCTGAAATTAAAATTCTACAACTAAATCGGAAATTTAATTCTCTATCTGTTAAAAATTGTTTCATGGGGGTTTGCAAATTACGATGAAGCCGATAGTTTGCCGGTATTATATTCCTAACACCACCTTTAGGAATACGTTTTTTCCATTTTTAACTTTCTTATGAAAAAACAAGATTTTTCTTATGGGATTCATTAATGTTATCCCTTTCAGAAAGAAATTTTATTAATAAACGAAAAATACTTGCTAAAAATTTATTCTAACTTGAAGACAGACAGTGATAATATTTCCTATCTTTGGGGCGTTCGAAATAAGGCATACTGGCATGCCGCATACATGTTATTTATGTCCAATGATAATTTTCTTTTTAAAAAAGTTATTAGCAAAGTACATGAATTAGTTAAATCAATCAGTAACGATAATAATTAAAAATTAAATAAATCACAAAAAATTTTAAACGTGAAAATCATGATTGGTTTTGGGGGATTCGAATTAAAAATAGAAGTTTCTAGCAAATGACAGCCGAGGACAAACAATTGAAGCAGCGGTGAAAAGGGATCATCCCCCGACTGGATTTTCCTATCCCCATTTTTTGTCTATTTTTCTTAACCTACGCCAAAAGGGGATGAAAACCCGCACCAAAGCCATCCTTGTACACTCCTGATTTGGAGAGACAGAATTTGTAAAAATTAAAGTCTAAATCGAGACGGTTTGAATTGATTGGATAAAACTAGATTGGAAATATACTAAAGAAGATAGAAACTTTATGACAATGATCTTTATGACTTAACATTTGTTTGAAAACAACTGTAGATCGAATTTAGCTGGATGAACTAAGCATGTTTTCTGTACTTCAAAAGATTGGATAATTAAATTTTAGATAAAAATGTTTGTTTGTACCTTTTGTTATGTCAGATAACTTATGTGGAAAAAATGAATCGACTTCATTTAAAAATTAATTAATAATATACTTTATATAATAAATTAAATATGTACAAATAAAATAAATATTTAAATGATAATTTAATATAGAAAAAGTTTATTAATAAAAGGCTCTTTTATTTTAATAATACTGTACTTAGTAGTTCTACCTGCTCGCATCAAAATTTTCCAGTTTGCCAAATCCTGCCCAATGTATATATATATATATGTAGCTCCGAAATTTAAAAATCGACCCTCCCTTGAACGTATTAAAATAGGTCGGTTGTAAAATTTTAAACTTACAACTGTACCACTTGTAGATTATTTCTTATTGAAACTTTTATATACATAACAAAGATTCTAGAAATAAATTTAATGATTGTTGCAGAATCAGATTATTCAAGATTGAATCCTCAAAATGATATAAAATTTTTTTATTGTGTGCAATAGCATTGAACAAATGAATATTGTAGCTTGTGCCGGAAAAATTGATTCGAACAATACTTTAAATTGCATATTAAAATTTTAACATATTATACCATAGTAGATTGTACTGTATGATAAATTTTAGCTAGCGTGCGAAGTTCAAGATCCAACCTGCACATATGCATGCTGATGGCTTAAAAGTGACATACAGAGGAAAAATTGGCCACTACAGTTATTGAACCGATCTAATCCAGCATACATATGACTCCAGTAATTCTGGAACTTTCTACGCTAGCTAAAATAACATCAGTAAATCTATCATTGATTACTAGTAAAAATTTTTTATGCAATGTCAAATTTTGGAATCAATTTTCAGGATTTAACAGATTTTTATGAAAATTATTCTGCGGAAAAAATATGTTCATTAGGAAAATTGTGCGACACAAATTATTTACCGTTCGTTTCGAATAATGAAAAAAGTTGCAAATTGATGATCAACATTTTTTAACATCTTATACTTACTGTAGCAATATTTCTTATGAAATTTTTTAATACGAAAATACCAAAAAGTAAAAATTATGCTAACTTGAAGACAAGAGACATGATAATATTTTCCTTTGATCTTTAAGCCGATTAATTTTTTGATAAAAAATTAAGCAAAATATGTAATTAGTTGCCGATAGATAGTTTAAAAATCAAGTTATTAGCACACAGAGTAGTAAATAGTTTTGATTAACATTAATTACTGGAGTAATGCTGGTACATAAAGTAATAATAAAAATGAATAAAACAACGAAAAGATTGAAGTCAAATGGAAAATGGGAAAAATTGTGCAAAAGAAATTTATTGATTTTTTTGGTTTTGTTGCTCCGGAAAATGGAATATTCCATTTTGAGTCCTAATTTTTGCTAACCATACAACCAAAACGAGTTAATTAGGGAAAACGCCGACAGAACATATTTGACACCCAACGAGTTCATGAAGGATACGACCCATTGCCAGTGACCCATGAAAAGATGAGTAATTAAGGCCCATGAATAACCCAAAGTATAAGTAAAATGCAATTGCATCATGCTGTAAAATTTTCACATCAAAATAACGGCCATAAAAAGTATGAAGCAAAGAAGGAATAATAATGAATCCATGCATCACTTTGCTAATCCATGGCGGCATAAGATGAGTCCATTTCAGGCAGAGATAGATTTCTTCACGGCACTATTTAACCAGTCGAAAAAATGATTATGAATTATTTTTTAACACCGCTACTCT
The DNA here is from genome assembly GCA_004367855.1 of Oikopleura vanhoeffeni. Lineage (NCBI taxonomy): Eukaryota > Metazoa > Chordata > Appendicularia > Copelata > Oikopleuridae > Oikopleura > Oikopleura vanhoeffeni. The sequence continues at coordinate 54,428 of SCLH01000508.1, forward strand.
AGTCAGTCATTTTCTCGAATATATCAGATATTCCTCCACAAAAGTGTCTCAGTAGTAAATAGGCATTATTGCTCAGCATTATTGCTGAATAGTAGTTTGGTACTATCTGCCTTTAAAACAATTTTAATAAATGGGCTTTCACTGTATAGTTCATTATGTTTTTTTCTCCAAATATCAAACAAAAAAAGGACGTCTATTCCGTTTACATTTGGCTTTTGGGGAAACCGGCCATCAATGGAGTTGTTTGAGATCGCTCAAAATGACCACACATTCAGAGAAAATCGAAAAAAATGTTCCAACTTGGAACATTTTCAACTTTTTTATTTTAAGAAATCTTAACATAAATCTCAAAATGTTTATGGAAACAAAAATTAAAAATGTTGCGATTCGGACCAATTTTTTATTTGATTTTTATTACATATGTTACATAGATATGTATGGTCATTTTGACTTCCAGCAACTCAATCGGAGAGTTAGTTTTAAAGGCCAGATGTAAACCTGGACAGCCCTATTTACTACTGAGGGCACTTTTAGTAGAGAAAGACATGAAAAACGGCTGTTTGCAATTTTAGTAGAATTTGGTTGCCAACATAGACTTTTGTTTTTTTCTGGTCAACTGACCTTTGAAAACTAACTGGTTTCTAGGTTGTTTTTTAGTTGCGACAAATTTGACTGAGTCACCACAGACGAACACGTTATGACGTAGTATCACAAAACGTTTTTTTCATTCAACTGGAATTAAAAAAGCTCAGGCCAAATTTTTTTTCCATTTTCGTAAATTTTTTGTCCGAGATTTTTTTCAAAATTTTCAAATGACCCACTATGGGTATGAAGTGAAACTAGAATAAATTCTAAGGACTAATGGCTGAAAAATAAAATTCCAAAAAATGTGATCACTTTAAGGAGTGGAGTGTCGCATGATTGGGGGGTTTGCTATGCGATTCTCAACAAACAGGCAGTGGTAAGATCAAAAACCTTTTGAAGCTTAAGAACAACATCTCAAGATCATTCTTAAAAGTACATAATCTGATACTATGCCACTACGCTCTAATTAATCCTCCTATAAAACACGCAAGTTCGTATGTTCTCCTTTCAATTTTCATCAGTTTATTATTTTTGTGTCAGGCTCCAGAGAAGCCTCACCATAATGATTAGCGCCCTTTTCTAAAACGGAATTTTGCTTTTGGCGGCCAAAAAACGAAAACTAAAATTATTGATTTATCTTTATGATCTAAATTGAAAGTTGCACTAATTGTTGGGTGCGCTACCGAGTGAAAAATTGCACCAAAATCCTTAAAAGTGTTTGAATTTACGGAAAAAAATATTTTGAAGCATTTGTCAATTTTTTTGGTGCTAAATTTTGTCAAAATTCAAAAATCAAAAATTGACACTGCCCCGTGGCAAAACACGCCAAATTCAAAATTCGAAAAAGCCTTAGTGATGATTGTTAAACATCTTTAACTTTCATTAAAATTATAACTGGAGGTTTATGATCAAAATTGTGGGAGGAGATCATTTTTACGGAGCCTCCTAAATTCATTCTTGATTTCGTTTTTTGGCCGGTCAAAAGCCGAAAATTGAAAAAAGCTAGTGAGAAGATGTTTGTATGTTGTTGTCTAGCCTGACCACCAAAAAAGCCCAAAAAACTAATTGTAAATGACAGAGGAGATAGTTATTAGTGTTTTCTTGGGACACTTATTAATGTTGTGGGTTTGCGTAGGTGCGATGTGCATCAGATTTCTGTATGTGGAAGATTTCACGCGAAGGTTGGTTCTGTAAGTTCACAATGTTTTCGGAATATCCCCTTATACTAGTTTGGCGTTGAAATGGTCTTTATAAAAGGCCCAAATCAGCGCAACCCACTCCTTTATGTGGCCCACCTAAAAAAAACGACCTATGACTGTAGTTCAGGCAGTGTTAAAAAACTACCTGATACTAAATATGAAAGGTGAATCTGGTAATTTTCGAACTGTACATGAGATATAATGCCCAAAAATAGACGAAAACGATCATATTGCATGAGAAAGAGATAGAAAAATGAATCATATTTGCGATATTCCCAACTAAAAATAAAAAAAATTAAGAGGTTGCTGCTGATAAATATATCAAAACTAATACCTGCTGTTTTTCAATTTATTAGCTACACTGTAGATCTTATAAGTTGAAACAACCCAGCAGGTATTATCTTCGATATATTCGTATAGTCTTTTTTTCGATAATATACATAGGGACCCCCAGTGGACTAACCCTACCTATACAGTTTGTTACCACAAATCGCCCAGTTTGTCGGGAGGCTCTTGTGGGTTGATTTGAGGTAAACCACTATCAATAAATATTTATTCATTTGCTTTATTTATTATTGCTATATAGCAAATAAGTTGAAATGAACCAGCAGGTATTATCTTCGGTATTTGGAAAATTTAATTTTTTCAAATTAACATTTCCTCAGATTTGCAAATTTAGTTTAATTATTTTCGTAATTTAAGGTATTAAATAAATATAATATTACTTAAAAGTAAATACCTTTCGGGACAAAGTCTCCAACAACTAGCATAACATTGATGAGCGTTGATATAGAAAAATTTTGCATGGTTAAAAATCTGAAAATTCCTCCATATTGAAGGCTATGATCATATTTCGGTGGAACATTTTTAACCCCTGCATTTTCCATCCACGTATAAGCAAAAACGGCAATGAAACATAATCGGACTACGACTCCTATCACACCCATTCTAAAAAAGCGGAAATTAATTTAAAACTTCTCAGGCCCTAATATAAATGCAGCTAGCAGCATAACGGAAGCCTAAAGATCAAAGACCTCTGAAACCTTTTATTCTCTGTTTTCTAAACAAAATTTGAATTTGTCAGAAAATCAGGTTTTCTATGAAAAAATTAAAAATTCTACTCCATAATTAGCACGTTGGTTTTGACAGAGTGCAGGTAATTCCGGACATAAACAAGGTAATAATTTGAAGTGACGCTATCTCATTAATAGTAACGCTTGCTTGAAATAATGACTTTTTGAAATTCTGTTTTTTCATTTGAAATAATGCTTCTTTTTCCATCAAAACATTTTATTACAGATTCTCGAAAAACTACGATTTTAACATCCAAAAATATTTTGCAAGTCTCATTTTGAAAATATTAAAAATGATTTTCAAAAGTTGTTTGTTCGAAGAAAATATCTACAGTCCCTGCCTCCTTAAAAGTAGTCTCCTTAAGGGGGTGTTCATGTCTAATTTTTATGAGGACTTAAAGGCAATCAGAGTGCACCAAATTGCTTCGGGATTTCTACAAAATGAATTTCCGAACAAATTCTCAAAAAATACATATATTTTTTTCGATATTTTCGATTTTTTTCTAAGTTTTTTTTTCAGAATTAAGTCAAAAAATATTGTTTGTTAAGACCACTAAAACTTCAAAATATCGGCTTGACGTAAGCCAACTTAATCTTCAGTGATTTCCTGGCTTTCTTTTGAGCCTAATTTCGAAAAAATCGGAGCACATTTTTTTTCGAAAAATCATATTTTCAAGTCTGCATCGAAATTTGGGAAAAACGCCACTGCAATCTTTCAAAATGCAACAATGTGTACTTCAAAAATTTTGGTCTTTTTTTGAAACAAAACCTCGGAGGAGATAGATTTTTAAGCCGAAAATCATGAAAAACGGCCAAAAATCGTCAGTTTATTGGACCACTAGGAAAATTGGGTCATCGAAATGAAAAAACGCTCACTACAAATCTTAGGTTGCTTATTCCACGTATTATGTCATCTTTTGAACAAATTTCTATATATGGTCTGGGAGAAGATAGATTTTGAAATTTCGCGAATTGACCTCCTGTTACGACTATGTGACGATTGGTGTAGTCATCAAAATCTGAGTTTGACCTTTTATTTCACAAGATAAAGGCTAGGTCTACAAATTGGCATTTTTGGAATAATTGTTCAAGCTTCAGATTTTCCCAAACTGGCTGTGCAAAATTGCAAATCAGAAATGAACACCCCCTTAAGGGGATTGTGGGCGCAGTAGTTATTTTCGACCACGGTCGCAAATTCGGTATTTTTTCAATTGCACCTGACCATCCAGCACCTCGGGAATCGTTTGCAATTAAAAAAANCTATTGCAGTTATGAGAAAGATAGATAGACAAAAATTGAATCATATTTGCGAATTCCCAACTAAATAAAAAAAATTAGAGGTTTGCTGCTGATGAAATATCAAAACTAATACCTGCTGTTTTCAATTATTATCGCTTACACTGTTAGATCTTATAAAAAAAAAAAAAAAAAAAAAAAAAAAAGTTCAAACAACCACAGTATTATCCTTCGATATATTCGTTAGTCTTTTTTTCGATAATATACATAGGGACCCCCAGTGGACTAACGCCTCCTATGACCAGTTTGTTACCACAATCGCCCCAGTTTGTCGGGAGGCTCTTGTGGTGTGATTGAGGTAAACCACTACAATAAATATTTATCATTTGCTTTATTATTATTGCTATATAGGCAAATAAGTGAAATGAACCAGCAGTACTCATGCTTCCGGTATTTTTGGAAAATTTAATTTTTCAAATTAAATTTCCTCAGATTTGCAAATTTAGTTTAATTATTTTCGTAATTTAGGTATTAAATTAAATATAATATTACTTGAAAGGTAAGATACTTTTCGGACAAAGTCTTCCAACAACTAGCATAACATCTGGATGAGCGTTTGATTATAGAAAAATTTTGCTATGGTCTTAAAATCTAAAATTCCCCTATTTGAAGGCTATGATTCCATATTCGGGTGGAACCATTTTAACCGCTCATTTTCCATCCACGTATAAGCAAACGGACAATGAAAACATTAATCGGACTTACGGGGGACTTTTTCCTTATCCCAACACCCCATTTTCAAAAAAAGCGGAAATTAATTTTTAAAACTTCTCAGGCCCTAATATAAATTGCAGCTAGCAGCATAACGGTAAGCCTAAAGATCAAAGACCTCTTGAAAACCTTTTATTCGTCCTGTTTTTTCTAAACAAAATTTGAATTTTGTCAGGAATCAGTTTTCTATGAAAAAAATTAAAAATTCTACTCCATAATTAGCCGTTGGTTTGACAGGAGTGCAGGCGATAATTCCGGACATAAACAACAAGGTAATAATTTAAGTGACGCTTCTCATAATAGTAAACGCTGGCTTGAAATAATGACTTTTTGAAATTCTGTTTTTTCATTGAAATAATGCTTCTTTTTCCATCAAAACAATTTATTACAGATTTCTCGAAAAACTCGATTTTAACATCCAAAAATATTTTTGCAAGTCTTCAATTTGAAAATGATTAAAAATGATTTTCAAAAGTTGTTTGTTCGAAGAACATATCTACAGTCTCCCTGCCTCCTTAAAACGTAGGTCTCCTTAAGGGTGTTCATGGTCTAATTTTTATGAGGACTTAAAGGCAATCAGAGTGCCACCAAATTGTTTCGGGGTGGATTTTCTCAAAATGAATTTCCGAACAAATTCTCAAAAAAAATACATATATTTTTCGATATTTTCGATTTTTTCTAAGTATTTTTTTAGAATTAAGTAAAAAAATATTGTTGTTTAAGACCACTAAAACTTCAAAATATTCGGGCTTGACGTAAGCCAACTTATCTTCATTAGTGTTTCCTGGCTTTCTTTTGAGCCTATTTCGAAAAAATCGCGAAGCACATTTTTTTTTCGAAAAATCAATTTTTCAGTCTTGCATCGAAATTTGGGCAAAAAAAAACGCAAATAGCGTCTCAATTTTCAAAATGCGCAATGTGTACTTCAAAAATTTTGAGTCTTTTTGAACAATAACCTCGGAGGAGATAGATTTTTAAAGCCGAAAATCATGAAAAAAAAAACGGCCAAAAATCGTCAGTTTATTGTGACCACTTAGGAGAAATTGGGTCATCCGAAATGAAAAAAACGCTCACCTACCAAATCCTCTAGGCTTGCTTATTTCACGTATTATTGTCATCTTTTGAACAAAATTTTCATATTAATATTGGGTCTGGAGAGAAGCATAATTTGAAATTTCTGCGAATGACCTCTGTTTACACCTATGTGGGACGAGTTGTTGTTAGTCATCAAAATCTGAGTTTGACCTTTTATTTCACTAAGATACAAGGTAGGTTGCTACAATTTGGCATTTTGAATAATTTGCTTCAAGCTTCAGATTGTTCCCAAACTGGCGTGCAAAATTGCAAATAGAAATGAACACCCCTAAGGGATTGTGGGCGCAGGTAGTTATTTTCGACCACGCGTCGCAAATTCGCGTATTTTTTTCAATTGCACCTGACCATCCAGCACCTCGGAATCGTTTTGCAATTTAAAAAACCACCAAATTATTTCTGGGCATTATTTTTTTCTAGACATTGAAATCGCTTGGCTACTGAAAATGCCTGAATAATGACAGTAGGATCAAAAACAAAAATAACCATTAGTGATCAATTTTCACGGAGATTCAGGACCAACATAAAAATTGGAAACTTTGACCAATATTCTAGAAAATTTCCAAAAAATATCCGTTTCGGACTTGCATAAAATGGAAAATAATTCTAATATGTAGATCATTCAGAATTTTACAAAAAAATCACAATCGCGAGAGAAAAGTTATTTCATGATATATTTGTATATTTTTTATTTCAAATATGATAGTTGTCTTCAGATGTTTTGGTCTGCGCCTTTTCAATATTTCAATGCTGTTAGCCTAATCAATGTAATATGGCACGCATTAATCCAGCATGGAAAATAGTGATTTGCGAGAAATATTAAAAAAAAATTATTTTAAATTTCCTTGGTTCAAAATTTAGTAAGGTAATAGAGAAGGAAGATGAAAGAGAAGAGAAATCGCATGTACCGTTCTGAGGTTATTACTTTTTTTATGTAAATAATCTACATTTCGCCTATATTTAACTATAGCAAGGAATTTCAAAAATAAAAATTTTCGGCTTTAATTAAGATGAATCTTAAAAATATGCTGGTTGCAATTGTAGAGAATTTTTATCCTGACAATTAATAATCGGGCCATTATGTGATTTTGATACCGTGGATATGACGTATCTTCAATTGGAAAGTAATACCAGCAATGTTAGGTTTTATGATTTAAAGGTTGATGTATAATATTTTCTGAAAAATGAATCAATGTTGACTTCTCAAGTGGTTACGGACTACAATATACCAATTGGAAAAATAAACGTTCACTCAATCTCACAACAAGATATTGAGTTTAAAATGGCTTATTTTCCCCCAGCAAATTGCTGGAAAGCACCCACATCCCCCCGGTATTCCAAAAATTCACATAATTGCGAATATATGGTCAGAAAAAAATTCTCTACAATGCAACCAAGCAATTTTATAAATTATTCTTAATTCGGCCGAAAATTATTTTTGAAAATTCCTTTGCCTATAGTTAAAATATAGGCAAAAGTAGATTATTTTTACAAAAAAAAGTATAACACTCACGAACGATAACATGGCGATTTTCCTTTCTCTTTTTCATAATCCTTCTCTATTAATCCTTATTTAACTTTGACCAAGGAACATTTTTAATATTGTTTTTTATATTTCTCGCAATCCTATTTCATGCTGGATTTAATGCGCGCCAGCCCGCCATTTTACATTGATTTTAGGCTAAAAATTGAAAATATTGAAAAGGCCACAAAAATCTGAAACAAACTATTCATTATCGAAAAATTACTTCATTTAAGACTAACTTTTTCTTCCGGCAGTTTGATTTTGTTTCTGAGAATGGATACCATATCCTAGAGATAATTTTCCTTCTTTATTGCAAGTTCCGAACGATATTTTTTGGAAATTTCTAGAATATTGGTCAAAAAGTTCCATTTTTATTTTGGTCTGAATCTCCCGCTGCGAAAAATTGATCCACTTAATGGGGTTATTTTGTTTTTATCATTCTGCATATTCAGGCCATTTCAGTTAGCAAGCGATTCTTCCAACTGTTCGTAGGAAAAAAATATCCAGAAATAATTGCGGGTGTTTTTTTTTAATTGCCGAAGGTGCCTGAGCATGGTGCCAGTGCCAATTGAAAAATAAATACCGAATTTTGCCGACCGTCGCGTCGAAAATTAACTACTGCACCCACAATCCCCTTAAGGGGGTATGGGACTTAGATTTAATAAAGGCCTTAGAGGTATTTAAAATGCTCCAAATGGATTCGGGGTGATGACAAAGTGTAATACCAACTAAATCATCAAAAATTTTTTTTCGAAATTTTCGCATTTTTTCTGAGTATTTTCTTAAAAATAACGTTTCCTTGAGTTTGACCACTTAAACTTCAAAATATCTTCTTGGCGTACGCCAACTTTCTGACCAGTGTTTTCGTGGCTTTCTTTTGAGTCTACTTTTGAAAAAATCGAAGCACATTTTTTTTCGGAAATTTTCTCACGTGACCTTGAAAAATTCATATTTCGGATTCTAGACTGAAATTCCAAAAAAGCTTATCTTAATCTCTTGAAAATGTCATGAAGAACACTAAGTAAAAATTTGAGTCATTTTGCAAATGTATCCTCGGAGGAGATAGATTTTAAAGTCTTAGATTGTCAAAAACGTCGGTTATTTGCGGTTCTAGAATTGTTCAGTCGCCGGATCCAAAAAAGCTCATCTTAAAAGATTGGCATACTACCATTACGTGTTCTGTGAAACTTTGTGCTAAATTGGATATAGGGTCTGGGAGGAGATAGATTTTGCAATTTGAAAAATGTCATCTTGAAACGATACTGTAACTATTGGTGTGATGGTCAAAAACAATTTTTGATGTACTTTTCGCAAGATTAAGGAAAGAGCTACAAATGAGCATTTTCGGTTTTTCTCATTAACTCTTAGTTTTCAGTATATTTCACCGAGAAAATGTCAAATCAGAGTCGCATACCCCCTTAAAGCGCGTTTAATCCCCTATGACTGAAATTATATTTTTTCGTTTTTTTACGATAATTTTTTTTATGAGACAATATCGTAAAAAAAAATATTTGTCAAAAACCTTTAATTGAAAAAAAACGGTAATGAAATCAATTTCACATACATGTATAAATATAAAAAAAAATCTGTCTAATAATTTGCTGCCGTATTAGACCTTTTGCGATATTTTGTCGCTTCTAATAACGCTGCAAAAGTCTTTTAATCAACTTTGCGCGACATAAAAAATAACAAAGAAAATTGATAAAAACGTTTTCTCTTATTGATTTAAATGTGTTTGAATTCCGCGTATTAATTACCAACCGCTGTATTTGACAATATTGGACGGGCAGGATGTGCACATATCCTGCCGAGATTTGTAATCTTTTTCACCTGACACATAAATAAGGCACTGAAGAGTAATAAAAATTACGTTAAAAGGCTCGAAATTATTTTACAAATTATTCATTATGCACAAATGATGTTTGCGATTTTTACACTGTGATAACTTGCCAAAAATGTAAATCATCTGTTTAAATTCTTCATTTATAAAATTAATTACATTTTGTAAAACATATTTCTAAAATATTTTGTCACATTCTTTTTGTTTCATTTTCTGTTGTCAAACCTACTAAGTATAAAATTTATTTCAGCGCTCAAATGAGATCAGTAAATAGGCTAAATTTACAAAGTAAACAGTATCAATTAACATTATTTTTGTTAACGATAAGTTAATTTGATGGAACTTTCGACTAAGTCCGACGACTTTTATTTTCGAGTTTTCACTTCCCGTAAACCGGGTAAATACTTAACACCTGTGAGCACAGAAAAAAAAGTTCCGCCAAGGCACCAGAGCCTATATATAGGCATGTTTTCAATGCTGATTGCAGAAAGCCCAAGGTAGTTGGAGTTTCAATTTTTTCGCCTAAGGATATCAAACAATATATTTTTGCATCCGACATTTGATATTCTAGAATTTAGATTTCTAGTTCTAGAAAATTTACTGATAAGAGCAAGGTTGGAGTTTCAATTTTTTTTGCATAAGGAAGTTCAAACAATATATCTTTGCATCCGACATTTGATATTCTAGAATTTACATTTCTAGTTCTAGAAAATTTACTGATAAGAGCAAGGTACAGCATATCACGTGATACAAGCTCACAGTGGTGTTCACAAATTATTTTGCTATCGGAATCGATGCACAAGGATCTGACCTACGTCATCGTTTTTTCGATTTGATCTATATATGATCAATCAAAACTTATTTTTAAATAGGTCTAAAATTTTGATGAAAAAATCACAATTTTTCATTAAAAATGATTATTTTTTTCTATAAAAGCAGATTAGTACACTTCTGATATTATTTCTGGGTCGATATACTAATCAAGTGACTCTGTGGACAATTTTTATTGCTTCAAGTTAATTGTTTTAATGATTAAAATATTTTCGTGTAAATACTTAAAATTGAAATTTTGAAATATCACTTCTGAAGAAAAATATTGTTTCTGTTGTAGTACCATTAATCTGTTGTTTTTGAGTTCATCATGCACAAGAACACTTTCCTAAAAACATGCTATTTTTAAATTTTGAATTGACGTTAATATGTCGCATCTTTGTTTTTTTAGAAGTAAAAGTCAGAAAAAAGATCTCAAAAAATAACCGTAATATTTGAACAAGGATTTGCTAAAAAAAAATAAAGCTATTTTTTTGGAATCGCCGCAAATTTTTATAATTGTATTTGGACGAGAACATTAACAGTGCTTTGTTTGCCGTTTGTCTAGATGATTTTAAGTAGCCTGTGCTATATATATAGGCCTGTGCTCAACGGGTTGAATGCATTTCTAAATTAACAAAACATTTTAAATTTGCTTCATTCAAATGACAGACACATATGTCTCCATTTTTCCCAAAGAATTTATAACTGCATTTTCTGAAAATAAACCTATGAGAGTTGTACTTTGACGAGCGAAAACCTTAAAATTAGGCCCAAGTTTTTCGCAGTTCTAGAAAAACTAGTCTGGAATTCATACAATCATTCATCAAACTGCAGAGTGTTACCGTGGTGTCGCAAGTTTGAGTGGGATCGTATGCAAGCGCTAGGAGGAGTCTAATTTTGAAATTCATTAGGTGTTGTAGAAGCTCGCCGCATGGTGGTTCGGTCAAAAATTAATTCTGATAATTTAATTTTTGTAGATCAAGGATAGATCTACATATGGCTAATTCTTCAAAAAGTTTCGGAAGCAAGTTTTGTTATCTGGTAAATTGGAGTACAAAAGTACATTTTTTCGACCGCTACGCTTAATTCTATGAGTCATAGGCTATGATCTTAAGGGGGTTGTGGGTGTAGAATGTGGAAATGCTGGGAATAATAGCCCTCTCTCAGCTGGACTGGAAGGGTCGATGAACGGGCAAGAATTAGAATAAATGAGAAAGAAAATACGGGGGAGACTAAAACCTTCTCTGTCAACTGCAAGTAAATTTTTTTATCTAGTGAAGGATGGCTCACCGTTGCGGCATCGAAAAACTGGGTAAAAATAATGTTCTCAATTCACCAAAAATTGTAAATCTGATCAATTTTTGCTTAAATTGAATAAAACAGAAAAATTGTCGAACCTATCTGAATATATGTCATATTTTACCAATTTTTTTCGTTGAAAAATTATTCTCTGTTTGTTTTAAGCGTAAACAATAAATTAGAAAATTCTCTTCAAAATCTGAATAAGTCGGTCAATTTTGTTTAAAATTGAAGATAAAACAGAAAATGTATGAACCTACGAAATATTCGTCGATAGTAGTACCACGTTATTTCGTTGAAAAAATTATTCTCTGTTTGTTTGTTATACGTAAAATAAGTTCATTACGATATTATTTCTGTGTTTGGTGCGAGTAGTTGCAGAGTCATGTTTTCGACGCGTGGTGTCTCTCGCCTCATTCCCCACCTGGCTCAACCAAAAATTAACGCAATATGATTGGTTGAAAATATTATTTTCATCACTTTTAAGAATAATTATTGTTATTGGGACGGATACTAGAAAAAATATAAACTATTTTGTTTCACTCATGCATTCTTTCCACCCACAACCCCCTTAAAGCGACATATTTTAAAAACTCAAATGCGCAGGAGGTAGGGACTGTAATGACAAATTTCAGTAAATCTAGAATTTCATTAAAATAAAGTTTTTTTTTTGTATTTTTACGGAAGTGCAAAATTGCCTCAGACGCTTCAGCGAAAAGTCAGTCTATAAGTTGCTTAATAAATTAAAACAATAGGATTTTGACCTGATTTCGATTATACAATTTTCAAAAAAAGTTTGTACTACCTTAGGTAAGAGCCTAAGTTGGAGGTATTGTAAAAAAGACAAAACGTTTCGGAAAATGTGGTTATCATAACAATACTAGCGGTAAATTTAAAAAATTCTTTTATCGAAATTTTATTTTATTTATTAAAAATTGTACGAGAAATTATTATAACAGCTATAATTTAAAACAAATGTGTAGTCAAAAAGTAGAGCGGATTCACATCATACTACTTCGAACGATCAAACAATACAAAAATACACGAGGAAACTGTCAGCTGAACTCTGATTGAAGGTTTAAAGGGAAAAATTGAAACCAATTTTTACAGTATTTTTAACTTTGAAAATTTTCAGAAATGAAAAATAAACAAATGAAATAAAGGAGTTAAACTGGATACATATAAGATTAATTATAGTAGGATAAGTTCACATTAATGCGTGGATTATTTTGGTAGCGGTATTTATCGCTTACAAACTTTTTAGAGGGTAGTTTTCATGAAATGGTAGGTAACTTTTATTCAAAAACCCTTCTCGGGTCAAATAACAGGTTTAATTTTTTTAATAAGTTTTAAGTGGTGTCAAATTACAAAAAAATCTGGTAAAAAGTTGTACTATTTTAAACCTGGATTGTAAAACAATTGATTAAAAACAGTAAAAATCCAAAGATATACATAAGACTGTCCGAACTTCGGATTCCGACGTCAGATCCGCTATTATCGTTTTTTGTCGCAAAGATTTGAGAATACGATCCAACGACAGATAAATAGATAATAAAAAATGGCATTAGAGCAAGCCAAAATTTTGTTTACTTGGTGGCGAAATCTGTGTTTGATTAAAAAAATGTTTATGGTCTAGCGCCCCCTAGGGGGGTCAGTTCTGAGAGACAGACCAGGCTTTGGGTACACCTTTCTCCCGATGAAAATTTTTTGCTGGATGTATATTTTTCACTCGAAATACCTTCAAAGTAATTATTCATTAGTTGGAATTTTTGAAATTCTGCTTTATTCGAAAATTTTCACTTCGAAATTAAATTTTCAAATTCCTAAAAACCCAAAGTAAGAGAAAAATAAAAAAAGTGCTAATCTGTCTCTAAGCATCGAGCCCCTTATAAAATGAGCAGCTTATTTTTTGTGATTTTTTGATACTAAAATCAAAAAAATAAAAATATGTATATTTGGAATTTTTGATTGGCCGAAATTTAGAAATGAGAAAAAGGTTATTTTTAGCCCATATTCCGATGTAGTTTTTCACAGTGAGTCCAGAAATATATAAATCAATTTATGTTACTAACTGCTAAAAATGGAATCGTCGCGTTTAGGATTAAAGTTCTATTTAATTTTATTTTTATGTTTTTTGCTAGTTTCTTTAGTTGTAAAAGCTGCATTCAGTTTCCAGCCTAATTCGTGAAGCATAATAACAGCTAAAACCGAAAGTGGGAAAAAAACATACAAAATCATATCTACGCCCATAGCATTCATAAACGGATACGGCCATTTACCAGAGACTGTAAAACAATGGATCAAAAAACAGTAATAAGCAAAGATATACATCCCGATCAATGTAAATGAGGCTTTTCTGGAAAGGGTAAATCTTTCGTAAACAGTATTGAAGATTGCGACTGGAAATATTAAACCATGCATTGCGTAATTTGTCCATGGAGGGAAATGGTCGTCGATTTCAATAGAATATATTTGTTCACGATCACTTATTTAGTTCGAATTTTTTTCGTTTACATATAATTGTCAAAATGAGTTCTTCTAAACCCACAATCGAAATTAGCCGTCTACAGTGCCTTCAGAGTGAGATTTTTTTCTCGCTTTAAGCGGGTATGCGACTCTGATTAAATAAAGCCCTTAGAGGCATTCAACATGCTTCAAATTGTTACAGGGTGATAATTAAGTGAACGACGAACCCAATCATAAAATTTTTTTTCGAAATTTTCGCATTTTTTCTGAGTATTTTTTTAAAAATGAACCTAAAAAATAACGTTTGCTTAAATTTGACCACTCAAACTTCAAAATATCGTCTTGACGTACGCGAACTTTCTCATCAGTGTTTCACTGGCTTTCTTTTGAGCCTACTTTCGAAAAAATCGAAGCACTTTTTTTTTCGGAATTTTTTTCGAAAATGACCAAAAAAATCATATTTTCAAGTCTGCATCGAAATATGGGAAAAACGCAACTACAACCATTCAAAATTCCACAAGGTGTAATTAAAAAAAAATTGGCCCAATTTTGAAACTAAACCTCGGAGGAGATAGATTTTTAAGCCAAAAATCATGAAAAACGGCCAAAAATCGTCAGTTTATTGGACCGCTAAGAAAATTGAGTCATCGAAATGAAAAAACGCTCACTGCAAATCTTATTTTGCTTATTCCACGTAATATGTCAACTTTTCGAACAATTTCAATATATGATCTGGGAGGAGATA
>SCLH01000508.1:83521-94882 GCA_004367855.1 Oikopleura vanhoeffeni
CGGGGCTGTTAACATGTTAAAATTTGTGTTTTAAAAGACAATTGTGTACACGTAGAGGATGCCAAACTTTTGATGTAAAAAAATTGAAACTGATTTTTAGAATACAATCTAGTCCGTAAAAGTATTTCAAATAGTATTCCTCCCGGCTTTCACATGTATAAATTTGTGTTAAAAGGATAATTGTGTACATTAAGGCATGGCAAAAATTTTTACTTGGGTACATGATACAAAAAAACATGGTTATTTTCAAAAAATATTATTTTCATTAAATATATCGATCTAATTTTTTTTATTTTGACACAAATTCAATAGTATTGCCTCCCGGCGGGCCCTGCCGGGGCTGTCATATGTATTATTGTGTTCACTCAGGGCATGCCAAAACTCTTTGAAAAAATATGATTCCTATGGAAACCGTCAAATGCAATTCCATGAATTAAAAAAATTCTATTTAAAATCATTAAATAAAGATTTTTTATTGGTTTCTCTCTTTAATCATAATTAAGAAATCATTGCCTCCCGGCGGGCCCTGCCTGAGGCTGTTTACATGTTCATTTTGTTAAAACATAATGTGTACATTAAGGCCATGGCAAAATTTTTACTGGGTAGAAGATACAAAAACCGTTGATTTATATCTTTATAATATTCTGTAATCATGTCGAGAAAAGTGGGTTGCATTAAAAAAAGATATCTAAGCCAAATAACATTTAAACGGTAAAATTTTGCTGGTTCATAGAAAAAATAACTGTTTGTGTACACTGGTGGCATGCAAAAACTTTTCTCGGAAAAGTCTATGGTTATTGTTAAAAATATGTTCGTTTGTTCCTGCAGAACACAACCCTATTCTTAACGCTAACCCTGACTCTTTCCCAAGAAACAGCTTTGCGTCGGTTTATACCGTGTACACTGGCGAACGAGTTTACCTAACCCTTATTCTAATACTTTCAAGATAGGATTATATTAGTGTACACATAATTATAGTGTACACTCGGGCATGGCAAAACTTTTTGTCAAAAAAAACTAGGGTTGGTGCAAGAAGACTGAAGTTCTGCAGAGCCCTAATCTTCTCACCGAACCCTATTTTTTTCCTGACAACACAGTTTTGCACGGTTTTATCCCGTGTATGCTGGGCACGAGTTTTCAAATTTTACAATTTAATTTTGTTAAAAGATTATTTTGTTGAAATTGTTTCCTATTCTGTACTTATCAATAAAGCATATTTATAAATTCTCTTCCAAAACACTGTAAATGCCGAGATATATTTTGATATTCTTGAGCATCGTCATAGAGAATATGAAATGCCATAATAAGTTATTTTGTGGGATTTTCACCTTCGAAACAAATGTGTGTACTTTTGATGAGTTTGAAACTCAATTTCGATCAAACAGATATTAAGGGGAGTACTGGTCGCATTTTGAGACTCGGACATCAAATTTCTTCAGAATTATTTTTAAAATGTTTTTTTCTAAAATATGGACAAAAATAAGCTGACATATATGTCTTTTTATTTCATTTGTCATAAAAAAATATTTTTATCGCGATTAGAATTTTTTAATCACGATTTTTGTCGAAATTTTGGAATTTCGGAGAATTTGAATTGCTGGTTCCGAAAAAAACGAGATAAAAAATGCAAAATGTGGAATAGGGGCTTTGCGCGTTCCTTAAGGATCGTATAAATACCAGTTTTAGGTTTCTGCCGTCAAAATCAGAGGAGAGTAGTATTTTCCCCGAGGCACTCAAAATAAGGCAAAAAACAGTTTTTTGCTCATTTAAGCTCCGGAAGAAATTTTTTTTGAATAAAACTGAACTTGGGGTTCTGCTCACGTTCTCTGTGGTCAATAAAAGCATTAAAAGTATCTTCTCATCTTCAAAAACTCAGGAGGAGTAGGCTTTTGAAGTGAAATAGTGCCACTTTTGAAAGGGCGGTCCTGATGGTCGGCCAATCAGAGCCTTCATTTGTTTGTGAAAGCAAGATTAACTTTCAATGAATAAATACATATGTTCGTGCTGTTTCAGATTTGTCTCTCTCTATGTTCTTGCTTTTCTTCTTCATTGAGGCGAGCGCTGAAAACCCTGTTTTTGGCCTTAAAATGCGACAGTACTCCCTTTATTTACCTTAAAAAATCAGGCTTTCAATTGTCCTCATTTTGCCTCTCTAGCGGCTCCTGCGGTCACTTTGGGAACACTTAAAGTGTCATTTTCGACTTCCCTGGAACCAATTTACTCAATAGGCCAACGAAAAAATAGTCAACAAAATGCTTCACATTTGCTCTCTAGCGGCTCTTGTGATCACTTGGGACTTTTAATGTTATTTTCGACTTCCCTGATAAATTTACTCATTTTTGACCACTAAAAAAATAGCGTTCCAGCAATGACTTCACTCTTTGGCTCACTTTGGGACATTTTTTAATTGCCATTCTTTGCATCCTGTTACAAATTAACCATACATTTGGTGCAGCATATGCTTTGAATTTTGGCCCGCGTTATGTACACTGATTCTACTTTCACCACAGACGACCGCGATGAGCTATCACAAAACGATTTTTTGCATTCAACTGGAAACTAAAAAAGCTCAGGCCAAATTTTTTTTAAATTTTCAGAAAAATTTCAATCCGAAATACCGAGACCTAATATGGGTCATCATCGAAACTAGAAGAAATTCTCAAGACTAATGGCTGAAAAATAAATTCCAAAAATTAAGTTTTCTAAAGATTTTCTTAATGAAAAAGTGGGGTAAAAGTCAATCTGTCCTATAAAAAAACTACCTCAATCATTTCATGAATATGTATTTTATGCAAGTTTTAAAAATTGTGGCCTACTAGGCTTAAATACTCCTGAAAATACATTGCTTATGACTAAATAATGCTTTAGAGGTCTTTTCAGGAAATCAAATTTTAACTATAATATAATATTATAATCTTCGTTTAAATTCGAGGTATTTTTTCCGAAAAACCTTTTAAAATCCGAATTCAAAAAATCCCTTCCAGTCGGCTAGATATACTTTTTAAGTACGACCCCCAAAGAAAAATTGAGTTTGCCTTTACGCGTTTGTTCTTTATCGCGAAAAAGAAAATGGTCCGAACTAAATTATAAACTACTTTTGCTTTTGGATGCAAAAATACGTTTGCGAATATCTTGCTACCGTTCTCAAATGGCAGTGACAAAACTGGGTCTTCTAAAAAAGGTACCTATCATTTTAAGGTTTACTCTTTTTAAGGGTGCCATTAAAAAAAAAGTTACTTAGAAAAAAGATGCTTATATTTTAAACCAAAAAAATCTCTCAAAATTTGAGAAATTGAGAGTCATTAACAATTTACTCTTTATTGTACCTGTCTCGTTGCTTCTGGGCGACTAAATTTGGATCTATCGATACATTCCCCAGTACATTATTGTTACAACAAAAGCTCAGCGGCAAGGAGGTAGATGACCAAATTTTCGAGCTCTTTTTATCATCAATCAATTAAAGCTGTTTATAATAAAAAGAAGAATGCGACTTTGCCAAATAACTGGTTTAAAATGGGGTGAGAAAAAATGTAGCGACCACCAAATAATAAGCACCGGTTCAGCTCGCAGGGACGATTTCGATTATCTTGGATTGCTCAAAATAAGTGTAAATGAGAATCACCAGATAGCTTAATCGAAAAAATATAAGAGCTGTCGGAGATTTTTTTGAAAATGATGATGAATCCTTCTAAAATAGTTTTTAATGTTTTGGAAATATTTATAAATGAAGGTCAAAAATTGAATTTTTTCGATGTTTCGGAATTTATTATTTTATTTATCTTTTCAGATTAAACAAACAACGGATTTTTAAGCTGAAATATCGAAAATTTTCAATTTTTAAATTAGCCGTTCCAAAAGTTTTATTTCAATTTGCATTTTTTTAATTTATTTTTATAATTTTTCACTGGAAAGAAATATTCAGGTGGAAGAAGTTTAAAAGTAACAATGAAGAAATATTTCAAAAAATACAATGTTTTATCTGTTGTTGAAAAATACTTTCGAGAACAAGTTTTTTGCGTATTGGGTATTAACTACAAGATGGTTTGTTTATTTGGAATCGTCAATAATTTCCTTCAATATGCAATGTTATAGGACCCATACGGATCATTTTTGTAATTTGACTCTTATGTTGTTACAAAATATTGTCCAGAAAATTTTTTAGATGAAAGATGAAGAAAACTTATACATACTTTAAAAACTCTATACATTGGTATCGATATCCAGTGACCGAAAAAAAACCAGCCATATAAAGATTTAACCGTTATTACGGCTATACCTATTATAAGTTATATCGGACTGATAAATCATTTTCCGTCCGGAACATCCTCCGTCAAGATCTTTTCAACACTACAAAATAGTCAGCCATTTTCGAGAAAAGCATTTCCAACTGAACAGACAAAAACATGTTACTGAAAATAAACACGCGCCACTTTGAGTAAGAGCGATGAAAATTTTCGAAAGAAGGTCTAGAAACCTGATATCACCTCAAACCAAAACACGGATTTTTGAACGAGATAAAATAACTCGAAATAAATTTTAAGAATATTAACAGTGGCTTTTACGTGACCACTGTGAGTTAAAAGGGCTATTCGTAATAATTGGCTGATTATTGAAGTACTAATTGTGTGTTCAATTATTGAATAAAACAATGTTCAATTTAACATGTTATAAATTTGCAACAAGACCCCTAGTAGATGTTTAACTTAAAGAGAGATCATATTACAAATTATATTGATAAGTCGTTTTTTTTAAAGGTACACTATATTTAAGGACGGCGTGGACTGCATCGATCGCAGATTGTACATTTTTTCAGAGCGATAATGAAGAAAAAAAATGTGAAATTTATTTTTTATCTTCAATAAAAGTGTCCTTCTTGCAAACGTTTATATTTTTAATTTCTTAACATAAGAATTATCTGGGAAAATATAAAAAACCACTTTTCACTGTACATCCATTCTCAACTAAACTCGACTACAGATTTTTTTTTAAAGCGATATTAATAAACTTCAAACATTGTCGGGTGTACGTGCGCTTAAAAAGTCTTGTTTTTACGTTTGCTAATTAAAAAATTTCTTGAGTATGAAAGTTTTTTTCAACATGAAAAATGGTCAAAAATGGCAAAAAGTAGGAGAAAAACACTTTTTTTGAGATAAAAGATTGACCTTCCATTGCGTTTTGATATAAAAAAATGTTCTCACTATCTAAAGCAAATGGCGCCTAAACACCACAATCTTTATTTGACACGTTTTTGTAACAGTCATAAAAGGTTGTCTAAATTCTCAAGTGCAGATGGCCACTTAGCTCGGAGTGGTACGCCGAGTGTTAAAACATATTCATCGATAGTCTTTAGAAATTGAAAAGGATCGCCGCCAGGTCGAGCCAAACTCATTAGCTTGACATACGGATATTTACGAGATACAAAACATTAAATATGTGATTCTGCCTGAATTGGTGTTTATGGCGAGAGTTCCCAAACGAAAGCCACTAATGAAAAATTTGCGAGCGGTGATTTGCCGGAAAATTGTTTCATAATGTTTCTAAAAAAAGTCCGTGCGACAAGAAAATGAGAAATAACATCATTTTATGGTTTTTTTGGTTCAAAACCAGCAGTGTCGAACCCTATATAGTGGTAGAGCAGTTGCAATTGAAAAAAGTTAAGTGGCTATTTTTGTTGTTAGCTTTGTATTTCGATTAATTTCAAAAAGCGATCAGAAAAAATTTTGGACAAAAGAATGGCCGGAATTTTCATAATGCCTATGAGTTGGTTTTGAATTTACGAGATTTCAAAATCATAAGTTCGGAGACTTCAGAATCTTCCTTAAGAATCCGGCATAAGAATTATTTTTATGAGTTAGCATGCGAGACATTATTCTGTTGCATGCAACGATATTAAGCAAGAAAAAAGTAAGGCCAACTAATGTAATTTCGTTAAGTGAAATTGACTCCAGTCTGCCCGAGTCCGACTGCACCCGCTTAAGGGATCTGTTCTGAGAGAACCAGAACTACGATAGCGGAACAATACGGTGTTTGGCATCTGAGCATTCTTAACCGGAATTTGGTAATTGGTAGAAATTGTTCTCTTTTTTTCGTCATTTTGAGCAGATTTTCGGGATGACTGGATTCTCCGGTCAGCCGGTGAGTCAAACGTAAGAAGCCGAAAAAATTCTCCCCGCCAACTCTCTCTAGAAGGGTTTCTACAAGGTCCTTCACATGCAGAACAACCCATTTGCTCGCTATCTTGTACTTAGTTTCTCTCAGTGGAAATCGTCGAAATCACAATTGTACTACCTAAAAAAAACGACCTAAATAATCCTGACAAACCTAATCTATTTTTTTCTTTTGTTTTGAATAAAAAGATATATTAAGTGCGTCGGCATCTTCTTATATATTTTGCACCTTTAAATAATTGCGACATTATATTAAATAAGACGAATTCGCTTAGAAAAGAGAACAGTAAAGTGCCTTGATTATGACGAGCTGCACGGCTTACTTTGTTCAAATTTGAGCAGGTTACTTTCTTATTTGGCTCATTTTGAAAAATTACTATATTTCCGAAAAAATTAGTCAAAATAAACGCAGTTTACTGTTAAAATGATTAAATTGACGGATTTGAAAATGGGGTCGCTGGAACTGTATTCCAAGATTTATCATAATCTGTTGACATGGAAAATTCCGTGTCGATAAGGGCGAGACGATCACCTGTCGCGATTTTCCTGCGATTCATAAGGAAAAACCCGATAAATACCGACCAAGACATTGTTAATATTATGCATAAGGCTGTGACAGTTTTACTTGACTGAGCAACCAGTTCTGGAGTTGGATCCATATTATGACATTCAGATGACCAATTCTAGAAATAAAATTATTTAACAAAACATTTTTCGTGCATTACTTGGTGAACTCCCACGGGCAAAACATAGTTTTGTGCCGTTGTTTTGAAGACAGATGATTGTTTTCGCAATTATCGAGGGTTCGAAACCGATTCGGATTCCGACCCTCATTATTTTTGTCTCTTAAAATAAAAAATACCTTTTTTAATGGTTTTGGTTAACTCGCAGGGTACCCTAGCAACATTCTGATCAGTCCGGGAGCCTACAACTTGTACATTACTGATCAAAGATTAATCGTCTTGTGAAGTTTAGTTTAGTTTTGCGTTGCAGATGCTATCTTTTTTGTAGGTTGGAAGAGACGCTCGCTAAGTGAGGGATCCCAGATTAGTATAGTAGAATTTTATAAGCATTTCTTTTACAGAATTTAAAGATTTTTCTTTTAATTGTATTTTCAAATTTTTAGTGTTTATAAAAATTGTCATTTTCTATACCTCAACAGGGCCTGTTTTCTTAAAAAAAATTTCACCGAGCTTTATTCATTTTTTGAAAAGTGCTTTAACAATTTTTATCAAATTAACAGAAAAAAATAAAAGATATCTCGCAAATGAAATTGTATACCACCAGCATGAGGGTCGAATCACATGAGTTTCTTATCTTTTAACTGTTACTAGTAACTGTACACTAGAAATTTAGTCATTTGAACATAATTTTTAACAAAATCAAAAGATGAAATGAAAAAATTTCGATAGAAATTAATAATTACATGTGTCATTTTTTATGTTTTCTTAATTTAACAATATTATATCAATTTCTATTTTTACCTCAGGGATAACGCCTTTCCATGCGTTTGCTAAATCTTCTAGCGTGCATGGCGTTTTCTTGCATGTTTGCTGAGTTAATGTCATGAAATTTCCAGTGGTTTCTCTATATGGGCCCAAATCTCTATAATGAATCTCAACAGTATCATCAGAATATTTTTCAAATAAAATTGCTAAAAATTTATTTTATGATGATAAAATTAAGAAAAAAACTCACCAGATGAATAATATGGTGAATAGAAAGTTTCCAAATTTGTTCCATTCATTGCCACTAAAGCTGCGGATAATGTTGTATCATGAGCAGAATATACCAGATATTTGACTCCTTCCGAAAAATCAGTCTGGACCAATGGATCACGCAATCTGAAAAAATAATTAAATTTGAGAAAATGCAAGTTCACCATTTTCACCGAGAAAATATTTCTGATAAATTTTAAAAAGTGAAAAACGACTTTTATTGTGTTGCATGAGTTTTGTCACGATAATTTAATGATCGATAAATCCTGAATTTCGTATTAGAAAACCAAAAAATATACGAACTAAATATAACAAGGCAAATTGGATCTTTTTGAATCGGCGCTCCGTAATAAAAAAAAATAGTAAAAGCTTCATTTTACCATGAATCGAGAGAAAACTTTCAATTTATAATTGGCTTGAGAATTTTTTTTGTTTTGCTGAACTGAATGACGTCTACGACCTCTAGAAAAGCGAAAAATGAAATATCAAATGAAATCTTCGTTTATGAGCCAATTTCTGTGGTTTTTCTAAAAACGATCATGTTTTTTGAATGTTGATCGATCTTCGAGATCCGAATTTAGAATTTTTGCCTAGGGGCGCTATATCACAAAAATCTTATTTTCGTGATTCATGGTAACACTAAGTTTCTCCTATTCTTCGTTTATTATGGAGCACCGATTCAAAAAAGTCCAAAAAACATATATGTTATCTTTTGGCCATTAGATTAAAAAATACGTTTCAAAATATCTTTTCATTTTTCAAATAGGATAAAGTAAAAAGGAGGTCTTGAAAATTTTACCCGAAGGGTAACTATAGTTGATTTATATGATTTTTTTGGTTTTGCGAGATATATTATATTGATTTTAAAATAGTAAAAACTACATTTTAACAAGCTTTCGAATTTATTAATTCATCTTCAGGTAATGTGTTAAACAAAAAACTTTTTTGAATCAGAATTTTCGCAAGTATTTCGTCATTTTTATGATTTTGTTTTATAAATGAAGAAGGGATCCTAAAATGTGACTGTATTAAAAACTTTCAATGTAAATTTTGAGAGAACGAGTTAACCATTTCGTTGATAATATAATTTTAAAAAAATTGATAATCACTTTCGAAACTTACTGTGTCAAAATATCCCCGAGAAGTACTCCAGCTTGTAACCGGGAAATTTCAACTTGGCGGGACATTTCTGGATCAGTAAATAATGTCAACATTCCTATACTAGCCGCTTTTCGTAATCGCTTTAAAAATTCTCCGTCAAATTCATCAGAAATTGTTCCTAGGAAGAACAATTTAATTAAAAATAAAGCTAAAATGCGTTTTGAGAAAATAATTTATTAAGTGTAGTACGCTTATTACAGTTGATTATTTTCTCAAAAGGCATAAAGTACCATTTTTTCTGATAATACATTTTGAAAATATTTCCGTTAAATATTTTGGCACTGAATTTTTAAAGGCTCCAGTTTACCTGGCCAATTTTGCATGTTTCAGCTCGAACTATCAAAATTATAAAAAAATGTATTAAACGCGAGCAATCAGATGTGAGATTTTTGTTCAAATATTAGACTGTATTTAACATAACTGCTGGCGTTTCCAATGTCGTCAGTTCTTTACGAGATATTCGCCCTCAAAATACCCGCAAAAAATTCGGTGTTTTCCCCGTGCAGGAAGCGGGCACTACAGCCCCGTAAGGGCGGAGGCTGGACGCGCGTGGCTCGGTCCGCTGTAGCTTGCCTGATTTTTAGATGCGCGGCTTTCTGGCTAACACCTGCAAAGGGTGGAATTTTGCTCCGATGGAAGACTCTATCTTGTTTAAATGCGTACAACCGACCAGACACAACTCTCGCCAATCATTGCAGCCCAAGATTTCTATGTATGCTGTGATACAATCCGCAAGCCTTACCGCACTCACCCTAATCGAAACGCATAGTAAACACCTCCGAATACCGAAAAAAAACTCACCCGCGCTTACAAAACGCTTGCTCTTCTAGCCAGGTCAGTTTTCACTCCACTCTTTCACTTAATTTTTTCTTGCAGTGGTTACGCGCCTCAATGAGCCAATCAATTACATAGCGTCAGAATCTTAGGACCTCCGTCCTTGTTCTTTTTTCGAAATTTAGCTTTGTCGGAACAAAAACTTTAAAAAACAAAATCTGAAATCGAGGAGAAAAGCCCCGTATCCTCCCGCCAATTTTCAGGATAACATTTTGGTTAATACTTTATATCATATAAATTATCATGAAGCTTAAACTAGTTTAACAATAATCGTAGAGCGTTTTTTTTCGAAATTGTGATATCAGACTTCGTTCTGGAGGCATATGAAGGGTTACTATAATTTTTAAATATTTTGAAACTGCAAACAAGGCTTACTCCCATAACCTCACGCAATTACCATACATTTTTTGATGTCAACACCGCTTCTGGAGAACACAACATATTAGGTACGCTCCTTTTACTTTTAAACTCCGCCACACGCTCCTTACTCAGTCATTTTTCGTCGAAGACCATACCCAGATATCACCAAACAGGTTTTCTCGTTCTGTGTAGCCAAGTAATTTGTGCGCGACCAAAACTTTTTGTTTTTCTCTCCTTCAACCGGATTGAACCCGGTAATCAACCTTTGAAATCACCGGTTTTTCTGAGGTAAATAAGCGTGATATATCGAAAAAAAAATTATTCATAAATAATTGATTTAAAATGTTGTTCTTTGCACGTTAAAGGATCAACGGATTATTATCAAGAATACATACATTTCGATTGAAATAAACAAAAAAAATGAGCTGACTGAGATTCGAACCTATGAACTTCCCGGTTAGAACGTCATTTATCGGTGAACCAGTTGACCAAGAAAAAATCCAAAAGTTTTGGTCGCCACAAACATACTTGACTACACATAGCAGAAAACCGTTTGGTGATATCTGGTATGGTCTTCAAGAAAAATGACTCAGTAGGGTGGGCGGAGTTAAAAAAAAAAGCTACCTTAACAATAATCTAGAGCCCTTTTTTCAAAATTTTGCTTTAAACGGACAAAAATGCGAAAAGACCGTAAAAAAATTGTCTGTCAAAAGCAATATTTCGAAAAACAGCTCTAGATTATTGTTGATATTGCTTCTCCAGAACTTGACTCAAAAAATTAGACAAAAATGATGTTAATTGTAGGAGGAGTAAGCTTTTTAGTATTCTTTTTGGGAGGCTTATTCAGGGTTAGTGCGTGGGCGTATGTTGAATTGTATCATATTACAACTTCATTCGGCGAGGAAATAACAGAATTTGGTGATTTTATTTTACGCCCACTAGAAATGGTATTCTTAGGCAATTCTATGAAATGAATTTTTTTTTCGATGAATTTGGCCGAAATCGGAAAAAAAATCACACGTTAAAATGGCAAATATAAGGGAGTGGGTGTC
Source organism: Oikopleura vanhoeffeni (assembly GCA_004367855.1). Classification (NCBI taxonomy): domain Eukaryota; kingdom Metazoa; phylum Chordata; class Appendicularia; order Copelata; family Oikopleuridae; genus Oikopleura; species Oikopleura vanhoeffeni. The sequence continues at coordinate 94,814 of SCLH01000508.1, forward strand.
GCAAATTTGAGCCTCTTCCGAGGCCATTTCCCGCCAAACTAGCAAAGGTGATATTCCAAAAACATTTGT
>SCLH01000508.1:99202-117906 GCA_004367855.1 Oikopleura vanhoeffeni
ACAAATGTTTTTGGAATATCACCTTTGCTAGTTTGGCGGGAAATGACCTTGGAAGAGGCCCAAATCAGCGACACCCACTCCCTTAAGCATATTTGTCGTCAGTACATCTTTATTTAGTGCACTGATATAAGACTTTTTTTAAAGCAATTTTCCGAAAGTGGATCATGATAAAATCGCAGGAAAGCGTTTTTCGATATCTCTTTTAGTTATTTTTTACGGCGCGCTCAAAGTTTGGTCCCCGTCTGACATCCAACATTTCTGCTTTAAACGGTAATTTACTCACCACTTTTATTATTTGCTATGTGACATTCAATAGTATCCAAAATCGGCCAAGCATTTTGAATCGTAAAAGTCTCCGTCGAATTAACTAATTTCGCCATTTTTGCCAAATCATCTTTATATTCCTCGTTAAGTTTTACCATCAGTGGAGATCCATGTAATTCTTTAGAAATATCTGCATACTTTTTACAATTCATATTTGGATATCTTAACAGGTTGTCCGATTCTGTTGGTAGGGTATGTATAGGGATCGGCATATATCCAGTTTGGCTAATGTTGTAAAATGAACCCAAATTACTAACGGCGGATAAAAGGGTTCGATCTCTATCGGTACTTCGCACATAAAGGTCTTTTCTGTGGTATTCATTTGGTAAAAGATCATTATAACGCTCTCGTAAAAATCCTCCCAATTCTTAAAATAGAAAATTTAATTATTTGGAAAAAAATAATTTTGATTTTTTATACTATACTCATCGTGGAAGCTGTTTAGATTCATGCGTAGGTTTAAGTTATTTCATACGAAAAACGAACTTTCTCTCACTGCTCAAAACAGCTTCATCGATTAGTATAGTATGTATATATATAAAACATTTTTTTCGAAAAGTCGTTAAAACATTGAAACTACCTCGAAATTTTCGATATAACGGCCAAGAACGGTAAATTCTACTTTTTGTAAAATATTTAAAGACAAATATGATGCCATTTTAATTCGCTACTATGTTGACCTCTGTTATTTGTTTTTCGCAAATATATTTCGGCCATATTTGTGTTAAAATATTTGACAAAGTACAATCATATTTTTTAAGTACATTTCTTTAATTTTTTTAAAATCTAGGCTAATCCTTAGATGAGGATATCTTGCTGATAATGATCAGACCTGGCACATAAGATTTTTTGAAAGTTTGGACATACCGAGACTACAGTCAGACTACTTAAAAATGAAAAAAAATCGACAGTTTTGCATGAAAAACTAATTTTCAAGTTGAAATGGCTCTGTTTGAAAAACGTTTGTTTTTATTGTAATTTTGCACAAAAACATTTCAATATATAAAATGTCATTATATTATTAGTATAACATTACAAAGTTACAAAAAAATCGAACGTCTTTCAAACAGAGCCATTTTTTATTGCAAATTTTAAGTTATATCTAGTACGGTACTTGCTCGGCCTTTTATTCCACTTTACAGACTTGGTGTTGTTTCCTGTCTATTTTATGCATCAAAAAATAACACCAAGTACCCAAATCTCAAAAGTGGCATAGAAGGCCCAGCAAGTACCGTAATAGATATGCCAATATCTAAGAAAAATATTGTGCCAGTTCCGATAATTATCAACGAGATTTCTCCATCTTAAATGACCTTTGGTTAGAAAACGGTAAATTGTAAAAAAGTACTTTATAATATATATTTTGGTTTATCAATTGATTTTTAAAAATGAGGAAATTTCAAATTAGAAATTTGACATAATAGAACGTACCATAATTTAACATATCTAATAGACGTTTTAAATGCGACTCGTTGGTATGAACATTTGCTACAACTAGAAAGGAAGCGTTGTTCAGTTCATCATAAAAGACAAAAAAAATACTTTTTTATAATATTTATGACTTAATTTCACCTTATTTTAAAGGTATTTTAATATATATNATATATATTATTATTATATATATTTCTTACTGCAGACTTTTCAGAACTTACAAAAGTATAAATATCTTGATATCAATATCATTATAATGAATTATCGAAATGTTGCGGTTTAATAAAATTATAAAATTTATGAGTAAAGTTTATTATAGAAATACCTTGATGCATTTCTACTCCAGCTTTGGTTAATTGACCTGTGCCGTCTGGCCACATATTGAGGTCATCGTTGACGTATGGATCAAATTCCATCGGTGACCTTGCACCATGTCTCCAAAGCGCTAGAACAAATTCTAATTTGCGCTCTTGGCCTGAAACGGGTCCTAAACTAAGGACCGTCAAAACTATTAACATGTCATCTAAAAATATTTTGTTCAATTTTCCGATTTTCAAATGCGAATATTAATATCAAAAAAAATATTTCAATTTCTGATTATAATTATTTCGAAAAAACTTGAACTCAGAATTATCGTTGCTAATTTTTTTATTTGGAAATCATTCGAAAATTTTAAACAGAATAATCACGACATTTTGCATTTCAACTATCTTCAGGATATTTTTAAATGTCAAACTTAAGTTTAAACTAATTCGTAATTTCTAACAGGAACAAAACTCAAATTTGAGCTGTTTTTCGAAAAAATTGAATTTGGCGTTCACTGGTGTCAAAATGTATCGAAAAACCGTAAAAGTAAAGTTTTGTTTCAGTGAGAGCGACCCACTGTAGTACACTGTCGTTCCCTTTTACAAGCCTGCACTCTACATTAAATGCCGATGTAGAACAACTTAATTTGTGGTATTTAACGAGGTTCATTTTAGCCGAAACCTCAAAATATTTTTTTTAATATACATCTATCATTTATTGTGAGTGGACCCTATTTTTTAAAATTAGATATACGGATTACCGGACCTCAGAGTACAAATCCTAAATATTTGAAAAATGCGAAATCTGAGCATTTGATTGGTTGATCCTTTCTCAACATGACCAATGAAATCGGCCTATTCCACAATCAAGAGTTTTGATTGGGTGCTAATATCTTGCGTTGTTTCTATCATTCAAATATTTAGGATTTGTACTCTGAGGTCCGGTAATCCATACACCTCTAACTGGAACACCTTAATTTTGAATTTGCGCCTAATCTAAAAGTCTTTTGCAGACAATGTTTNTTTACGATAACATAATTTACGATTAATAGAGGTGATGGTCAGTATAATATAATACGTATTATTAAATAATATAAAGATTATATCTTGAGGATTTAGGGTCTTGTTTTTATAGATATTTTTAATAGACATTTAGCACAAAACAAACTTATAAATTGAAATTTTCGAACTGTATAATCAGGGACAGGCCATTGGGGATTTCGGTTTCCGAAAAGTTGTCTTTAATTTCCGGAAAACTTTTTCCTTAAGAAGTCAGACCGACTTTTTTGTTTTTTTTATCCCTCAACAGTCGGCCGGTAATTAACTGTTTGAATCACCGGTTTTCTAAAGCAAATTGAGGGAGTTTCAAACAATTCAAATAAATAAATAAAATTTGAAATTAATGTTCTTTGCACGTTTATGGGAAATCAATTACCACATATTCACCGATTATTATCAAGATTACATACCTTTTCATAAAAATAACCATAAAAAATAATGCCTGACTGACATTCGAATTTTGATGGAATTCCGGTTTTAAACATCATTTACCGGCGAATGCGTCGAAAACAAAAAAAATTTGGTTAGCCACAATTTACTCGGCTACACATAACAGCAAACGTTTGTTTGTATTCTGCGATGGTCTTTAAAAACAGACTGAAAGGCGGCGGCCAACCGTGGAGCCAGTTTAAAAAAAGGCCACCTTAGCGGTCCAAACCTTAGGCCTGGTGCTTCCAGGTTGATACCCATTTCTTCTACCAAGAATTAATGATTCGGACTAAATTTTACAGTTAATTTTCGGTTAAAAAATGTGGTCCGCCTGAAAAACTACCTAACATCATATATTTTCATTTCTCCAGGTTCAATTTCTACGTCTGCTCAAAAAAGTTTCAAAACGTTGCTCGGAGCCACAATTCAATATTTTGCCCTTTTCAAACTTAAAGTTCATATTTGCCGCCCTAGTTGGTGACAAACAATTTCAATGGTCATTTTACTATTTGGTTAAGATCGTTTAAGTATAAGTTGAGTTTCAAGACATATGTCCAAGAATAGCAAGCACTTGAAATTAAAAAAGTATTATTAAAAAAAAGTGAAATTAGGTTTGGGCCGCCAGACGAAGTAATTTTGACAAATGTCAATTTAATTTCTTGGCATTTGTAAGCGCAATTGGTACCAATTAACAAGTCTAATTGCAAATTCTTCCATAAAAATTGAAATTAAACTTAATTTCAAACAGAAATTTGAAATTAAAAATTAATCGATTAAATAAAATATGAAATTAAAAAATTAAATTTGTCTATATTTTTTGACATTAAAATTAATTTTAAGATAAATTTGAAAATTAAAATTACTTCGATTAATTTGTTGAAATTAAACATTATTTTACTATATTGCAGGACTATTATTGATCAAACACCGTAATGTAGAAAAAACGCAATATTATACCATATCGATTTGGACATTATGAGGGGGAATGTTCTATTTGACATTGCGTGAATAAATTTGAATTTTGACATTGTGTGCATAATTTCATAATATTTTTCGAAAGTCGGGCGCCAGCCCGTTATCTTGAAGAAAAAATTATGAAATTATGCACACAATGTCAAAATTAAAATTTATTTGCAATGTCAAAAGATCATTTCACATAATGTTCAACTATATTGTTCGGATTCACAATGTAGATAAATTTTGCTAAATCTCACATGAATCTTAAAATATATTGGCTAAGCTTAAGCCCCTATCTTAACGATGTATATATTTTCGAAACAGGATATTAAGCCTTTTTTTAACAGTATGTATGCAAAAAAGATGTTGCCCTGGCTTTTTACCGACAACACTTAAATAGAGGTGGTCAGTATAAATCTAACTGTATAATTACGTATTATCAGAATAGATAATATCTCTAAATATTTTAAGGTCTTGTTTTTTAGTTAATTGATATCTAGCACAAAAAAATTAAATTCCTATAATAAATTAGTATAATGCTATCGAAGCTACTGTCAAGCTCTGGCTATCAGGACACCGTATATCATTGGGGACAAAACGACAGAAATTTGTGCCATTTTTGGCCATTTTTCGAAAAAGGTTGCTCGAATATATTGGACAAAACAACACTTTATATTTGTAGTTAGGGGGAAAAATTGACGAAAATTTGACGAATTAATGACCTTAATACTGTAATGAATGTTTTTTTTGGATTTTTTTATTTCTTCGTTTCTGTTGCTATTTAGCCCTGGAATTGAAGGCCGTTGTATGGCCCAATTATGAAAAAATCGTGGAAATTCTCCCTGATTCGTGTTGCTGATGAGCCAGGTCCAAGTTGATAAAGGGGTGGGGCGTCGTAATCTGGTTACCTTTCAATCCGCCCTTCATAATAATTCTAAGGGGTAGTTGTGAGAAAATCTGAGGATACTCGTTTATTAGGTGTAGGCCTTCGCCTAACATATATTCATCTCAAAGTCAAACCTTGTTACTGTGGTTTGCGTCTATAAGGACCACCCCTATAAGGACAATATGGCAAGAAGATATGGCGAAAAAAACCTCACGCTTTGAGATTTTGGGCGTCCCTCAATAAGGACAATATGGAAAAAAATTCAAAGGGTTTTTTTTCAAAAATTCACCCTCTTTTTTCGTAAAATTATGGGTGAAGAGCAAAAAAAAAAAAAAGTTCTTTCTATTTTCGGGAAAAAATTATGGTTTTCAAAATAATTCGATAAAATTTGGATGGAGAATAAGGGACAATTATGGGCACAACATTAGTTCTTCTATTAAAAATTTCCAATTCCCCTTCCATTTTTTAAAATTTGTCTTTTATTTCCCCAAATTTCCTCATTTTTTCATAAATTGTCGATTATATGTCCAAAATTATTTTAATTTTCAAGTTATCCTTATAAATATCAAATGTTGCTATATTTCAAAATTGTAGTATCAAATATAAGGATTATTGAGAGAATTATAAATAAAATTTGGGGAAATATGAAGACAATTTCCAATAAAGGACAATTCACGAAAATTAAGTAGATTTTTGAAATATAAAGGATAATTTATGAAAAAAAAGGACATACAAAGGAAAAAAGGAAATTGTATAAAATATATGGTAGTCTTTAAATTTTTTGGGGGAAATTTATGGTTAATAAGTAAAATTTGTACGATAATGCTATAGGACATTTGAGAAAAATTTCAGATTGCAAGACCCTTTTTGCTCTTCACTTTTTTTGAAATAAGGGGTCTTTGCTATGAAATCTTCCCTAAGATGCGTTGTATTTTTCTAAAATTCCAAATTGTGCTAATATTACCCGAAATTACCTCACATTCTTTCTCAAGGTCCTTTATATTTCCCGAATGTGTTCTAAAAATTTACCCGAAGTGGTTCCTGATTTTCCTCCAAATGTCCGTATTTTTTGATGAAATTGTCCTAATATAAGCATAATTTGGTTAATCTTAGAACGATTGGGATCTAAGGAACATTTGTTAAATATTTAAGACAATTTGTTTAATATAAGGACAATTGTGGTGTAATATTAGGACAATTTGGCTAATTATAAAGACAATATGGGGATTTATAACGTGAATTAGAAAAAAAGTATTTAGGGGCAATTTTGAAATATAAGGGAAATTTGGAAAATTAAAGATAATTGGGGAAAATAAGGACAATCCTTGAACAATAAAGAATTCCTCTTGAAAAGTTTTTAAATACAAAAATCGAAAAATTTTTGATTGCTTCAGTTTTTATATAGAAATTTTCTTACTAGAAATTCAAAGTTCAAATTCAAAGTTCAAATTCAAAAGTTCAACAATATTGGCAAAACCTTAGGACAATTGCCAAATTTGTCTCTAAAATATGTGTTTTTCATTAAATATCTATTAAAACACCTCTTTTTCGAAAAAATTTTGGACCGAAGAGCAAAAAAAAAAAAAGGTTCTTCACTATTTTTTTGCCAAAAATTCTATAAAATGACCTCTTTTTCGACAATTTTTGACGGAAGAGCAAACCCCTAAAAAAAAAAAAGGTCTTCACTAGTTTTTGTCTCGAACAATATTTTTATTGTAAGGAATTGACCCCCGAAACTTTGGCTTATGTTTTCAAAGCTCTTCACCTTATTTTTTTGAATTTTTTTAAAGGGAGCAATTTAAAAAATAGGACAAATGGCAAAATCTCAGCTGTCCTTATAGACGCAAACCACAGTACATCACACCACCAGGTGGTGAGTCATATTCTAGAGCACTAAACGTTTTTTCAAAAATCTATCTTCTTTTAGACCCTACATACCAAAAGCGTCTGAAAATTCACACGAGTACGGGAAGAGTTGAGGTTACTAATATGTTGGAGCCATTTTTTTGATTTCGCTTTCTTGATTTTCAGAACACTTTTGAACGCCGATTTTTCAATTTTTTTCGTCTTCAACTCTGATCTTCTCTAGACGGATGTTTCAGAATAAGACCGTTTTTTCGGACTCAGCGATTAAGATGAATATGGTGTAGTCAATATGTTGGTTCATCGGATTTTTTGAATTTCACTTCTAGAAATTCTAGAAATATGACGATAAGTAAACCGGGAAATGAAGTTCGAAAAAAAAGATTTCGTCTTGATCGGAACAAAGACCACCAAATTTGAAGCTTTAATCACTGATCAAAATTGGCTTTACAGTTATCGAAATTTTTGAACCAATCAGCAGGTCAATTTCGGATAATTAGGGTTTAACATTTGCTTTGAATAATTTGATTTCTTAGAATTCGATTAGGACATTTTCGATAATTTTTATTTCATTGGCATCGTTTTAGGCGGAGGTCCATATTACCTATTAAAAATTGTTGTTTATATCAAGGTAGAATTACAGGTTTTATGCGGGTTAAAAGTTAAAAAATATCTTGAAATTTTTTAAAAATTCTAGATTTTGTTCTAGATGTTTTTGAAAAAATTATTGCCACCATGAGATTTCCTTGGGATCAACTTTTAGTCATACGATATTTATGTATCATACATTAATTCTATAAAGGGCTCAAAAAAATTACGAACGCCCACCCCCTTAAAAGAAGAAACCGCCCAACAATTCAGGATAATAGACCCAGACAACGGACGAAGTTTGCCATTTAAACACTTCTAGATTTTCTTTGATATTCACGCCGAAAATGGAATACAAACTTAGCGGTACTTTTTTAACAGACATCAGTTCAACTGGGTGATGTTTATTTACAGAAAAATTGTTTTTCAAAAAATAATTTTTGAATTTTTTCTTTGAAAATATATAGTTATTTTTGAAAAAAAAAGAATAACCAGTGGACTGATTTTACCCTCAATTCTTTTTTGAGAGGTGCGCCTAAAGTCAGTGCGCACATTTGGGCTTTGCCAGTATTTAGCTCCTCTAGCCGCCTTATTTTTTCGATTTTAAGGAGCTTTTATAGTGAAATTTTTTTATATGGACAAAACGACACGGTTTTTCACATAGGGACAAAATCGGACAAAATTGTGCACATGTCTCTATAGCCAGACTTGGGACAGTATATAAAATAACTTAGAGACCGGACCACTAGGATTTCGGGTTCGACGGACGAAAAATTTGCTTCTTTAATTAGTACGAAGTCGCAAAAATAGTTAAAGCCCCCGGACCACTTAAACCCCTTTTTTTGAGCATATCTGATTTGCACTGACCCGTGGACCACAGTCAAACCACCCCCTTCAATTTAAGGAGCCTGGTGGATTAGTTTTTAGTATTTTGGTTAATTTTCAGAAAAATAAAAATCCTGGAAACTCTCAACTGACGGTGAATAACATGCAAAAAACAACAACAGAAATTTTCGGGAAAATATATAAAAAAAGCAACCTCAGCATTACACAGAACAAGTTCTAAAAACTCTGCCTTATGACCATTGTAACCGCCCACTGACCAGTTATAACACCGTTCCTTTTTGGGAAATGCTTTTAAAAGGGCTTAAAAATGGTCACCCCAACAGTGTATTTATGTCGAAAACATTATTTTTTCAAATTTATATTTACACTTTATTCTTTTTGAAATCTTGGACACCCTCACTGGTAGCTGCTCATACAAATGCCATTAAAGCTTTTCTTGCAACCACGTCCGGTCGCCACAGTGTTTCGTGCATATTTTCAAATAAAAACACCGACGTTGGTATAAGCTCGCTGGGCTCTTCTCCATAATAATGTAAAAATATTCAATGCCCTGCTGATTGATGCGGTTATTTTTAAAAAAAGTGTGTACAGAGTTTGGCGCCAGACGATCAGTAATTTTTGAACTCAATGTCAATTAATTTGTTGCATTGTGTAAAGCAAAATTGGTACCATTTAACTAGTCTAATGTGCAATTTCGACTAAAAAAATGAAATTTAAAATTAATTTTCTCAATAATTCTAACATTAAAAATAATTTCAACATAAATTTGAAATTAAAAATTAATTTCGATTAAGTTTTAGACATTTAAACATATGTTATGTATTGAGGACTTATCGGTGTTTTTAATTGCATTAATCTGGTGCTGTAAAAATCTAATTTCGATTTATTCCTATGACATTAAACAATATATTGGCTGCATATTGAGGACATTACCGATTTAAACCAATTTTCAATTAAAAATGAATTAAACAATTAATTTCTCAATAATTCTAACATTAAATTAATTTCAACATTCAAACTTTGCAAATTTAAAAATTAATTCGATTAATCTATGACATTAAACATTATATTGCTGATACTAAAGACATTACCGATTTAAAAACATAATTAATGTACTAACATCAAAAATAACACTTATATCAATTTACATTATGTGAAAACTAAAACAATTCAGTTTTTGAGCACTCATTTTGAAGAATTTTTTTCAGAAGATTTCTTAACTTTCAAAAACTTATGTAAACTTGTCAGATGCGAAATTTCGACGCGACAAAGTTGCTTTATGTCAAGAAGTAAACAAGATAGAGAAATTATTTTAGCACCAAAAGATCAAGTGAGCATATGAGTCAAATAAAAAATAGACAAACATTTCTAACAGTTATTGTTACAGTGAAACCACACCACTTCTGTTTCTAAAAATAGCCTGGTTTTCACGTGATTTGGAATTGAGGAGATTTAAATGAATGAATAAGTTGGGCGCGCTATGATTTTTTAGGATTTTCGTCTAATATTCGTGAAAATTTTTTAGCATAAATACGACACATAAAATCAAAATTCTGAGGAGATCAATATTTAGGAAATTACCTGAGGCTACTCCTGGTACTATTTTTTTTCTCTGGTCTTTATTAAGAGGTTCATTTTTTCTCAAGTGATTTCTCTGAAAACCAAAAAACACTCAATTGCGCGAATAATAATTTTTTGAAATAAACCAGTTTGATTTTTAGTCAGAATTCGATGCGAAGCGACTAAGAGCACAGCTGAAGCATGATTATCTTGATACCATGCCGAGTAATCAAGCCTACAGCGGGCCCATAAAGAGTTTGTCCTCTTTTTAGTGCCTTAAAATCTTGATCAAATGCATTTATTTTTATCCTCAAAAATAAGTTTTGAAGATTTTCGAAATGTACTTTTATGGCACAGAAAAAAAAATAGTTTTTATGTTGTAGGCTGATAGATAAAGATATATTTTTAATCAGAGAACAGATTCAGGTTTGAGTTATGTATTTATAATTTTCATATCACTTTGGAAAAATGGTTTTGGAAAAAACCTTAACTTCGTTCTTTATGGCTTATATCGATCAAAGATAATTAAATTTTTGAAAAAATGAAACGTTTAAAATTTAAGTATGGTCTTGATCTCGATAAATTTTAAATAATTTTCACTTTTTTATTTCCCAATTCACCGTAATAAGACTTCAAAGTTCATCAAATCTATTTTAATAAAATTTGTTTCTGATTTTTGTGCGTGCATTTTGGCGCGNTAAAATTATCGTCGAAAAAATTGACAACTAACGAAATTATAGGTCAAGGACAAATAGGCTTAAATGATCATCTCAGCATAAAATCATCACAAACCAAATCAGCGTCGCATTCCCTCAATAACTCGTCGAGATGAATAATATTATTTTATTTTTGTTTGTTGTATTTTTGGGATGTAATGATTTTGTTGGCGCAAAAGGTTATCCTCCAAGTATAACATTGAATTCATGCCAATATCCAGGTGAGATCAAAAACTAGTTATATTTTAGTGATATTGTTTAAGGGAATGTAATAAATGTGGCAGATTGTTCATTTTTTAAGAGCGATATATGAAAAAAAATTGAAAAATTGGTTTTTTTTATAATTAATGTATAAGGAGGTTGTGGGTGTAGAATGTTTGAATTGCTAAAGAAATAGCCCTCTCCTCCAGCTGGACTTGACGGGTTGATAACGAGCAGATAAGAATAAACGAGAAGAAAAATAATTGAGATTTAAACCTTTTCTATCAACTGCAAATAAAATTGATTTTGGTGAAGGGTAAGTCACCGGTGCCGCACTGATAAACCGGTAGAAATATGTTCTCAATTCACAAAATTTGTTAATTCTCGGTCAATTTTGCTTTAAATTTGATCAAACAAAAATGTTCCGGAAAAGTACGACGTGTTCGAATAGTCAGCTTGCCGTCCGGTTTTAAAGAAATTCTCCTTCGGTTTTAAGGCGGTGAAAATGAAATTTAGAAAAACTGCTTATGCCCGGTCAATTTTGTTTCACATTGGATAAAACAGACCATTTATGAAACGTATTTTTGGATACTTTACCAAAAGCTCGTTGAAAAAGTTATTCTCTGTCAGTTTTTATACGTGAAAATAGGTTTATGTGATATAATTTTTTTGCTGGTGGTCTGTGTCTTGTGCTTGCTCAGTCCACGCCCTCGCCTACGCTCTAAAAAAAAACAAGTCAGATAATCTAGTTTTATTATTTTCAAGAATAAATTATTGGGAGAAGAATCTAGAACATAAACTATTTTCTTCCACACATACATTTTTTAGACGCACAACTCCTTTTATAAAGTAGTTAATGCTTGCGAACGCTAATATTTTTAATTTATTAAGACAGCTGAGTATATCGAAGAACCTGCCTAGTGTAATTTTTATGTCGATCGTCATAGTGTGTGACGTCAGAAGGGTAGTGACGTTACCTGGCCCTTCTCTGGCTCTTCTCTGAATGGCTGGCCAATAAAAGTTTTCAAATGATTCGAGACGGGTTCACTAGCGTAGAATTTAAAGAAAACGAATTAATATATTTTTGTTATTGTAACACAAAGCGAGACTAATCGGGACTCATCGGTCATTGGTCAGAAGTGTTGAACATAATTTCGATTAATTTTATAAACTGATCTTAAGATTTTTCATTTCCTGTATGAACATAAATTTATTATATTATATCAGATAGTGTCACATAAAAATTGACAGTTTTAACGCAGTTTTTAAGGGGGTGGTGTNGCTAATTTCAGCTACATTCTCATTTTTGTGCCTGGTTTGCTTCCAAAAATATAAAAAATAAAAATTTTCGATATCTAAAAATTTCAAAATTTTCTATTTTTTTAAGTTATATTTTTCTTAACCGCACTGTATCTTTTGAAGTAATAATTCTTTTGCTCTAATTTGTGTTGAATTAGTTCACTAGGAATAAGATATTGAAAATAGAAATAACAAATTTAGAAATTCGAAAAAAATATTTTAGATAATTTGAAATTTAGCGTAAATATCAGGTGTTTAAAGGTCACGAGACTTTGACTGCGTATAAAAGAAAAACTATAAGATATATTTTGAAACCGGCTCGCAGGTCTTGTATTTGTACACTTTTGAAATAGTGATTTTGTTAAGAAAAAAATCTGGTGTCGGTGAACTAGATGCCTCGTTTTGAGCGACCATGTGCTAAAACACCTATTTATTTTGGGAATTTCGTTCAATTTAATAAATAATGTTAAAAGCTCTCGCAAGTCTGTTAAGCTAAGAAATTTAAGTAAATTTACGAAAAATTAGAAAATTTTGATACCTAGAGCCAGATGCAGCTATTTTGAAAATTGGAAATTCTGGGTTTTTGGACCGGTATACCGGCCGGTCCAGTCATACAAAAAACTTTTACCATTTTTTTTAAATTTTGAACAAATATCCCTTAGAATCCAAAGTTTGAACTCGATACTTGCGGTTAGCTCAGGACTTACGTTTGAAAATCAGTAAAACCCGTCGGATACCCCTTTAAGCTATTTCAAATCAGAGACCATGTTTCAATAGCCAGTGTTCAGAACACTGTGTTCTATTGAATCTGAAATAGACTCTGTTTTGTTTGTTGAAATTTATTGAATCTAGTTCATTCCTCGATACAAACCATTTTATTTGCTAAATCAAAGATCTAATAATAGTAATTTATTGATTATTTCAACTTCAGTCCCTTGAGCAACTGAAATTACTAAAAAATTTCATTCATACGCAATTTTTGTTAATTTATTAATAATAAACACGTTTTATTCGTATAAATAATTAAAAAGAGAAAAACTACGAGTATAAAACTATTCTGGCATTTTGATCGGCTGAAGGCAGTAAGCGTCGATCGATATCGAGTTGTAGACAAAAAAAGTTACCGGTAATTTTTTTTGTTTACAACTGGATATAATATCCAGGATATTGATTTATAACGGACCAATCGGATTACTGGGAGAAATTGTTGTCTATGCTTTATTTGAATCATATACTGTATATGTGATTGTATAGTATAAAAAAAGTTCCGCCAAGGCACCAGAGCCATAATTCTTGCTCTACTTTGAATGTTGTTTACATAAAGCTTAAGAGGGTGCCATAAGTCCTGCAGATTGGTACATTTTTTCAGAGCGATTCTTTTTTTTCAATTAAAGTGTTCATTCTTGCGAACGTTTATATTTTTAATTTCTTAACATAACTAATTATCTGGGAAAATATAAAAAAACACTTTTCACTGTACATCCATTTCCAACTAAACTCGACTACAGAATTTATTTCGAAGACGATATTAATAAACTTCAGACATTTTCGGGTGTTATGCGCTAAAAAGTCTCGTTTTAATTCTGAACATTAAAAAATTTTCTTCAATATCAAAGTTTTTTTTTCATGAAAAATGGTCAAAAATGCCAAAAAGTAGAGAAANGCACAATTAAGGCCTACTATTCTTATCTGTTCAAAAACGAGTCGTTTATACGGGCCAATACAAATACAAATCAAATTAGATTTTTATATTTTAGTTGCTTATTAAGCGTAGGTTGTAACTGAGTTATCATTAAACCATTCAAATGCCGTTCTTTCATGCCAAGTTAGGCAAGTTTTTTGATAGGCTGTAAAATGCTCATATAATGGTTTCTTAAACTGTGGTTAGGCTCGGAGCCGTACTGTATTTTTCCTCTAGGAGACTCATGGTACTTAACGCAATTAAGAATATGGCCGTAAACGTGTGATTTTCACATTCTTGTTATGCTCTTGTATCCTATTTTTAAGCAATCTTGAAGTGTGTAATATTATGCAATTCGAGCCTACTATCAAAAAAACCATTGTGCGAAATTACTTTTGTGTAACCTGCGAGAAACTTTTTTCTCAGTTCTTTTTTTATGTTTTCCGAAAATGACTGAATAATCGAAAGCTCACAAAGTTAGTGTTTTTTTAAATACAACAATGACATATTAATATATCTCAAAAACACCACACATATGAGTTATTAAATGATACATATCACGGTTTAGGCTTTTTGAAATATAATCTAGCTGGCCAATCACTGTGCATATCTAGAATCCTAAGAAATGTAATAATATGTCAACAAAGCGCCTTAAAATTCTAATATGGTTTAAACAAACGCCATAATATTTATACCATTTTTTAGAAAACCAAAAAAAATCTGGGTGTTCGCCTTTTTTGGAGCCTTTAAAAATAATGCGTGTTCATATAGATCAGTTCAAAAAGCACATTGTTTTTACTGTTCCAGTTGGAGACAAAAATAGGACCGGACTCTCAAAAGCGTGTCCAGTTAGAGAAGTGTTCCAGTTTAGGGGTGTTCCAGTTAGGGTTGGTGGACTGCTATATAAAATTCTTTTGTGGGCAAAAAAAGTTTTTCTGTTCCTACCTTACACTAGGGATCATTTTCGATATATTAATTTGAACTTCCATTTTTTTCAGAAATTCACCAGTTTCTTGAAAGATGAGCTCTAAGTTGGTTTCTTATTGAATTTTATTAAAAATGAATTAGTTCAAATAATCGATTCATTTCACCGCCACCTTTTGTTTGTGCGATTACTCTCAAACAATGTGCGAGATAAAATCAAATTACTCAATCAAAAATATTAATGAAGAATATCATATTTTATTTGTATAGGAAAAAAAATTACCGCTCTTAAAAGTATAGTGTTTTGAGGGTGGAAAACGTTATTTCGGAATCTTCCTAAAAAATATTGATTATTTTTTGCAAGTTTCACACATTCCTAATCGAAAATTGATATAAAAAAATGCAATAATCAAGCCAATATTCAATAATTAAATAAAAATTAGAAATTAGAATTGGCAATAAAATAATAAGAAATCCTCATCCACCTTTTTTGATTGGCCTTTAAGATTTTA
Organism: Oikopleura vanhoeffeni; assembly: GCA_004367855.1. Classification (NCBI taxonomy): domain Eukaryota; kingdom Metazoa; phylum Chordata; class Appendicularia; order Copelata; family Oikopleuridae; genus Oikopleura; species Oikopleura vanhoeffeni. The sequence goes on from SCLH01000508.1 coordinate 114,784, forward strand.
TACGCTACCCTCATTCACAATATTTGTATACGGAAGCGAGTTTACCCTCAAACAGACAAAAACATATTTAACTCAACCTGTAGGTTTCGGCAAGCTCGGTTTGAAAAATTTCAGATTCGGCAAGCTCGTTTTAAAAATTTCAGATTCGGCAGCTCGGTTTCGGCAAGCTCGGTTGAAAAAAATTTAGATCGGCCAAGCTCGGTTTGAAAAATTTCAGATTCGGCAAGCTCGGTTTAAAAATTTCAGATTAGGCAAGCTCGGTTTAAAAATTTCAGATTCGGCAAGCTCGGTTTGAAAAATTTCAGATTCGGCAAGCTCGGTTTTCGGCAAGTCGGGGGTCGGCAAGCTCGTATGGGCAAGTTTCGGTGGTAGGCAAGCTCGTTTAGGCAAGTTCGGTATCGCAAGTTCGGGTGTAGGCAAGCTCGGTTTAGGCAAGTTCGGTATCGGCAAGCTCGGTGATCGGCAAGCTCGGTTGTAGGCAGCTCGGTTTAGGCAAGCTCGGTGATCGGCAAGTTCGGTATCGGCAAGCTCGGTGTTCGGCAAGCTCTGTATCGGCAAGCTCTTTCGGCAAGCCCGTGTATCGCGGACAAAACTATGACGTAGGCCAGATACTTTTGCATCGTTCCGACAGAAATGAACTTGTGAAGACAACTGTGACCGTGTGTCACGTGATATGGTATACCTTGCTGTTCTCACTATATATTCTAGAACTAAAAATTGAAATCTAGATATAAAATGTCGATGCAAAAATATCGAGGGGTGCCATAAACCCAGCAGACTGGAGTCGTTATAACTTACGAAAATAATAAGTCAGTATATTTTTTTATGCTGATTATAGTTAGCTGAACCGATATAAATAGTTTCAGCTTGATAAAATATCTTTATTCATTTTAGGAAAGATTTGAGTTCGAGTTTTCATTTTTGAAATCGTAAAAATTTCAAAAAAATTCAAAACTATATGAAAATTTTCCGCATTTTAGTCCAAAATTTTTTTTGTTTGTTTATTTAAATTGTGGGTAAAAATCGAAAAAATAGTCACTTTAACTTTTTTCAAAAACGCTACATATTTTCTGACAGCCGTTGAAAAATCATAAAATCTTATTCTTCATCTTTTGTCAAATTTTTGGAAAATATTTATGAAAATTTTTCGCAAATCATGTCCAAAATTTTTAATTTGTAGTTTTTCGATTTCCTTTAATAAAATGAGGTGGAATTTATTTAATTTGTTTGTATCTATAAAATCTTCGTATGTCAACTAATGAGTTGGTCGCGCGATTATCATTTCTAAACTATGGATGAAATTTTTAAACTCGGCTGTACACTCGATAAGTGCCATTCGGCACTAAATTTTTAAAAAATTTATGGTGGTGAAAAATTCCCAATAAAATTGCGGGTGTTATAGCGTCATTTTATGTGATAGTCAGAACATTTTTAATATCAAAACGCAATTGAAGGTCATTTTTATCTCAAAAAAGTTGTTTTTCTCTACTTTTGGCATTTTTTGACCATTTTTCATGAAAAAAAAACTTTGATATTGAAGAAATTTTTTAATGTCAGAATTAAAACGAGACTTTTTAGCGCATACACCGAAAATGTCTGAAGTTTATTAATATCGTCTTCGAAATAAATTCTGTAGTCGAGTTTAGTTGGAAATGGATGTACAGTGAAAAGTGTTTTTTATATTTTCCCAGATATTAGTTAGTTAAGAAAATTAAAAATATTTTACTTTCAAAAAAGTTTTACTCTTGAAATTAAGGTAAGTATAAAGATTATTTAATTAAGGAGGTTTTGAGTTCTGGCATTTAAATGTGCTTGGTATAAAAAAAACGTTCCGAAAAAATTTGTAATCAGAAAATGTGATTTTTTTAACAATTAAAGACGTTATTAAAACGGCCGCAGAGATTCACAAAATTTTTTTTGAAATTTTGCTTTGAATTTCGTTAAAGGCATTCATATTTCGTAATTTTTTTCTACGAATGTTTTCATTGAAATCGTTCCAGTACCATGCAGTTTTCATGCATCACTGATGCAGCATCACCAAACCCAATTTATTCATCACATCACAATTTTATGATGATTTGAAGAAAAACTTTCGGAGAAATAATTACAAATTTTGAATTTAATGTTTTCTTGAGGTTGTAGAAAATTTTGGAAAACATTTTTGAAATCTTCGCAAACGTTTTAACCCTTGTGAGCATGGAAAAAAAATCCGTCAAGGCACCAGAGCCACAATTGTGGCTCTACTTTGAATGTTGTTTACAGAAAGTTTAAGGCAGTTGGCATTTAAATTTTTTCTGCATAACGAAGTTGAGAGGTGATATTTTCGGATCCAAAATTTTATATTCTAGAATTTCAATTTTTAGTTCTAGAAAATATAGTGAGAAAAGCAAGGTACATCATATCACGTGATAACGGTCACAGTTGTCTTTACAAGTGACCTTTTCGTCGGAAACGATGCACAAGTATCTGACCTACGTCATCGTTTTGTCCGCTTTGATTTTTATCTCATACATCAAAAGTAATTTATAAATAAGTCACAAATTTTGATGGAAAAATCACGATTTTCGATTAAAAATGTTTATTTTTCCCTATAAAAGCAGATTATTACACTTCTTTTTATTATTTTCAAATTAATATGGTAATGAAGTACAACTGTTGACAGCTTTTGATTGCTTAAATTCACTTTTATAATAATTTAATTTTTTCATGGAAAACTTGAAGTTGAAAATTTAGAAATTTTACTTCCGAAAAAAAATAACTGCTCCTAGATGGGTAAATAGTAAAATGTAAAAAAGTGAAAATGTAAAAAAAAATTAAAGTGCAAAAATTAGATATGCAATTGATTCCAAATGCATACAAAATTAGCTGACACTGCACTAAATGAAATTCTCTATCAGATGGTACCATACTTTCTCAAAATACTGTGATTTGTTAAGAATTATTATGCCAATTTCAGCGTTTTACATTTTACCTTTTTTTACATTTTACCCTTGACCCCTCCTAGATACCAATAAATTTTTATTTAAACTGTTATGCATGCACAAAACGCTTTCCTAAAAACTGGCTAATCTCACACTTGTATTTTATGTCTAGTTCTGAAATAATTTTTCAGGAAGTGAAACA